>CM061040.1:187814121-188261621 GCA_030762985.1 Adelphocoris suturalis
CGTGTAACAAATTCCGCCGCTAGGAGCGCTAGAGAGCGAAGGACCTGAGTAACATGGTGGTTGACATGACTTTCTCCTCGTTGATACCTTGCGTCACCCCTTTCCGTCTACAATTTGTTTCCCACACCAACAGTCTCATCAATACTGGTCAAAAATGAAAATTATACGAGTATGATAAATACATTATTTCAGTTTAAAAAAGTTCCAGTCATGCAGCAGAATCGTATGAGCAAATTTTTGTCAATGATCGCACCATATTATATTATGTTACATTGTTTTGAAAATTAAGGACTTTGAAGGAAAAGAAATTGTGCAACCAATTTTATGGCAAAAAACTAGTCCTAAATAATGAATCTACTATTCAAAAAGAGATTTTAGATTTTTTACTTTTTGCAGTTTTTATCGATTTTTTAGCACATTTTAACGAAATTTAAGTTCATTTTTCAGCAATAAATATGTTAATAATTTATTCATTATTCTGTTTTATAGTTGATAAACTTTTTTTGAGCAATATTCTGTTAAAAAATATAAATTAAACAGTTTTTAGCCGTTTATTGCTATTTTAGTGATTTTTTCAGCACTTTTTTGAAATATGATCAATTTAATGTGCTCAAAAAATGCTGGCCAACGATCAACGAAAAGCTTGATTTTTTGGCGCAAGAACAGAATTTTTATCTCAATCCTAAGGAGAGTTATCGTCTGGAATGACACACACACATATATATACATATGAAAAAGCGCAAACTTCAGGAATCGTTTCAGAATGACTCAAAACGGATTTCACGAAATTGTCAAGAAAATAGTTAAAACATCTGGATTTATTACTATTACCCCCCACATTAACCCCCTGATGAAATTTGAAACTCCTGACATTCCTATTTTTCAAAATTAGACCAAATTCAAATTGAACAAAAATTGTTATGAAAATCTTATTTCAATAGTTAAAACATGATTTACTACAACTACCCCCTTAAAATCACCCCCTTCCATAATGAAATTTGAAACTCCTGGTATACCTTCCGTAACTAGACCAACCTAATTCATAGTTGGACTAGAAAAGAATCACGAGAACAAAGTTAGTTAAAACATCAATAATCATGAACATCACACACACATCATTAACATCATCATCATTAATTGCTACCACCCCTTCATTCACCCCCTTCGATGATGAAATTTGCAACTCCTGACATATTTTCCAAAACTAAACCAAATTCATGACAGAACAAAAATTGTCACGAAATTCTGACGAAAATAGTTAAGACAACATGATTTATTACTATACCCCCTCAATTCACCCCCTTCCATAATGAAATTTGAAACTCTCGCACATTTTCCAAAACTAGACCAAATTCAAAATTGAACAAAAATTTTCACGAAAATCTGACGCGAATAGTAAAACCTCATGATTTATTAACATAACCCCCTCAATTCACCCCCTTCCATAATGAAATTTGAAACTCTCGCACATTTTCCAAAACTAGACCAAATTCATAAATGAACAAACATTGTCACGAACATCTGAAGAGAGTAGTAAAACATCATGACTTATTACTATTGCCTCCTCCATTCACCCCCTTCCATAATGAAATAATTTGAAACTCCTGACATATTTTCCAAAACTAAATCAAATACATGGGAGGACAAAATTGTCCCGAAATTCTGACGAAAATAGTCAAAGCATCATGATATTTATTACTATAACCCCCTCAATTCACCCCCCTTCCATAATGAAATGAGAAACTCCTGAACATTTTCCAAAACTAAACTGAATTCAAAATTGAATAAAAATTGTCACAAAAATCTGACGGCGAAAAAAAATCATGACATATTACTACTACCCCCTCCATTCACCCCCTTCCATAATGAAATTTGCAACTCCTGACTTATTTTTCAAAAATAGGCCAAATTCATAATTGAAAAAAGATGTTCACAAAAGTCAGACGAGAGTAGTAATACATCATGATTTATTACTAACACCTCCACCATTCACCCCTTTCCTTAATGAAATCATTCGAAGCTCTACATACACGATCATAAAATAGATCGAATTCATATAGTCGAACAAAAAATTTTAGTCCTAAGCACTACATCTTGACAGAATGGAACAAGTTCCTTGGGAGAACAGGAGAGAATTTTAGGTCACTCAGCTGACTAGGAAAGAGCCCATCATATCGTCTGTTAATGTCCTAGAGAGTCTTCATTTCAAATTTCTTGAATGATATTTGAAACTCCTGATAAGCCTTCCGAAACTAGACCGAATTCATAGTTGAACTAAATAAGAATCACAAAAATCTGACGAGAGTATTAAAACATCATGGTTTAATACTATTATCCTCCATTCACCCCCTTCCATAATTAAATGTTAAACTCCTGACATAGGTACGATCCAAAACTAGACCGAATTCATAAGTAAACGAAAATTGTCACGAAAATCTGCCGAGAGCAGTTAAAATATCATGATTAAAAACTATCACCCCCTCAATTCACCCCCTTCCATAATGAAATTTGAAACTCCTGCACATTTTCCAAAACTAGGCCAAATTCAAAATTGAACAAATATTGTCACGAAAATTTGCCAAGAGCAGTTAAAACATTATGATTGAGAGTAGTTGAAACATCATGATTTATTACTATAACGCCCTTAATTCACCCCCTTCCATAATGAAATTTGCAACTTCTGACAAAACTAGAACAAATTCATAATTGAACAAAAATTTTCACGAAAATCTGCCGAGAGTAGTTAAAATATCATGATCGAGAGTAGTTAAAAATCACTGGATTTTCAATTTTTGAAAATTCATGGAAAATTAGGAAAATGTCAACTGACGCAAATGAGGAACACATTGCACAAAAGCTACTGGTCATATTGACACAAGAAACATACTCTAGGATAGACGTACTTATACTTCACATACAGAACCAGATTCTATTAACTTGAGTTTTCCAGTATTTTTATTTTTTTAGACCACGAAAAAGATATTTAAAATATTTATGATATTGGCCCTGAGGTCGGTTTTATCGTATTTTGTCTCGCTGAATCGAACTGTAACGCTTGCAGGCCTCTCCAACCCCGTTATAACCGAGTTTTGCAATTTAATTAACTAATTTTACCCTAAAAACACATACGACTAAGCATAGGAAATGAACTAAAAATTTGTAACTCAACTCAGCGTGAAAAAATACGTAGAAACCGACTCCAAATTCATTCAAGGGTAATTTACCTACTTCAGGAAAACTACATAATTTCATTGAAGAAAATAAAACACGTTTTTCATCATTAAAACATAACTTTCTCCTCTATTTAGCAAAGTAAAAGTAAATCTGATAATACCGGTAATGAATGAAGCTGTTTTTGTGAAAGTTTACAGTCTCCTAATTATAGTTTCAGTGGGAGTGCTAATTTTAATTTTTTAACACAGAATGTGTTTTAGCCATGGACTAACTAGCCGAAAATGGAACGCGGGATGGTAACGAAATGTGTGACGGATGATTTTCACGTACAACCGAGTCGTTGCTAGGGAAATGGTACTTCGTCGTTTTTCATCCCACAAAATCCGTTGACCATTCGTTCGAAAGCTCTCGATTTATCCAACAATATTATGTTAACTACTGCGAAGTGCGTGTCCAACAAACTGAGTTATAAGCATGGTTATATAAATAATTGTTTACACACAGGTGATCATTCTCAATAATTGATATTGTGAACATGATTGCAACCGCTTGTTAATTTCTGATGATTTCATTGAGCTTGTGTTTCGATGATTTGATTCATAGCAGGTGATCTGAGTATTACGAAAACGGTTTGATTTGTGAAGCGGAGGTTAAATAATTTGAATAGGTAATTTCTATACTTTACACTCTAGGAAGCTGTAATTTCGTTTGTAGCCTCTTTAGGACATTTACTTGACGATGCTCAGGGTCCGGATCAGATGTGTGGCTCTTAAAGCTAATTTCTATGCTTTACACTCTAGGAAGCTGTAATTTCGTTTGTAGCCTCTTTAGGACATTTACTTGACGATGCTCAGGGTCCGGATCAGATGTGTGGCTCTTAAAGCTAATTTCTATGCTTTACACTCTAGGAAGCTGTAATTTCGTATGTAGCCTCTTTAGGACATTTACTTGACGATGCTCAGGGTCCGGATCAGATGTGTGGCTCTTAAAGCTAATTTCTATGCTTTACACTCTAGGAAGCTGTAATTTTTTTATGTAGCCTCTTTAGGACATTTACTTGACGATGTCCAGGGTCCGGATCAGATGAGTGGCTTTTAAAGCTAATTTCTATACTTTACACTCTAAGAAGCTGTAATTTCGTATGTAGCCTCTTTAGGACATTTACTTGATAAATCGCTCTTGATTTATCACGAATTTATTTCGTATTTTTTTTCGTAGTTTCATACTATAACTATATAAATTGATGTTATAAATGAATAGTAAACAATGACGCTTGTTTGGTTGTCACTTGGTTGCGCGACAACGCAAACACATTCTGTGTTTCAATAATTTCGTCCGAAGTATGTAAACAGAGGTAACCGGGGGTCCAGGGGGCTTGCCCCCTGGCGAGGCGCGGAGCGCCGAGTTTTTTTTTTTTTTTTTTTTTTTTTTTATTCCCAATAATTAAGATTAAACGTTTGTTTTGTAATAAATGAGACTGACTGGTGTTAAATAAATATTAAAAGCATGTTGTTATCGAAAACAATTCAACGATGATTGCGAGAATGTGGTCAAAAGTTGATCTAAAGAGGAGAGAAATCAGGCTTTTTTGTTTAAAAAAAAACAAGGTTTTCTTAACAAAACCTTCAAAAATCATATCTCGGGAACAAGTTTTGATAGAAAAGTGCGGTTAGCGGCGTTCTGCTCCATTTTCGCCTTAATTTCACCAACAAAAAAAAATTGTTTTACATCAAGACACCCTGCATACATCGGGAAAAATTATTTATTTGTACCTACTGTATATTTATATACAGTCTACTTATTTCCCCATGGCCAAAGAACCCAAAATCTGCGGCACAAACCTCTTATTTCGAGATTACACAATATTGTGGGGAGTAGATCAAAAATGTACCTAGCCGGGTGGCCCCCCAGGTGGAAATTTTCAATTTCCCTGGTTGAACTTCAGATTTCCCTGACAAAACATACCAAATTCTTTTTTTTTTTTTTTTTTTTTGTTTTTCGTCATTTTATTGTAGGTACTTACCTTTAATGCTTCTAAAACGAAAATCGTATAATTTAAAGAAAAGAAAAAACAAAAAAACAGACTTTATTCAACAGTTTTATTACCCTCGAAGTGCTCAAATATCATAACAATTTAACCTAAATGTAATACGATAATTTACCAAAATTCAGCCATACGATATCTGCTGCATGAGTTTTTATTTAATATTTTATCAATTTGTGACATAAAACTACACTCCTGCTCAAAATTAGAGCACCACCATCCATTTCTTCGTTTGTCCCTTTGTGTCTTCCCTTATCAACTATCAACCAAAACTTGATTAGAGACATAGGCCGAAGGCTCCAAGCCCTCATACGAGCTAGAGGAGGTAATATGAAGTATTGAAAAGCAAAACTGACATTCTTTTTTCACATTTACAATTTTTATAATTTTACCACAAGGTACATTTTTCTTTAATTTTATCCATAACATCTTTTCTTCAAGAATTTGTGCCTTTTTTGGTTACTGTATTCCTTCTGTGTTTGCAAACAATGTGTGCAAATGAATAAAAACAATGAGGGAAAACCAAAGGGGACAAACAAAGATATGGATGGTGGTGCTCTAATTTTGAGCAGGAGTATATTTGTTGAAGTACATTTTCCTTACATGGATTTCTTAGCTCTGGGGATAATTCAAAATTGTCGTCCAACAGCAAAAAATGTACACTTTTTTCCACCTACTACCAATTGTTGCCAGTGAGAGTACAACTTCCTGATCTCCCATCCCAGAAAAACCGCTCGTTGGAATGTAGTTTTGTGAATTTATAACACATGACTCCACATTCCAATGGGTCAATTTCCCCCTACTTGACCCTCCTGAGAAGTCCTAGCTTATTTATAAAAATTAGTTGTGGGGCCCTTACTTGATCAATCCACTACTCTGTTGTTTTTTCTCCCTAGTTCAATACTCGGTTGATTTTTCTCACAAATGGTTTACTCTTGAGTGATGTAGGGTCATTCCATGTCAATTCAACACACCCAATTTACCTCACCATATTATATTTTACTCAAATTTGGTATACTCATAGTAGGTATTGAGACCAAGAAAAATAACAAATTTTAAATCTTTATCTCAAACCGTTTCTTGAATATGGCTATGTAAAACTTACAAAATCTCGCCAAAAAACCATGAACGGATGTTATACTATTCGCTCTAGGAACTGTCCTAATTGAGCTAGAGAGCTGGGAGAGGTATCATTTTGCAGCTTTTTTAATGCTCTTTCCAGTGATATACTATATACTATATACATCCGTTCATGGTTTTTTGGCGAGATTTTGTAAGTTTTACATAGCCATATTTAAGAAACGGTTTGAGATAAAAATTTAAAATTTGGTATTTTTCTTAGTCTCAACACCTACTATGAATATACTAAATTTGAGCAAAATCTAAAATGGTGAGGTTAAATTTATATTTAAAGTGTGTTGATTTGGCATGGAATGACCCTGTAGTTACCAGGGAAGCCAATGGCATATCCGTTCACTTTTTATGTGCGTGTAGCGTTGCTACTTTTGAACAGTTTAACCACAACTCTTGATAATTATTTTTTTCATCCGTATAAATAACTCACCTATGAAATAATAGGTATGTACCTAGTATGATAAAGTGCGCTATTTAAGTTTGATTGTTTGGGAGTTATAATGCAACTAAAAACGCTTTAAATTATTACACCAAGTTTTCATTCAAACAAATCCCTGACATTTGGTGCTTTTTGCAAAATTCCCTGACTTCTCGCGACGCAAAGAATTCCCTGACAATTCCAGGTTTTCACTGACTTTTCCAGTCGGAAAAACCCTGCGTTCTGCTCCATTTTCGCTCTAGTTTCACCAACAAACAAAAATGTTTTACATCAAGAGCGGAACACCCTGTATAAATAGGGTAAAATTATTCATTTGTACCTACCAACCGTAGGTATATTCGTATACAGTCTACTTATTTCCCCATGGCCAAAGAACCCAAAATCTGCGGCACAAACCTCTTATTTCGAGATTGCGCAATATTGTGGGGAGAAGATCAAAAATGTACCTAGGTCTACTTGATTTTGAAATTTCATAGCAAATTAAGACAAACCCAAGAAAACCGAGGTGACCTGGTGATTGGGAAATTCATAGCCGTATTGTGACGACCAATTTTTATCCATCCTGAATCTAGATACGTCATTTAGATTAGGTGATCATATCACCTACGTATTTTACGTAATATGTATGTACCTAAATCAAAGCTTGTTATTTTAGAAAGACGATTTGTTTTGAAACGAGACAAGAAGGTTATAGAAGGTTATGATTACCTATTCGCGATCGTGAAAATCCCATACCTATCGACTCAACGGGTGGCGACCAAAAACTAAATTTCTCACATATTCAATCTCGTAAATTTTGTATTTACAATAGTTTAGGTCACTCAACCTTTAAGAAGAAGCGAAATATAAAAGGAAAACGAAGTGAGGACATGAGGTCGAGTCTTTCATAGGTTTTCTAAACGATTCGGGTGTCTTACCTGCATTGATTATTCGCTGATGATTTCTCCAGAGAACCTCTTGGCAAGTCCCAGTGATAGTTTGGTATTTTCCAACGCCAGTAGATCCCAAAATCACAATTTATTGAAGGCACACGTCTCCACATTTCACTTGATTCACTTCCACCACCGGCCATTGAACTGCCGCGGCCGACCGGATCTCAGCTGAGTCTCGGCGGATGTTCCCGAGAAATCCGCTGCGAGCGCTGCCTTCTTCCCGCGAGCCGACGAAAAATATCGGTTTGCGTACCTTACTTGTATGCCGTTTTCTCTAAATTAAACGGTATTTTTGCAGACTAGAGTATTTGAAGTGTCTGAATTTATTTGCGAATGAATTCCGAAATAACAGTAATAATACCGCGTTAAAATGTAGGAACATTGTGAGACTGAAAACATCGCAAAAAGTTCCCGCTTGAATCGAAAGAAGGAGTCTGTGGGTAGTTTTATCCTATGAGCGAATTTTCATCAATGAATACCGCCTTGTTGACATAGATATGTTTTTGGCTGGGGGTCATGACAAAATAAGCGTGATCGTGATCACTAAATGTAAAGGGTAACTCAGTGATGGATTAATAGAATTTCGTGGGTGGGGCGGTAGTCCTCTACCGAAAATTGAAAAAAATCAATTTGCAGAGGTTTGCAGAATAAACGGGTTGAAAATTCTAATTCTGCATTAAATTCTGTAAAGAACCACAATATTTTGATTATTACGTTCTTGCATACCTATACTTTCGTATTTCATTTCCTATATCTTTTTTCCTACAAATACCTAATTATTAGCTTTAGGCTCTCAAAAAATAGTTAATTTTTATTTTATATTTTTTTATTATTATTAGTATTATTATTATTATTATTATTATTATTTTTTTTTTTTTTTTTTTTTTTTTTTTTTTTTTTTTTTACACAACTAAAAGGCCGACGAGGCTCTTATTATACATCTTCGTTAACTATTAATTTTACAGCAAAAAACGTATTCTAAATAGTAATCTGCTATTCCAAAAGTTCTCAGTCATGCAGCATGACTGTCACAGCGAATTGTCAGAGGAAAGTTATGGATAAAATCAAATTAGGCATTCCTATCATTGGGCCAACCATGAATAAAACTGAGGGGACAGCCGTGTGACGAGATCGCAAAGAAAATTTTAGAGCACGCAGCCGAACTCGAAAATTTTGTCAATTTTGGGATTTTTCATCTAAAAATCAATTTTTCTCACTTAGGTACCTAGTCATCAATCTTGAAGATCTAGGGGTGGTCGCAATCGACTCAGTGCTGAAAAATACTTCGACTGTGACACCCCACAAGCCGTAGGTATTGTAACAAATTTTTTTAAACCATTTTTGGGTCACTAAATTGTAAATTTGAACCTGAAATTTTGGAGCGATCGGGCAGGCCAACGAACTCGATCTGTCTTTTGCCAAGAAGGATTTGTCTGCGTCGAATTTTAAGTGTTTTTGGGCACGCAGCTGAACTCGAACATTTGGTCAATTTTGGGATTTTTCATCAAAAATCAATTTTTCTCACTTAGGTACCACCTACCTAGTCATCAATCTTGAAGATCTAGGGGTGGTCGCAATCGACTCAGTGCTGAAAAATACTTCGACTGTGACACCCCACAAGCCGTAGGTATTGTAACAAATTTTTTTTAAACCATTTTTGGGTCACTAAATTGTAAATTTGAACCTGAAATTTTGGAGCGATCGGGCAGGCCAACGAACTCGATCTGTCTTTTGCCAAGAAGGATTTGTCTGCGTCGAATTTTAAGTGTTAAACGGATTTGTAGGGGTTCCCAGCCCTCTCTCCCCCACATTTAAAAATTTGAAGCCTAAATAGCTCTTTTTTAATTCGCTAAAAGATCTGATCACGTACGTTTTCAATTTCACTTTCAAATTCAAGTTCCGATTCGCCAGCTAGACTAGTCTTGGCCAATTTCAAACATAGCTACAAGTTGAGACCACAACAAAACGTAATTCGTCAATACATTCATTTTGACATGGATATGTCTTTTGGCTGGGGGTCAAGGAATTTTTCGCGACACTTTTTTTCCCGACCGACCATCGCTCACACTTTTTTTCCCGACCGACACTTTTTTTCCCGACCGGCACATTTTGTATTGATTTTCACGTACAACCAAGGCGTTACTAGGGAAGAGTAACTCCCATAGTTTTCATAGTAGGAAAATCGTTCGCCACTTTTTGGAATGCTCTAATTTTATCATAAAATCTCATGATTCCTAAGCCATTGTTGGGTCAAGGAAAGCTGATTTATTACGCTAAGTTATAAACTAATATCAATAAGTAACCATAATGAACTAATAATGCGAAAAGAAGGCACTATATGGTAGGTACTATTGAGTAGTAGGTACTTGTAAGCAGTAGGTACTAGACATAAATGAAAAAGCGTCACGCGGAGAGCGTTACGCGGAGATTCCCTAATGATCCCACGATTCTGAGATTTGGTATGTAGCCCCTTGAGGGACTTCTGAACACAACTGACCGATCCCAGATCAGCTGAGTGGCTCTAGAATCCAGTTTTTTTCCCTAATGATCCCACGATTCTGAGCGACACTTTTTTTCCCGACCTGCTCATTTTCTATAGATTTTCACGTACAACCAAGGCGTTACTAGGGAAGAGTAACTCCCATAGTTTTCATAGTAGGAAAATCGTTCGCCACTTTTTGGAATGCTCTCATTTTACCACGACATTTCATGACCTCTGAGCCACTGTAGTGTCAAGGAATGCTGATTTATTACTCTAAGTTAAAAACTAATATTGTTTTGTAACCATAATGGAATAATCTTGTGAAATGAAGGCACTACATGGTTGATATACAATTGAGTAGTAGGTACCAACTGGTAAGCAGTAGGTACTAGACATATCCATGATCTTTTGTTTTTCCCATCAAGGGAGAAATTAAAATGCTTGATTTATAAGTAAAATTCCATTAAAAACCTGATAAATTTGATTCTCCACACAAAATGCAATGCTCCTTTCATTGTCGCTTTCTTGCCCGAGGGATGGATACCTTTGATCCTAGTTTGACATTTTGACATGCATATGTCTTTTGGCTGGGGGTCAAGGAATTTTCTCACACCCTTATCGTCCGATCTTGCTCAAATTCGGATGATAGTTATGGGATGACGATTTGGTCATTCCATTTCAATTTCAACATGATTGTATCATTAATAGCTACTGCGCATGCGCCAATGTGAAATCCTTATAACGATCTTAATTTCCAAAGTTTTCATCCGATTTTGATGAAATTATCAGGGAATGCGCGGGTTAGGTTGTAGATGATCCCCTATCAGTTTCATTGTTGCCAAATCAATACTTCAGTTATTCGTGATATTTTCAATATTTTGTTCAACGATATTTTGAGAATCAGTATACTGAAGGAAGAATTAACGAGTTTTATAATGCAAAAGTAGGTAGTTTTGCTACTTGAAGGCAAGCTCGCTGGTGCTATATTTTTGCTTAAAATGGGCTTACAATGTTATTATACCCGACGGAGTCTAGGTGATTATTGTAACTAACTAAGTAGAAATAACTTATATTCGAAGAAGAAGAAAATGGTAAGTTTTCATAGATTTTGGGAATGGTTCAAAAAATGGGACGTGCGAAGAACAGTTTACGTCTTGCTGGTTGTGGACACGGTTCTGGCGGAGGTGCAGGTTCTCTGGTTCTTCGCTCGCCTCCTTTGGGACCTGAGGGATGCTTTCATGCTCCATACGTTAGAGACGATCCACAGTTCTGACGCTGGTGGCTTTCGAAAGATGCCGTCCTACAGCACCATCAGGTCATATTTCATCGTGATGGGAGCACTCATTACGCGCATTTTCACGAACTGGGTCCTTTTTGATGGACTGGTCACCGGTCTGACATCGCATATCCGTGCTGGTGAGGATTTGAAGTATCTTTTCGGTGTCAATTTTTTTTTTTTTTTTAATCAACACTGCGCGGAGGCCAAAAGCATTGCCAAGCTTTCGAAAAACCACTGCAATCGTATTGCCAAGCTTTCATTAAACCATTGCAACGAGAGGCGCCGAGATAAGTAACAACAGTTTTCATAGCACAGAAATCGTTCGCCACTCGTTGGAAAGCGCTTGATTTATGTGATAAATGTTCACATCTCAAGCTACCAATTTCTCCCTCCTTACGAACCTGGCTACTTTCCTAAACTAAGTTGATTGGACTATAAACAATTTTCGTTTGTCAGGAACTAAATAGCGTCTGTATTGGAGAAATAACTTTAATAGTATTTACTTATTGTATGCTTTTTGTGCCTCCAAGAATAATAAAATGAATGCTTTATCCTACATTTTGTCGCCTACAGTCCAAAGTTACAGGATTTGTTTACAACTCTCGAGGACAACCGTTATGAAATCCCCAATCGAAGACATATCCATGTAACATGGTGTCTGCTTGTAAAGCAGATAGTGGAACTCGTTTACGAGTTTCGGTACTTTAATTCCTTTAAAGTAGATTTGTGATGTAGCCCTTAACTATCTGACAAAAATACCTGCATTTGAACAGTACCTGCGATTTTTTCAATCGCCTCACCTCACTATTTTGCCCACCCACTTCTTTGCCTCAGCCAATTTTAGTGAAATTTGAAACAGGCTACATTTGACTTGACGAAGTGCCTTCTTGGGTTTTGGAGCCGCTACGACCAAGTTCTGATCAGCTGAGTGAATTAAAGTCTCCCCCATCACCCAAGGAAGTTGAAACTTGGTAGGAAGACTCTGTGGGACATTATGAGACGAATGAATAAATGGGCTCTATTCTTTTCACCTGAGTTAGCTGAATCCTCTCCTATTCACCCTAAGAATGTGAAATTTGATAGGGAGCTTCTCTAAGGCATTAAAAAGGATGGACAAAATTACGGGTTTCATCCTGATCAGTTAAGTGGGCTAAATTCTTTCTTGTTCACCCTCGGAATTTTAAATTTAACAGAAGGCTTTTCTCGGGCAGCAAAAGTCAATTGAAATTACAATCTATCCTGTGCATCCTGTATATCCCCCCCCCCCCCCCCCCCCCCAAATCTTCTTTAACGGCTTGACTGATTTTCACGCCAATCACACGATATCATTGTTGTACCCAAATGTGGTGGGGGAATATTTCCTTCAAATTTACTTCCCTGATTTTGATTCCATTTCTATATATTCATGTACCTAAGGACCAGAACCCACGACCTCAGTATTGGCTATTATTGCACATTTTTGTTCCTTATTGTTTGCTTTTGTTCCTTCTGCTGATAAACAGTGTTTGTTCCCGGCTTTCCTCAGATGAGATCAAGGTACTCATGTATGCCGATGACTTGAAAGTTTTCAGACGATTCTCTAGTTTGGCAGAATATCGTATTCGTCAAGCTAGCCTTGATTCGCTCCTGAAGTGGTGTTCGGCTAATCATTTAGCGCTTAATCCAGCCAAATGTACCGTGTCAACGTACACGAGATCTTTCATTCAACTGGAGTACAACTATCTAATCCAAGGAGCACCTCTTACCAGAGTTGTCTTGACCAGGGACATCGGAATCATTTTGGACTCGGAACTGACCTTTACCGATCATGTGGACGCTGTAGCTCTTAGAGCCCTCAGTTGTCTCAAAAGGTGCACACGAGATTTCTCGTCAATTGATGCTATTGTGCTGTACTTGGTTCGCCCGATTTTGGAGTATGCAGGTCTAGCTTGGTCCCTCTTTTATGCAGCACACAGATATCCATTGGAGAGGGTTCAACGGATGTTCATGCGTTACCTTGCATTCAAACTGAAAACACCTTTGGAGCAGGTTGATTTTCGGCAACTGGAGGCCGAGTCCGTGTTGCTCACTTCCGAGAGCCGTAGAGAGGTGGCAGATATAATTTTTTTTCTTCATAAAATTGCAAATGGAGTTCTCCAATCCTCCTTGCTCTTCCCAAAAATCAACATAAATGTGCCTCCCTACAGAAGCCGCCAAACAACCTTGTTTCAAGTGCCTTTACAGCCTACAACTACCTTATGAATCGGCCATTTTGTCGTTTGCCTCGTGAGGTGAATGCGTTCCTGGAGTCCTTTAATATCTCTTCCTACACCCTGGAGCGTCGGCTTGCTGGAGGTTTTTCATTCTTGCCTTATTATTTGTTCAATTTATTGTTTTGTTTTTGTGCTAATGTTGTTATTGTATATTCTAAGTCTTCATAACCATGTTGTAATTTATTAACTTGCTTTTGCCGTTCATTTAAATAAATGAATCGCAGAGCTCTACAACTTTCAACACAAGACCAGTACGAAGTATGTAACACTATTTCATACCTTTCTAATCCATTTTGTGAAACTACGTCTATTCAATTGTGAATGTCGTTCTCCTGAAATTATAACATGCAATGCTATTTTCGTTACATTTACTTCTTACAAATGCAGAGCTAAAGTGGGCTGTAAAGAGCGCAGTACTAATCCACACCTCACACTTATGGTTCACATCCCCATATAATTTATAAATGAAATATATTATTATTCAACATTAGGAATATATTTTCAGCTAGATGAGATTTGTGAATCCACCTCCACACTAGCCAGTGCGGTTGTGCGATTGGCGAAAATCGGCCAAGCCGTTGAAGAAGCGTTCACTCCCAAACCCAGTAAAAGAGAGAGAGAGTCCGACTATTGGCTTGGCCCAAAATCGGATGATGTTATGCATTTTGTGGCTTGGCATCTTTTGTTGGCTAGCATTTTTTTAGCACGTTAAATTGGTCCAATTTCAACCATGTTCTTTAAAAAAAAACCCTCTAAAATGGCTAAAAACGGCCAGAAATCGATAAATTTACAATACGTAGCAAGAAACAAAATTATCAAAGATTAACTAGGGCATTAAAAAATATTTGCACAAAATTGTACTGACAAACATACTTCAATTACATTAATATTGACTGAAAAATCTATAAAAACTGCAAAAAATTCTAAAACTCAAAAATCTTCATTTACCAATTTCTTTTTTTTTATGCATACATTTTTTTATATAGTATGAGTTTTTTTTCCATAGAACTAGTTTTCCACAATTTCTTTCTACTGAAATTGCTCAAATATCAATACACTTAACTTATTATATAGGAATAGGTTGTGCGATAGATAATTTATGTAAATTCGCTCAAAATATCATGCTGCAGTTGTTCGATTTTAGGATTCTACGCATCTTGAAACGTAAACCAACAAGTTTTGAGGGTAGGTCTTTTTTTTCTTGGGAGATTAAAAAGTTTTATTATTGAAAATAATGAGTCAAAATGGTTCAGATAACTGAAATGATATAATTTGAATGAAGAAAAGCAGATGATTACAAATTTATTATTATTTTAATGTTCTTATTTTAGTTAGAACTTGATGGATGTATGATAATCATGAGCATGGACTTCACTTTGAGGAGTTTACGCGAAAAAAAGGAAACTATAATTGCGATCGGTCGAACATTTAGGGCACGAAGTTTTTGAATAAAAGGTTCCAACTAAATTCGGTGCTCACCACTACAACACTCTACACATCTAAATTCAAGATCTTATGAATGTTTAAGTTTGAGTTGAAATTTAATTTCTCTAGTTTCTTATTGATAAGTTGTGTGGATTCTCGTTGCCTATTTTTCTCGAGATTCGGGAATTCCATACTAAGTAGTGTGATAATTGATAAATGATGATGAAAACTATAAATAACTTATCATATAGAAATAATATACCTAATAAGAAAACCGAAAATATCTCATTACATATCTCAATGTTGATAGAGAATAAATATAATTTTTTCAGCTTTGAGCATATTTTAAATTAAACCTGACTTTTTTATTATTATTATTATTATTATTTTTAACACAGAATGTGTTTTTGCGATGACCTACCGAAAAAAAATCGTCACAAAAAACCGACAGAAAAAACCGTTATGCGCCTTTTATAATGATTTTCACGTACAACCAAGCCGTTGGTAGGGAAATGGAACTTCCTCAATTTTAATCGCACAGAAATCGTTCACCATTCGTTGGAAAGCTCCTGATTTATCCAACCATATTATGTTAACTACTGCGAAGTGCGTGGCCATCAACCTGAGTTATGAGCATGGTTATTTGAATCAATTGTTTACACACAGATGATCATTCTCAATAATTGATATTGTCAACATGATTGCAACCGCTTGTAAATTTTCTTATGATTTTCACGTACAACCGAGCCGTTGGTAGGGAAATGGAACTTCCGCAATTTTAATCGCACAGAAATCGTTCACCATTCGTTGGAAAGCTCTCAATTTATATAGTATTTTTCTTGTAGTTACATATTTATTTATATAATATTTATAGGGTTTTAGACCAAATTAAATGTCTAACAATTATTTATTTTATTATTGCCAAATATTGTTATTATTCACGTGCAACCAAGCCGTTGGTAAGGAAATAGAATCATCGCAAAAACACATTCTGTGTTCCTATGATTTCATACAGAGTATGGAAAAAGAAATAAACCGGGGGGTGCAGGGGGGCGGAGCCCCCCGCCGAGGCGCAAAGCGCCGAGTTTTCGTGACGATTTTTTTGTTATGTGCCATATGAAAGACATGGAAATGTCAAAACCTGATAAACTTGATTCTCCACACAAAATGCAATGCTCCTTTCATTGTCACTTGACTGTGGTTTATGTCTTTACTTTGGCACATAAACGAAAAAAGCGTTACGGTTGGTTTTCTGATGATTTCCGCTTACAACCGAGTCGTTGCTAGGGAAATGGTACTTTTTTTTTTTATTGTTTGTTTGTCAAGGAAAGATAACGTTATTTGTAAATCAATGTTGTACATCTCAGTTGGTTTAATTGCTTTGAATGGACTAGGAACTACCTAATTAACATGAAGCTTGAAGGAGCAACAGGCCCAATGGCTGCCCTCCGATTAAAAATTGTAAATTTTCTCTTGTGATTAGATGTCTTCTTGTGTGTCCAACAGGTCCGTGTGTCGTTTTCTCTTCAGTCGTCGTGTCACTCGTGACGCAGGAATGTGTGTTGCTGTGGCGTGTACTGACAATATGACTAGTATTTTGCTAATAACAAAAATTGTAGCTTGTTTGAAAACGAACAATGTGAGCCTAACACGGCCATTCGTAAACTATTAGGGTCAAAAGAGAGCGTGATCCCATGCGCCCCCCCCCCCCCCCCCCCCCTACCAGGATCACTCGTGGCGGTGGCATCATCCACTTTTGAGTAGCCCAAGTCATCATAAACACGATTCGAAAAACAACCCACGTTAAAAATATTTTGCATATTCGTGCGCCGCCACATCCTAGTCTAGTTGAAGAAGCGTCTCACTCACAAAGGCACTCAAAAAGAGAAAGAGAATCCGACAATTAGCTGTGCCCGAATCGGATTATGTTAGGCATTTTGTGGGTTAGCATCTATTGTACGTGGAGCGTCTCTTTGGGGGGGATATGTATACAGCTATACATATTTTTATATTATAAATATTCCAATATATGTATGTAAATGTATGTTTTTCAGTTTCTTTGTCTTTTGCACAGGGATAATGGGGACAGCCTGCACAACGCTCTACATTTCTTTGGGGGGCACCGCATTTTGGATATACCAATTCCTATACTTCAAACTTCACTGGTGGTTCTTGGCGCTGATGGTTTTTGGATTTTCCGTCTATGCCGCTGTCAGCATCACTGTCTTAACATTTGTTTGGCGACAGCAGGCCAGTGGGAGGCTCCAAATGCAGTCGCATCACGTCAGCGCTTCCATCATCCTCGTTTGTGGCATCTTCATTGGCTTTGTTCACTTTCAGATCTTAACCTGGGTACTGACCAACATCTTCAATGTTCAGCGTAGTCAAGGTCGGCTGCATGAAAGCACTTTTCTCTTGAAAGAGAGTACACCTTGTAGTCATGACTAACATTTTGGAAAATTTTAACCAAAATACTTAAGAAGAATGGTGAATTCTGAAAAATTTGCCAATTAATTATTTAAAAGTACAAAATATATCAATTATCTATATACTATTTTATAAAAATCTAATGGTGTGTGTGTGTGTTGTGTGTGTGTGAAAATTTCTTCGTCTGAGGCCCCACTATAAGCAGCTTATCCAGGATGGGATCCTAGCAAATAGCCATGGGGCCTCTCCCGGTTCTCCTACAGGTGTAGGACAGCAGCCCGCCATTCAGCAATCCTCCCCCAGGACTGCCGGTCTTCTTGAAGACTTGAAGACTAAATTGTTGAGGTTTGGGGAGCAGGTAGGCCGTATTGAATATTAAGAAATTGAATACCTGCAGGATCTAGCGAAGCGGGCTATTGAGAGGCCTGAAGGCATGGAGGACGAAGTTGCAGCCTATATACTGAGGATATGTCCACGGGTTGAGGAAGCGACCGTGACGGGGCATCAGGGAGGGGTTCCTCCTACTTTGGTGTCTCGTGGAGGTCGCAGAGCAGCAAAACAAGCAAGAAGGTAGGAAAATCAGCTGGTCCAGAAGTTGTGGGGGAAGCATCCGACTCATGTGGCTGCACAGGTACTGGGAGGAGCTGGGGATGAACAAATTCTGCCCCCCGTCCAGGAGTTTGTAAACTATTGGGAACCACTCTAGAGTTCTCTCAGCCACAACCCTGGTAAGCTGGTGTTACACGCCGGTGCTTCACGATTAGGCACACAAGTACCGTGTCAAAAACTCTGCTTCTGCTAGACCTGATGGTGTTTCCGTTCGACACTGGAACAAAGTACCAAAAACAATGAGGCTGCTCATTCTCAACCTGCTACTTCTATCGGGAAGGCCCCCGAAAGCGTTGGCCCGTGCCCAGACAATTTTCATTCCAAAAAAAGGGTTAAGTGGGCCTGGAGCCTACCGCCCATTGTCTATATCGTCTGTAGTTTTCCGCCACTTCCACTTCCGCTGATGTGAAGGCCTTCGGATGGTACTTTTTAAGAACCCAAGCACACTATTCTTATAGTAAATTCAACGCCAATTCCAAAAATGAGCTCAAAAGTTGAAATTGAATGAGGTAAAATGGAGAAAATTGAGTTTAAAAGGAAAAAACACGGTTTTCCTGGGGAAAAAAAATTAAACAATCATATCTCGAGTACGAATTGAGATAAAAATATGCAGTTGAAAGTATTTTACTACATTTTCGATTTTCGTCACTTATCCGGTTCCACCCTGTAATTATAATCACGTTCGGAATAGTTCTTTTAGACATACAACGTTGAGAGGGTTTGGCCTTTGTTAAAAACTGGTAACCTGACAGATATGCTATGATCTAAATTCAGAATATCGAAATAAACTATATTATCAGGGCCTACATCACCAGTCCGCCATTGACAACCGGTTGGAGAGTATGACAGCTGCGATTAAACATTATTTTGTTGTGTATTACCGAGCAGCAAAGGCGTACCCTTTTACAATGATCTGAGATCTGGCGAATCCAGACTTCACAAATGGAGATCACATGGTACTCTCCCTTTGCATGTTCAACTCCGAAAATATGTTTTACGTGTAAGGTATAATCTCCTGTTGCACTCGCACTTGAAGCAAAAATATACTTTGTGAGTTATTCAAGAGAAAAATCCTTGTCATATTCTTCCAGTCCCAGTTATTCTGCTTAGTTTCTTGTTCTTATAGGCTTATTTGCATATTTATGGCGAGTCAGTGCCTCTTGTATTAATCTGGTGAGTCATTCGGTATACGTGTTAGGCTTCTAATTTTATTTATTTACATTTCATGTCTTTGCTATGGCACACAACCAAATTTTCGTTGTTACGTTACGTAACGAACGAAATATGCTCAATGATTATTATGATTCGTAGAAGTGAGGTAGGTAGGTACCTATATGATTATAGCTGAAATTTGGTTTTTAATGTTTTTGACATTTTATGTCTTTACTATGGCACATAAATGAAAAAGCGTCACGCGGGGAGCGTCACGCGGGGAGCGTCACGCAGGGAGCGTCACGCGGAGAGCGTTACGCGGAGAGCGTTACGCGGAGAGCGTTACGCGGAGATTCCCTAATGATCCCACGATTCTGAGATTTGATATGTAGCCCCTTGAGGGACTTCTGAACACAACTGACCGATCCCAGATCAGCTGAGTGGCTCTAGAATCCAGTTTTTTCCCTAATGATCCCACGATTTTGAGATTTGGTATGTGGGCCCTTGAGGGACTTCTGAACACAACTGACCGATCCCAGATCAGCTGAGTGGCTCTAGAATCCAGTTTTTTCCCTAATGATCCCACGATTCTGAGATTTGGTATGTGGGCCCTTGAGGGACTTCTGAACACAACTGACCGATCCCAGATCAGCTGAGTGGCTCTAGAATCCAGTTTTTTCTTTAATGATCCCACGATTCTGAGATTTGGTATGTGGGCCCTTGAGGGACTTCTGAACACAACTGACCGATCCCAGATCAGCTGAGTGGCTCTAGAATACAATACGGGGTTTTATAGGAAGGGGAAAGGGGGCGCAAAGACATAAAATGTCTCTCGTGGTTGCGTACTTGTACGAAAGCTGTATCCACCGTATGAGTTTCAAGAGTTTTAATTAATTTCGGCCTACGACTCCCTGTTTGATGAAATTCTTAGACACTGTGGGGATCAGTTCCTACACAAATCGGGGATCAGTTCCTACACAAATCCCCTAAGATTTTCTCATTAAATTTGAGATAGAAATATCAAACTGATGACTAGGTGGTGTTCTGAAGGTTACAAGTTTTCAATACACACTGCCTACCTAGGTATGTTAAAAGTAACAATATTTACTAGCCGCTCCGACTCGTTTCGCTCGCCTCCACGTCAAGCCGGGAGAATGTGTAGCAACATTCACCATGGAAAAGATTGAATGGTGTCAGTACGGTAACTAATAAAACATTTAGTGTAAACATCGTCTAGGCCAGATAGGTACCGAAAACATTTTTGTAGTTTTATGACTGACCGCTCACGCATGCTTTAGCTACCTTATTTTAATCACTTGGTTTTACCCACCTCTTTACGGCTCAATCAACATACAAACATGTCAGCGTCTGAAGAACCAGTAGTACACCGCAGAGTGAGGTCGTTACCCTCTATGTTAAGCCGACTCAACGACAGTGTATCAATGAAGAGTATGTTCAACAGAATGCACAGAGGAGTTTCGACCGCTGAACCACCTCCAGGGCACAATGTGAGACTGCAGTGTCGCGACTTGCTTATAACATTTGCCGAACTGTGCATGTCCTTTTCGTGGGCTTCATTCATGGCCAGGTTCGTACGAAAAACTTCCCACCTATTTTACCGTTTGGTTAATAGTAATAGAGCTGTTCCGAAAAGAAAATACCTTAGTGACCATTCCAATCGAATGACAGAAAATTATTGCAGCCATCTAACCAAGCATTCAAGCTGCCCCATTCAAATGATCATGCTAGCTTGGAATATCAAAATTTGGTCCGAATCAGACTAACGGTTTCAGAGGAGTATTGAGCACAAAATTTTGTCCATAAATATATAAATATATAAATCTGAACATGAAATTGTAAACGTGTTCTACACCCTCTGATACGCAAATAAAATGCATCCCGAACCCAAAGTGTCGCCGCGTCAAAATAACAAAAAATGGTGTTCCTCATAAATTTTTACGAGAAATCCAACCATGAAATTTTTGCGCACTGTAAAATTTCATCAACATCTACTTTGTTTTTTTTTCAAATAGGAAATCTCATTTTTTATTGCAGATTTGGATTGCAGGCACAATTTTAAGAAAAAAAGAAACTTCATCACTTGAATTTTTTAGTGCACAAAAACATTCTCAATCACGAGCAGACAGAGCAAAAATTGTGAAGTATTTATTGAGATTTTGAAGATGTTCAATTGCCACTTGTAATACATGATTTTGAGGCATTTTCCCACGCTGAATCATGCAGTGATGCTCCATTTATTGGTATTTATATCATACAGGCGTATATATTATAAAAACATAAATTCATAACAGTAAACCAGGGCCCCAAACGCGCATTCCTCCGTAATTTCATCGAAATGAATATTTAATAACATATCCTCTCGACTTTTCGTACGTACTTAGATAATGATATTATTAAGGCAATAACTATTTGAATAGATAGGAGCTCAAATCGAGAAATATAAACATGCGTATATATAATTATAGAAGTATAGGTTGTGGCAACTCGAAATAGGACACGCCGAGGAGTCTGGACGGGCCTTATGACGTACGCAAGCCAACTAAAACTACGATCAAACTCGATTGAAAAAATAATAAACCTTTGTGAAATAATTTGCAGCGTTTTAATGTTCAATTAGGTAAATATTCATACTGGAGACGACAAAAGTGAATGGTCAATATGTTGGGTGAGAGCGATGTACCGTATTCATGTAATGTACTGTTGGCCCGTGTGAGTACGTAATGTTCAGTTCTCAGCGTAACGGTATAGTAATTTTGCTTTCTCCACTATTCCTAAGGGTACTCCCCCGTGTCTCGTTGATATCATGTGGGATAAGGTTTTGAGGAAAAAGAGTTGGGACAAAGTCTACAATTTGGCGAGGGAAGATGTAACTTTGGAAGAAAAACAATGGATAAGTGGCACAAATTGGATGATATCACGCTTTTTGTGGCATCTTTTGAACGTGGTGCGTCTTTTTGGGGGGGATATCACACATTTTTTGTGGTCTAGGAGGAAAAGTTGGAATATTCGAGCTGATCAGGATAGTCAGTCATTTCATCAGTCTAATTTAAAATTCCTAGAGTGAACAGGAAAGAATTTAGAATTTTGTTCACCCCTTATTTTCTAGAGAAGCTCCCTATCAAATTTCACATTCCTAGAGTGAATAGGAGATAATTTAGCTAACTTAGCTGATCATAATAGAGCCCATCAATTCATTCGTCTCATAATGTCCCAGAGAGCCTACCTACCGAATTTCTACTTCCTAGAGCAAACCAGGAGAGAATTAGCTCACTGCTAACTCATACAATGTTTCATATATAACCAAAATTGGTTAAGGAGAACTGGTAGAAGTGGTTGGGCAAAAAATAATAATAAGAAAGTCCGAAAACATGCGTTTTGACGCCTCGTTTTAGCTTAAATAGAATCAATCTACTGTTACATATTTGGCATCAGGCGATTAAAGGGGCCAGCCCCTCCCAGAATGTGCAAAGAAAATTAAGTTTGAGCCAATAAATTGAGCTCGGGAGGAGGCCAATGTTATGCCGAGGTTCTACTTTGTTCCTTATCTTTCCTCGTTGCAATGGTTTATTGAAAGCTTGGTTATACAGGGTGGTCCGTAAAAAACGGACACATTTTAAAATCCTGTAACATTCACAAATTCGATCGTAGGGATTAAAAAATAAGCAGAACGTGTAGAGAAAATCAGTAAGTTTTATTCAAAATCGAAAAATCTGAAAAAAATTATCAAGTTTCAAAAATTATGTAATTTAAATGACGACCCTGTTTGGTAACGCACAGTTCAAGACGGTCCTTGAAGTTCTGCATCACTCTTTGCACCATATCTTCCGGTATTTCCGCGATTTCTCGTCTTATTGACTGCTTCAATGTTTGAATGGTTCTTGGTTTGTCCACGTACCTACACTTTAGATTTCAGGTGGCTTTTTGCGAACGATTTTTCCCGGACGCTTGATCTCCCGGCATGGGGAAGTTCCCTGGCCTCCGCGTTCCCCAGACCTTACCCCCTGTGACTTTTTTCTATGGGGCCACCTGAAATCTAAAGTGTACATGGACAAAGCACGAACCATTCAAGCATTTTCTCTGCCCGTTCTGCTTATTTTTTAATTCCCACGATCGAATTTGTGCATGTTACAGGATTTCAAAATGTGTCCGTTCATTACGGACCACCCTGTACAAGACTAGCGCCTCGTTGGATCAGTATAAGTTTCTTAATTGTAAACCTTTCTTGTGTCACTTGTCTTGTTTCTAATTAACGAAATTGAAAATTCAATTAAAATTTTGGCAGCTATTTCATGAGATTTATTTCACGTTTCTTCTCTACAGAGCTCAATCCGAACGGACTTTGAAAATGCGGCAAATGACCCCTCGAGATGAGTTGATTCAGCGACTTCTCTGGAACGGAGTGGTTGCATTTGGTAATCTTCTTATGGGCCATTTGGCAGACAGCTACACCAGAAACTACAGCATCGTCTTGATAAATATCTCGGGACACTTCACCCTGTCGAGCCTTTTCTTCATGTCAGAGGTCATTAACGAGACCGCAAGTGAAGACGAGTATGGGCTTTTACTTTCTGATGTTAGTTTTAAACGTTTGAACCATAAAATTTTGTTTAGGTCGGATTGATTGTGTAGGTTGGTACCTAACTGATCTGGTGATTTATATGCTAAGCTTATAACTCGTGTGAAGGTAACTGAACCACAATAACAGTATCATTAGGAATACACCACATTTAAAATTTGATAAACAGAAGTAGGACCTACTCATGTTTTTAACAAATTGAGTGGAGGCTACACTCAAACACAGGACCTGCCATGATAGTGAAACTATGTTTGAACCGTAAGTTCACCATTCAACTCATTCATTAGGTTTGATTTTGACAGAATACAATACACTTTTTTATGTAACGTCATTAGATAGTCATCAGATTATCATTATCATTAATTCAAACAGCCTTTCCCGTCACCATCAACTGAGTAACACTGGTAAAAGCAATGCAATGCTTATTGGATTGATGGATCTAATTGTTAGGAAATTGACTTGTCACTACACAGCCAACTTCAAAACTTGAATCGTCTCGATAGCATTTGCGACAATTCCAATGGTGGTTAGTAAAACTCTTATGCCGGCATTAATAATATGGGCAATCTACAGCCACTGTTATAATTAATTAGACATGCAGGTACATATTTCACACAAAAAATTAAAGAAATGAAATCAGCATTGAAGGATGACAAGATTCCTTCACTGCTATGGATGCTTAATAATTTTAGTATCGTAAGAAATCATGAAAATTTATAAATGCTTTCAATTTTCAGATTTTCGTCTGGTTGTACATCCCTATCAGAGCTACTGATTTTGCTAGGTAAGTTAAAGATTGAAAATATTAACCTAAATTAATCTTTAGTCTAGTAAATAGATCCCCCACGAGAAACATAACCAACTTACTACTGTAATACTGAGAACTCTCCGACACCTAAGGTGATCAGCCTGCTGAATAAGTGGCTCAAGGTTAATTCTTTAGGTAACAAATGTCGACACTTACGCACAACCAAGTATAATATTGAAGGGGTCAGTGGCGGATCCAAGGGGGGGCCATTGGGGCCATGCCCCCCCCCCCCCCCCCCAAATCCCACAAAAGTATTTTTTTTTTTTTTTTTTCAAAAATTCTTTTTTTAATGGTTTTTTATGTTTAGTTTAAAATGACTTCAGAATATGTTTCCCATAATGATTTGAAAATGTCCAAATCGAATCCGTTTTCAACATTTTCAACCGGGTGCCACACTCTTTAAATTCGACAAGTATTTAATCCCATTGTTTCATCTATTATGCACCTTTTTGTAGACTTTTTTTTGTTTGGTTATTTTTTGTTATCGAAACTAAAGATGAATTTGAAACTCGTTCATATTAATTTTGCCAATGCTTTTCACCTAAAAATCAGTTTTCCTAAATCACTCATTAGAGCTCAGGACAGTAAATATTCGAGTGTCACCGTTTGAGTTCAAGGATTCAATTTTCATCTTTAAAATTTGAAGCAAATTGTAATTGCTGTTTTACAATTTGTTGTACAAGTTTAATTTAATTTGCCCGATTCCCGCCAATACAAGTAGCGCCATCTAGTCTTACTATGAGTGTGTTCTTTTTCGACTCTTCGAAGATTAAAAACATGGTAAAGAACTAAGATGACTGAAGACCGACTTACTGGATTAGCTCTTCTGAATGTACATCTTGACATACCTGTTAATAGCGACAATATAATCGAAAGATTCGCCAAACAAAAAGCAAGACGACTCAATGTTATCATTTAAACAGAAAGCACAAAACTTGATGTTTGTAAATTGCAAATTTTAAATTATAAAAGTATATTGTAAATAAATAATTGTTAATTTTACAATCAAATTTAAAACAGTCTTTTATTTATTTATAGATCTAGAAAAAACAAAATTGTTGGGATATTTGAGATTAAATGCCCCCCCCCCCCCCCCCCCAAAATGTTTCTAGATCCGCCACTGGAAGGGGTTACATTGTAGTTATGTACTTATGCTTTCAGGCAAGTAGAACAGCTCTCTCAAAATCCTGTTATTTCTATTTTTTCACAGAGTCGTCTACGGACTGGAGCGATTTGTAGAGAAACATAAAAGACTCGTACTCCATTTCGCTTTCTTGTTTCAACTGGCCGAAATGTGCGGAGCGTTCTTGTTTGTTGTCATGAACAGTTCTGGGGTTCCGAACCCAATTATCACCTTCATAGCGTTCACAGCCAACGGGACAGTTCTCTTCCTCTACGCGTATGTATTGGTACCACAGGAAACTACCTACTTCCAGTTTGAAAGAGGAATCGCCATACGGGTTTGGGGATGCATTATTACAGCCCTTTTGCGCAGAAAACAAGTTCGGAGGAATAAAAACATTAGTTGGCTGGACATTGCAGAAACAAGGTACGAGAAGACATACGTGGTAAAAACAAAGAAATTGCTGAAATTATTCCTTCTAACACTGCCAGCAATGGGGTTCTTGTTTTTCGGAAGTCTCAGTGACGACATTTTCAGTGCATTTTGGACAAGGTTGAATCGTTCTGGGAAACAAAGCGTCTACTTGATATGGATTGTTAACCCAGCTACATTACTGACAATGTTGTTCTTTGAGCTAGTGGCTATTCCCATAATTGCTAGCATGGGATTGAAATTGGATTTCTACCAAAGATTCATTGTTGGATTCCTGGCCTTACTTTTCGCAGTATTCTTCGCTACATCAATCGCACAAGCTTCAGAAAAAATATATTTGGGTTCAGACGTAGCGCTGTCGCGATTTTTCAATACACTAACGGTTCCTGTAAACATGAGTTCTTTTGACGCAGTCTATTCAAGCCTGAACTACACAGTGCCAAGTAGCACTTCAATAAATGTTGCGTACAAAACGAGAAAACCTCGTTTGTTAAGAATGGATGTACAATTTCCCGACCAAAAAGACTATGTTATACAAGTTTCTCTTGAACCGTACGCAATGACAGGATACGTCTTCATTGAGCCTGCCGAGGTTTATAGAATCACTGGAAGGATACCGATTTTGGAGGCACCTCCCGGGCTGAACAATTGGTTGGAACCAAGGCTTTTTGTGGTTAATTTCATCTCTGAACAATCAGTTATGCTTGATGTGGAAAATCTGGTCACCGGGAAGAAAACCTTAGTGAAAGTAGCCACAGGATCAATGGAGGTGTTTCAGGTTAGTATCTTTTAGTACTTGAATATTAATTACCTAATCCAGAAGTCATTCTTCAAGCACCCGTTTGAAAAATCTCTTACAATGGTCTTTATAAACACGTAGGTACATATACTGTACCTATAATAAATATATATTTATACGTATAAATATACTGTGTTAGGCCCCACGGAATGAAGAATGGTTTTCTCAATAATACTACTCGTCTGTAAGGAATACAATGGCGTCAAATTATCATTTAGGTGCATACATTTCGGAGGAGTCTGTCGTCAATAGTAAGTCGTGTACAGCAGACTCAGTTTTGCAGTACTGTTTCGACCTCCTGATGATGATGATGTCCTTACATCGAAAGCGCTCGCCCCCAGTGCTCGACTTGCTAGTGACGGCGGACTCTTCCATAAGGTATACGCATAGCATTTGCAAACTGAATTAAAACTTTCGCAAATTGAGTTAACACGTTGACTGCCAGCTAGGCCCAAAATGGGCTTCTTTTTTTAACGGGTGCCGTAGTACTGGAGAGGGGAGGGGGGTGCCTGAGCCCTGCATCAGTTAACTTCTCTCATCCTCAGTCATCCATAATGATTGGACCCCGATATTTCAGGGCTGAGGGTAAAGCGACAGTTGCAGGGACACCTTCCATGTAACGGGGTTGCGACCAATCCAGCCTAAGGTGTCTAGAGATGTCCAGTTCACTGGCGTACCTCAGACAAAAAATTGGTACCAGTGGCGGGGAGAGCCTTGGGCAACAGATGCATTGGCTTCGGCTAAGCATCGCTTGCCACCCCCTGATGGCGATCGGCTTTGTAGTGGCAGCGGTCGTACACCCAGGCTGGAAGGCAATGCCTGAAAGCTAAAGAGTAGGCACTCTGTTGGTATACTTGCCTCCCAGGATAGTGACAGCATGTGGTTATGTAGCTTGACGATAACTCGGGTACCAACCTGTTTAGTTGGTAGAGTGTGCTAGAACACTCGGCTTCACCTGTAGGGCTATGCAAACAGGTACTCTCACCTTCAAGTGACTGTGGGTTGACTGTGGGTGTAACAGTCTCCCTTGGTATTTTACCAGGGAGTAGAGTCCTCTTTCATAAAAGGAGGAAGGAAGGACGTAAGCACAGTGTACTGGGATACTCCCTCAATCAACCCTGGGATTTTCCTAATCCTGAGGAAGAACAGAAGACCCAGTGGGCCTATCCAAACTTTCCCACCCAAGGCCCAAAGTGGGTCTGCCCAAAGTGGGTCTAGTTAGGTTCATATCCTTTTATGAGACTTTAACGCTCCTAGCAGCCATTTCAAGTAACAAAGCAAGTGTAACTTTGTTTTTAGGGATATTTTAGCTTCCATTGCTACCCCAAGCGATGTGATTGGTTTGTTGCAGGTTCATTTTCGTTTACTTCCCTTTGAGCTCTGTTGCTAAATGCCTTGTTGATAGTTTGGTTTCACTTCAGTTCAATTTTTTCTGTGTTATTTTATCCAAAATTAATGTCCAGTAGATCGAAAATTATTAGCTAGAGTTGGAACGTTTGAAGATAACCATAGTTTTTTAATAAGTTTTGTTAGTTCTCTCCTCTTTTCCTTATTAGACCCATTCTGGGTTTTATGGTCCTTGGCAAGAAATTCATTCCCCCGGGTCAGCTAGACCCAACTGGGCTCTAACCTAAAAAAAACTCACTTTTTGGCCAAAATATGGACAAATAATATTTTTTTTTAAATGGTCGCCTGATTCTGTCTTGTAGTGGCTTACTTGAAAGTTTAAGTTGAGAAGACGGATATTGGGCAAGGAGTGCTAAAGAAAAAGCAGAACTGTTTGCAAACCATCTCGAGGAAACTTTCTCCCCATTCCCCAGGCAAACCGCAGATGAGGATACCATAATGATAGATAAGGTAGATGAGCTGGAAATCCAGCCTGTCACCCTCAATTAGCTCAAACATGAGATTAGATCCCATCTCAGTCCAAAGAAAGCTCCAAGTTATGATCTCATAACAGGGAAAATCCTAAAAGAACTGCCTGAAAAAGGATTGAAGAAACTGATATACCTAATTAATGCATCATTCAGATTACGTTATGTTCAGCAAAAATGGAAAGTAGCAGAGGTCATAATGGTAGGTCCTATCTCCCTTTTACCCATTATCTCAAAGCTCTTTGAGAAGCTCCTCTTAAAGAGATTAAAACCAATAATTGAAGAAAGACATCTAATTCCTGATCACCAATTCGGATTCAGGGAGCAACACTCTACAATAGACCAGGTGCACCGGATCACCAACTTGATAGAGAAATGTTTTGAAGAGAAGACAATTTGTTCAGCAGTATTCTTGGATGTCTCTCAGGCTTTTGACAAAGTCTAGCACAAGGGACTTCAAGCAAAATTACAAAAGGATCTACCGGCCCAGTACTACAAAATCCTAGTGTCATATTCAACAGTTAGGCATTTTAGGGCAAAGATGAATAATCCAATTTGCAAGAAATAACAGCAGGCGTGCCCCAAGGCAGAGTGCTCGGGCCAGTTCTATACCTGCTGTACACAAGGGACATCCCGAAACCTTCAGAAGCTGTCACAGCAACGTTTGCAGATGACACGGCAATCCTGGCTGTTGGTTCTTCAACTGAAGAAGCCACAAGTAAGCTACAAGAAGCAGTGAACAGCATCCATCAGTGGACCAAAAAATGGAGAATAAAACTCAACGAAACAAAGTCAACGCACATAAACTTCACTTAAAAGAAGATTACCCCAATACCCGTAGTAATAAACTCCGAGATCATCCCATATGCAGGTACAGCCAAGAACCTCGGCATGACTCTGGGCCAAACTTCGGTGGACAGAACATATAAAGAAAAAAGCGAAGGAAATGGAGACTGAAAAGGACCAAACCTCTGGACCTAGACATAGCCCACTGAAGTGGAGTGATGAGTGGAAGTTGGTAGTGATCTATGGACCACAAAACACTTAGTATGTAAACACTAAAGTGAAGCTACTAGATGTGTACACAGTTGTAACAATAAAGATTATTAAAGAAAAAAAACTTAGATAGATTAGTTGATGTTTGGTTACAGTTTGATTCGGTGGCTCGCAAGCTCGCATCTCAAGAATACATGACATCAAGCAGCCAATCCCTTAGTAAAAATTCAGATTAGTTGGACATACAGGTCAACATGATGTGTATAGTTCGGTGGTGTGGATGCTCGCAAGCTCGCATCTCAAGAATATGTAACATCAAGTATAGTCAATCACTTAGTAAAAATTCAGATTAGCTGGACATATAGGTAAGAATGATCAGTGTGTATTTTGAGTGTATTTAAAACTAAGGTGGTAGGTCATGATGGTATGGGCCCAATTCGACACTGCCTTCGAACTAACCATGGACCCAATTCAACCGCATATTGCATATCCGACATCACCCGCACTTGATTATTGGCCACTTGAGGAGAATGAGGAAAAACCTTTTGGTTAATAAAGTTTTCAAAGTGAGTGAGTGAACCACCGTACTCAACTATGAATTCGAACCAGTGAGTGGAGGGTGACCCTCCATCTAGCAGAGTGTAAGTGAACACACCACTCAGCCTTTATCTATTGATTCCGCCCTTAAACTGTTCATACTACGTCATGGACATGTACTCGTACTTCTACTTCCTGCGGCAGCCACAGTTCAATGCCTCCTCTGATCTTCTCCTTTCTTAAAAAATTAGACAATTCATATGTTAAAATGATAGTTAATTTATTCAGAACATGGATTTAAGTTATTAGTTGACAAAAGTAATAATAAATATTAATATTGGAATAGCAAAAGCAATGATTTTAGTGACACGAAATTTATATGCTTGAAAAGTGTGCACTTCATGAAAAGTTTAATACTAATTGCAAAAAGTTTAATTCAGTTTGTGAAAGGTTTTAATTCAGTTTGTGAAAGGTTTAATTAAGTTTACGAAAGATTTAATTCAGTTTGCAAATGGTTTAATTGTAATGGGGAAGAGTTAATTTAGTCTACTAAACGTTTAATTCAAAGTGCGAAAGGTTTAATCCTAAAGGATAGACGTGAACCTACCTATAGAACCCTGTAAACCGATTATGAAGAAAGCAAAGAAACTAAACGATAAGGTTGTATTCGATAATCATCAGAAACGCTTGCATACGAGTCTGCAACACATTGGGACATTTTATATCTTTAGTTGCAGACTCGTATGCAAGCTCTAAGAGCCACTCATCTGATCCGGACCCTGGGCATCGTCAAGTAAATGTCCTAAAGAGGCTACATACGAAATTACAGCTTCCTAGAGTGTAAAGTATAGAAATTACCTGTTAAAATGATTTAACCACCGCTTCACAAATCAAACCGTTCTCGCAATATTCGGATCACCTGCTATGAATCAAATCATCGAAACACCAACTCAATGAAATCATCAGAAATTAACAAGCGGTTGCAATCATGTTCACAATATCAATTATTGAGAATGATCACCTGTGTGTAAACAATTATTCATATAACCATGCTCATAACTCAGCTTGTTGGCCACGCACTTCGCAGTAGTTAACATAATATGGTCGGATAAATTGAGAGCTTTTGAACGAATGATCAACGAATTTTGTGGGATGAGAAACGACGTAGTACCATTTCCCTAGCAACGACTTGGTTGTAAGCGGAAATAATCAGAAAACAACTGGGACAATTTCCGTTGTTTACGTATCGATTTTTTTGTTTATATGCCAAAGCAAAGACATAAAATGTCAAAAGTTTAATACATTTTGTGAAAGGTTTACTTCAGTTTGTGAAAGGCTTAATTCAGTTTGCGAAAGGCTCGATTCAGTTTGCAAATGCTGTATATGATAGTTTTACTCTTACTACTAGTAGAAAGTAACCCTTCAGATTTAATTCAACAGAGCTAAATTAGGATGAGCCGTGGGTACCAAGACACTCGCTCCTATGCTAAATCACTGAGAATCGTATTATGCATAATCCCTGACTTGTTCTAATGAACAGTGTAAAAGATTTGATGAAATTTTCAGGGATTTTGTGAGTTAGGCGTTAGTTTTAGGATGATTTTAGGAGTTGGGAGTTAGTTTCATATAAATTTCTTTGTTCAAGAATCACAGCAAATACCCAAACATACTCATCGCGCATCGCTTTCCCTCGGCGTAGGCCATGCGAATTGCACAAAGGATGCATACGAGGGATTGCACACATACTTGAAGGGCACCGAATGGTATATATGCGGTTTATTTTATTTTTTTTTAATTTCTCGGTCAATAGTGGAACGACCTTGATGATTCTCACAGCAATCTACTGGTTTTGAAATCACCAATAGGATCGTTCCCCAGAAATTTTCAAATCCCTAAAATTTCAAATTTAGATACCTTTCAACAATTTTACTTTCGAATTTCGAGGATTGTGGGACCTAGAGGTTTCGAAAATAGAACAAACGCTGCAACAATCATTGAAATCTGTTCCTGAAACCATTCCTGAGGACCTATCTTTCACCAAAACAACATGGTTTCATGCCCGGAAGATCATGCACAACAAATTTGTTGAGTTTTGAGAGCACTGTTATGGATGCATTTGCTTCCGGAGCCCAGGTCGACTGTATCTATACAGATTTTGCTAAGGCCTTTGATAGAGTGTCACAGGGGATATTGGTTAGAAAGCTGGAGAGGTTTGGTTTCACTGGATCTTTGTTGGCATGGTTTGCGAGCTACTTGGCTGAGCGGAGGTTGGCGGTCAGATGCGCGGCACTCTGTCACAGTATTTCAATGCCACATCTGGAGTCCCCCAGGGTTCTCATTTGGAGCCCCTGATGTTTTTGGTCTTCATTGATGATGTGGGCGGTGCTATTGGGTACGGCGTGGATTATTTGTTGTTTGCTGATGACCTAAAGATATATGCTATTGTGAGGTCCCTAGATGACTGCCTCGCTCTCCAACGGTCATTATTGGCCCTTGATGCTTGGTGTGATAGAAACCATCCAGTTTTCAATTTGGATAAGTGCTCTGTCGTCACATTTTCAAGATCTCTCAAGCTTCAGTATGACTATTCACTTGGAGGAAAATCCTTACAACGTAAATCTTTGGTTAGAGATCTGGGTGTCCTGTTTGATTCCCAGTTGAGCTTTGCTGATCATGTTGAGGAGGTTAGCTCCAGGGGAATGAGGGCTCTGGGTTACTTGAAGCAAAACACCAAAGAGTTCAACGATCCTTCAGTTACGAGACTCCTTTACATGTCTCTGATTCGGCCCTGTATGGAGTTCTGTGCACCGGTGTGGTCACCTATTTATAACAATGCCAAGGAGTCTCTCGAACGAGTTCAGAAGCGGTTCTTGCGATACTGGTCTTTTAAGAGGGGAGAGGATTGGGAGGTCTTCAGTAGTCGGAGTGCAATGGTGAATTGCGGCATAGCCTCCCTGGAACGTCGCCGACAGGAGACCGATGTCTTTTTCCTCCACGGATTGATGTCCGTCCCTTCTTTCCCACTTGAACCTTTATGCTCCCACCAGGTCTACCCAAACGTTCTACGTGCATACCTCTTCAACGAATTACCTCCGCAATAACCCAATCATAAGAATGCTTCATGGTTTCTAAAGGCTGTCAAGCTCTTCTCAAGATACCTACCTATTGATCTGTTTGGTTTATCGGCGGGCCCCTTCAGGACGAGAATTCGAGGTGTTGACTGGTGAACTTGATGTGCTTGGTGTGTTTACATTTATCTTTTGTTGCCTCAATTCCTGTTACCATTGTTTATCTTTGAACTGGCTATTGTTACCACTTAAAGTTTTATTCTTTTAGGCACCTGTATTATCCTGTTTATTTCTACTGTTGAATTAATTTATATTCTATTGTTATTGATGTTATTACTTAAATCCTCTCGGATACCGTTCCTGTATTGCTATATTATTAATATTATGCAATTGGGCTATACCCGTGTTTAAATAAATGAATAAAAAATAAATAAATAAAATCTGTAAATATGCCGTTTGGTCGTGTTTTGAATTTGGAGGGAGCTTTGAGCCGTTTTCTGGATCGGACAGAGTCCGCGCGTCTACCGTTACATTCGAGTCACTCTGTCTTGCTCTTTTGGTTGAAAAGGCGCCAGTCAATCTACCTTCGGAGACCTTACGTCTCCCCCTTAATCTGGATCATGGAACTCGACATCACCAGACGATGTTTCTACCCATGATGACGGCCCTTGGTCCTTTACACCTGAAGTCAATGATATTGAAGAAGAGATAGAGTTTATTTCTTCAATACCATCGATAGCAGGTGTACAGGGTAAGGGTAGTCACCATGGATGGAAACTATGTCATGTACAAAGGACCAAGACCGTTTTCGGACTTTTTTTAAATGTCGTATCACCTCGTTTTTATTGCCCACCTACTTGTACAAGTTCTTTTCAGTTAATTTTGATGAAATTTGAAACATAGGCTAAATTTAAGAACGGAAGTTAGTGAAATACGTTGTCTATTTCCACGAAAAATGAAGAGTTACAATGTTAAATAGATTTCGACGGTTAGGCCATCATCAGTAACAAACAATAAAGGACACAGCTTATATAGTGACCGGTGAAGGGAAATTGAATCCCATTGGTCGAGAGAAAGGAAAGGGGCAGGAGGTACAACCAATTAAGTGCGTACGAAGTGAAAGGGGATTATAGCTAATTGGATGAAGTGAAAGGGGGAAATAACTAAATATGGTTTCAACAGTGTGAAGGGATAATTCAAAGCTTTACAGAAATGGACCTATCAGTGGTGAAATATATTGAGGTATATCCTCATTTAAACATTTACCAGACCTGTCACTTTTGATAATTTCGAATTTTTCAAGTACATTCAACATACCTCCCTTTGGGCAAAAATGAAGAAACTCTACAAACTGTCTATCTGTCAAATCAAAATTGTAACTATGATTGGATTCCTTAAGATGTTTTGCAAATGTAGACTTACCCTTATTTTCCCTGAAATCCTCCAGATGCTCGTTTATTCTTTCCCTAAATTTCCTACCAGTCTGACCGCAATATTCGTAGCCACAAGAACATTTTAATTTATAAACTCCACTTTTATCCTGAACACTAATTTGTCCTTAACGGATCCTAGTAATGCTTTAAGAATATTTTTAGTTTTAAAACCTATACTTTATAACCTCTCGATGATAGAATTTTGCCAATTTTATCAGAAATTTTCCCATAATAAGGTAAACTTATCCATTGCTTTTCTCCTAAAGTTACATCTTCCCGAGCCAGATTGGAAACTTTTTCCCTACTCTTTTTCCTAAGAACCTTATCACATAATGGTATCAACGAGATCTCCTCCATATCCGTTACTAGCCGCTATGTTTTTGATAATGGATTTTTCTTTTGATAAATGTTGTTCACTCATTGGAATAGATAGTGCTCGGTTGATCATACCATGGAAGGCTGCATGCTTATATACTAAAGGGTGATTTGAAGTACTATGGATCGTTATATCGCTATATGTATCTTTTCTATAAATTGAAAAATCATGCTTCTCATTTACCAAAGAGATGGACAGATCAAGGAAATTTAGTTTATTCCCGCCGAATTCGAGGGTGAATTTGATATAGGGATCTAATTTATTGATTTTTTTGTGAAAAGAATTTAGTTGCCTTTCTGTTCCCTTCCATAGAATGATGATATCATCGACATATCTATACCAATAGAGTTTACAGGTGAACGGACGTAGGTTAAAAATCTGCCATTTTTACAACTGTAAATCAGTGACTTGTTCAAAATAATGGGGAAACACTTGTAACTTGTCCAAATTTGTCTGTACACTTGTTAATTTTCACGGTGCATTACAAGTCTACACTTGTACCTTTATGAAACGCTTGCACACTCATTTTTTTACAATTCGTACATGAAATCAGCTTGTAACTTGTCCCTTGTCGCTGTATGAAATAGGACCCAGGTAACAGAAATATGACCGCGCACACCGCTCACTCACTCACTCACTGCTCGGGGTTTCCGTTGGAAAAGAGTTTCAGGCACCATAATCGGCTTATATTCTACCTCAAATTGAGGCCCCTTTAATTTAAAAGAGGATTCCGCCGGTTACCCCGAGTTGGAGTCGTCACAAGCAAATCTTTTGCTCAAATCAGCGCACACCGCAGACAACGCTGGGATTAGGACAAGATAAGTTGCGCGGCGGTCGCACAGTGGGACGAAATGCGATTCTGGCTGGACAAATTTATTTTATTGGCTATTCTTATAGGAAATTTTACGCTGATTCCGAATATACCATATGTTCCTATACCTAAAATACCTCTTTAATGAATATTTCTTGAAAAAACCTCGAAAAAACACGTTTTTTGAAATATTTTCCCATTTTTCATCCTTAAGATGTACTGGAATCGTTTTTTTTTTTTTTTCAATGGGAAAGTTATAGAGAATTAAATTCTGCGTCGATTCGTCACCAAGGAAAGTAAAACTTTTGGTAAAATAAGGAAGTTATCGAATTTCAAAGTTTTTCAAGACCGGAAAATACCATTTATTGCCGTATTAGTGGTGAAACTTGATATTCAATCGACTTTCACAAAGAAGAAAAGTTGTAAACCATCAAATTCTGCAGCGATTGACTACCATTTTTTACCGATTTTTATGAAATTTATAGAACGTAGGTAGGCATAGGTATATACGAATATAGGCATATGTTTTTACATTACAACATATCTATACATTTTACTTATAGGATACGAGGAACCTATTACCCACACCCACTTGGCAGACGTATTTCATGCATGAATAAGAAGCTTACGTTTGGTTTCCTATGACTTTGAAGCAATTATACCAGAGTTTTGGCACATTTTCACAACGCTGACGAGGGTATTGTGATTACTTGCGAATATTTGCAGCTAGAATTGGTTTCACGGTGTACCAAAATAGTTGTTGAACGCATATATGAAGGAATGGTGAGGTGATGATAGGTTCCTGGGAATCAGCATAGTGAAAAAGTGGAAAATAGGAGTTGTCAAAAACTTTAAAACATCATAACACTAATTATTGGTGTTTTTCGAAAAAATTGGTAGTCAATCGCTGCAGAATTTGATGGTTTACAACTTTTCTTCTTTGTGAAAGTCGATTGAATATCAAGTTTCACCACTAATACGGCAATAAATGGTATTTTCCGGTCTTGGAAAACTTTGAAATTCGATAACTTCCTTATTTTACCAAAAGTTTTACTTTCCTTGGTGACGAATCAACGCAGAAATTTAATTCTCTGTAACTTTTCCATTGAGCAAAAGACGTTTCCAGTACATCTTAAGGATGAAAAATGGGAAAATATTTCAAAAAACGTGTTTTTTCGAGGTTTTTTCAAGAAACAAAAATTAAAGAGCTATTTTAGGTATAGGAACATATGGTATATTCGGAATCAGCGTGAAATTTCCTATAATAATAGCCAATGAAATATTTTTGTCCAGCCAGAATCGCATTTCGTCCCACTGTGGGTCGGTTGCAGCCGACTGGCAGACAGCAGAATGTCTCACCGGGCATTGAACTCAATGACACTGCACACACCTGAGACACATTGTTGAAGCGCATGACCGAAGAGGAGTTTTTCAAGCAATTTTGAGAGGCAATCCACGGGAAACATAACAAATATATTGGTAATGCATGCATTACAGGGACGTCCCTATGAATGGGTTTTATATCATTTTGGTGAGAGTTAAAATAAGAGGAAAAACAAAAACATCATGACTTTACGGACTTAACCCCCCCCCCCCCCCCCCCATCATTAAATCTCTCCACCGACTGCGAATTCCTATTGTAAAACTTCCAGTATGAAATTTAAACTCTAACTGATAAAATTTCCAAAATTAGACCAAATTCATAATTGACTTAGAAATAAAGAGGTTCATCATCGAAAATAACCAAAATGATCACGAAAGTCTGACGAGAATAGTTAAAACATCATGATTTATTTCTGTTACCCCCTCCATTCACCCTCTTCCATAATGGAATTTGAAACTCTTGATGTACCTTCCAAAACTATATCAAACTCCTAGTCGAACAAAAAAGAATCACAAAAATTTGACGATATTAGTTGAAACATCATGATTTATTACTATTACCCCCTCCATTCACCCCTTTTCATGATAAAATTTGAAATTCCTGATATGCAATCCAAAACTAGACCAAATTCATAGCTGAACAATAAAGAATCACAAAAATCGGACGAGAATTTTTAAAACCACGATTTATCAGTATTACCCTTCCATTCACCTCCTCCCTTGATGAAATTCAAAACTCCTGACTTACGTTTCAAATCAATATTGAATTCTTAATGGAACAAAATAAGAATCATGAAAATCGATCGAGATTTGAAGCTTTGGCAGCGCCTGGAAGAATCGATAATTATCCCCTCCACCCCCCCCACGACAGTAAATCCGAGATTCCACAGGTTTGTTGCACAACTAGACTGAAATTGGAATCGAAACAAATAAGAATCACGAAAATTGGTAGAGAATCGTTGCCTGGGTTGCGTCGACAAAATTAGTCGAAAAAACCACATTTTTTCGGCTTTAACCCCTCCATTCTCCCTCTTCCATCACGGAATTCATCATTTCCGTGGTTTGTTGCACAACTGGACTAAAATTAGGATCGAACAATGAAAGAATCTCAAAAATCTATGAATTTGAGGGTTTTCGATAAAAATGACGAACTACGAGCCAATGAGTTTGGGATCAGTTTCTAGTTTATTACGCACTTGCAGGTCTCTTAAATTCCGTTATAACCGAGTTTTACACTTTAACTAACTAGTTTTACCCTTTAAAAACACATAAAATTGTGCATAATAGACTCTAAAAAAAAAGAAGAAACCGGTGAGCCTGCTCTGTGAATTTGTTACGGCACTTTTAAATGTCGTAAAGCAGAGAACACGAAAAATATCATAAATTAATGCTAAATTAATCGAAAACAAACTGTTTAATAGAATTCGTACGAATTCGTCGCAATGAATCGTCAGAACAAGGTCGGATGGGTGGATACACTGGCTGCAGATTTTAACTCACTTATGTTAGCGGAACCAATATGGCGGAATGACAAAAAAAATATACCCGAATCTCGAGCTATTTTCGAGTTGTCGATCCCCGTTGAGTATTATTTTCGAGCTGCTTTCCTCTTCCGGAAAATCAATTTTCAATATTGGAAAATACACATTGCAACATGGAAATATAGAATTAGTTGAGGAGTCTTGCCTGTGTCAATCGATGTTAGTCTCGCACATGCGCAATGGTTATTACCAACCGAATTTGAACGAAATCGGACCAATAGATGATACAAAATCGGCGTTATGAGAAATTTGCGCATGCGCACAGACTATTGCGGCTTTGAAATTTACAGGGGACCGTCAAGGAGCTAACTTGCACAATCTCTGGGAATTTCATCGAAATTAGACTAAAATTTGGTTTAGTTTTGGAAGTGACGAGGATTTACCACAGACAAACATCAGACAGACAGACACGGAACCAAAATTGATCACCAAACTCTGAAACGCAAAAAACAAGTGGGAATGTTCATTTTGGAGAACAATTTTTTTCGACTTCAATCACAAACACAAAGCTTCCCCGCCTTCGGTAGTGAGGAAGTTAAAACAAACTAGTTTGGTCGCTCAAACCGTTCTGAGGCTCACGCAAGTGCTCGGACGAATTGGTCGCTCCCCAAAGTCGCCACTCTCAATCAAAAGCATAGTTTGTTCGAACGAATCCATGCGAACAAAAGTTCTTTAGGATGCGCATCCTTAGCCCCTAAGAACACAATGTTGCTTGAAAGCAACATTAGTTTGACGATTGTTTGAAAAAAAGCGGGAAGCCCTGGCTCATTAAGAAGACTTTTACCCTCTTTTTGAGAAATCTGGGAGTGAATGTTGGTCATCCTGAAGCAGTGTTGCCGCATTTGAAAAGGTGATAAGTGCGCATTTGAAATTATTAGCGAATTTTTGAAGAAAATTATTAGCGAATTTTTGAAGAAAATTAAGCTATTGCTCTCGCCTCAAAATTTGTAGAATGTGAATTTTTGAAAAAATTTTATGCAAAAATCCGTTTCAGGCTATTCTGAATCATATTCTGAAGTTTAACGCATTTTTAGCGAATTTTTGAAGAAAACTAAGCTATTGCTCTCGCCTCAAAATTTGTAGAATGTGAATTTTTGAAAAAATTTTATGCAGAAATCCGTTTCAGGCTATTCTGAATCATATTCTGAAGTTTAACGCATTTTTTTATGTATGTATGTATATATGTATGTATGTATATATGTATGTATATATGTATGTATGTATGTATGTATGTATGTATGTATGTATGTATGTATGTATGTATGTATGTATGTGTCATTCCAGACGATAACTGTCCGTAGAATTGTGCTAGAAACTTCAAACAAATTTTAAAATGTTAAGGACACAAAACGAAAGTTCAAGTTCGTTGGCCAGCATGATCGGATTACATCTTCGGGTTGATATTTTCAAAAATGTAGTCCAACATTTCAAAATAGCCTGTTTTTTGCAATTTGTTGTGCGAAATAATTTTTTCAGCGTACTAACATGTGTGGTATATTCTGAATCAGCGTAAAATTTCCTATAACAATATGTATCAAGTTTTCAAAAATTTCAAAGTTGAAAAATCAGTCAAAAATCGAAATAATGCCGTTCGCTAGTTGTAAAAATCGGTAATATTTGCATGAAACATTGTCCAAATTCAGATTGAACTACTCTTATGGAAGTATCCCTGTATAACCAATCCTAGAACCATGCTGTTTAAAACGTATGTAGGTACTAGGAGCTTGTTAAAAAAAAAAAAAAATAAAAAATAAATAAATAAATAAAATAAAATTATAAAAAATTTCGAAGATTTCTTCAAAAATTCGCTTATGGGGTCATGCTGCATGACTAGACTTTTGTTGTTGATAAGTCGTTCACAATGGATCGGAGCAGGAGGAAAATAAGTTTTACTGATTATTCTGATTTTATTTTTCATCCAATCCACTTCATACATTTTTTGTTATATTGAATGGCACATTATACTTCAAAAATCGTTTCCAAGAAGTTTTGGTGCAATTATACGGAATAATATTTGATCGCTATCTGCTTCGTAGGCAAACTTGGTGAGCGTTGAAGCATAGAGAACTGTGCCGAGCTTACCCAATGCTGCCTACAAGCATCAGTGGTTGGCCATCAGCCAAATGTACCCCATGTTGCTCTCTAGCAACATTTAGAGAGCATAGCCCGCCCAGCGTTGCTCTGAAGCAACACCTTAGCTAAATTAATTAAAAATGAAAAATTTTCCAAACGTTCTCCATTTCCTCCTTATTTGCATAATTTTAAAGGATAAATTACGAAGAAAAAATTCCAGCCTAAAAATTATATGCTTGGGTTCTTAGAAGTTAACCTCAGTAACGCAGGTACCTCGACGCCGTAGTTTCTCTGAAGCGCTGCGCCCCTATACGCGTCAGGTATCCATGAGACCCTCAAGGCTATTTTCTTTGTGAACCCTCTTCATCCTACCAAATACTACCTACTACCTAGTGGGTCCACTCACCAGATTCGTCATGAAGTTTGAAAACATATTAGTAATGCACGCATTACAGAGATGAATGGATTGTATATAATTTTGGTGAGAAAATAAGAGAAAAACAAGGATATCGCGATTTTTGGAATTTCTCTTCCCCCCATTAGCCCCCTCCACCGACAGTTATTTTCTTTCATAAAACTTCCAGCATGAAATTTGAAACTCCTAACATGTTTTCCAAATAGACCAAATTCTTGACTGAACAAAAAAAAGATCACGAAAATCGGACGAGAACTGTTAGAACATCATATATTACCCTCTCCATTAACCCCCTCCCGTGATGAAATTTGTAACCCTATTTGAAAAATTATATCGAAATCAAAGTTGGAGGAAAAATGCATACAATCGTTGAAAAGAATTAATGGGAGTGCAATATTGTAAATTGGTGTGTTATGTTCAACGACTAAGGCTGTTGGTGGGGGTAGGTGCTGTTGGTGGGCAGGGCCGTGGAGAGAAAATCCAGGCCCGGAAGCAAAATCCTGGGGCCCCCAACAACAAAGCAAATTAATTTCATCAAAAAAGCAAATTATTACACAATTATCGATAATTTATATATTAGATAGCTCTTCTGCTCAGGTAACCGAGTTTACACTTGCATAATCAGTTATCACACGTACATTGACACTTATAACCAAAAAACCAAGATCGAGCCGAAACAGCAGAAGTTTTGCCAAGTTCTCCATGCCAACGTTTCACAGTTGTATTGACGTTTTTTATTCGCTTCTTTTTTTTTCTTGGGGTTGATCATAAAAAATATGATTTTGGGACCACCAACTAGGTTCCATACGTCATTTTTTTAGCCAAACTTCATAAACTTAATATTTTACCCAACATAAAATCATTAAAATAAAAACCTTTCAAGTAAAATAATACAAAACTCGCATACAATGAAGTTTGAGAGATCTGTAAGTTTTACCATCCGATTTAGCCGAGAGGCTGCACCAAACTCTTTGGTTCATATAGAGTACTAATTTTTCGAGAAAACTCTAGGTTTCTTCGAAGAAAGCAATTTTTATCATCATTCAACCGCATTTTCTGCACTAATTCACGAAGTGGTGAAGTAGAATTTATTATAAAGTTAAAAAGGTGGGGTACTGAGCAGGTGCTTTACGTTACCTCATGTAGAATTTAGATACACTTCTCGAGCTTAAGAGCGGTGAAATTATACCTACGGTAACATTGTAACTCTTTATTTTCGTGGAATTAACGTTATTTTATAACTTATGTTTTTCATTACGGTGAAATTTTAGTCTATTTTTGAACGGGGGGAGGGAAAAAGTTTCCAATCTGGCTTGGGAAGATGTAACTTTAGAAGAAAAACAATGGATAAGTTTACCTTATTATGGGAAAATTTCGGATAAAATTGGCAAAATTCTATCATCGAGAGGTTAAAAAGTAGGTTTTAAAACTAAAAATAGTCTTAAAGCATTACTAGGATCCTTTAAGAACAAAATTAATATTCAGGATAAAAGTGGGGTTTATAAATTAAAATCTTCTTGTGGCTACGAATATTGCGGTCAGACTGTTAGGAAATTTAGGGAAAGAGTATTCGAGCATCAGGAGGATTTCAGGGAAAATAAGGGTAAGTCTACATTTGCGAAATATCTTAAGGAATCCAATCATAGTTACAATTTTCATCTGAAAGATAGACAGTTGGTAGAATATCTTCATTTTTGCCCAAAGGGAGGTATGTTGAATGTACTGAAAAAAATCTAAATTATCAAAAGTGACAGATCTGGTAAATGTTTGAATGAGGTACCTACCTCAATATATTTCACCATTGCTATAAAGCTTGGAATTATCCTGTCACACTGTTGAAACCATATTTAGTTATTTCCCCCTTTCACTTCATCTCATTAGCTATAATCTCCCCTCACTTTGTATGCACTCAATTGGTTGCACCTCCTGCCGTTTTTCCTTTCTCTCGACCAATGGGATTCAATCTCCCTTCACTATATAAGCTGTATCCTTTCTAATGTGTCTTCAGTTATTGTTTGTTACTGATGATGACCTAACCGTCGAAATCGATTTAACATTGTAACTCTTCATTTTTCGTGGAAATAGACAACGTTTTTTACTAACTTCCGTTTTCAATTTTCGAAACACGCAACATTTATTTTTCAAGCACGATTTTCCTGAAGGGTTGATGCAATGTTAATAATCTGGATCCCCCAAACTTTTGAAAGAAAAAAAGTGCTTTTTGGAATGTTTTCCTTCTCAATTTCTCTCTCGCACTCTTTTTTTTCTTTTTAAAGAAAATCCGGGCCCCCTCACAAAGCCTGGGCCCCGGGGGTAATGCACCCTCTTTACTGGCCTGCTGGTCCTGTTGCCGTCATGTGCAATTAGCACGGGGTGGACCTGTCATGTGCCGCACATCTCCGAAGGTGGTCTTCCCACCTTTCGAGCTGGTACCCATGAGGTGCCGTATGACTATGACACTACTAAGGAGGCTGGCGATTAAAGTAAACAAAAATTAGGAATGGAGGTGGCAAGCCCCCAAGCAACGTTTCTTCAGTGAGCCACTACTCAGCTGCAGGTGCTTGGTGGCTCCAAAAAGGATAGTGAGCGGGTAAATGCGCTATGGCAGGATTTTACAAAGTCGTTTCTTGTCTGTTGTCGACAATCAGGGGGGCATTAGTGATGGGGTGGAGACGTAGGGGTTGGAGTACTCTGTCCGCTCGCCCGATAAAAATTATTAATTCCAGCCACCCTCTTATCAGGTTTTGGCAAATTTATGATTTGATCGACCCTTCCAAGCCACGGGAGTAGGGAAGGCGAAAGTGGGGTAATGGACCTCAAACACCTCTTGTAGCTCTTCTGAAGTAAAAATCAAGTCCATTTTAACTGGGTTGAAGTTCGAATGCATATGCTTCCCGATGCTATGGGAAAAATCCTGGAGCAGGTGTTCACTTTTGTTCCCCGGGTTGACAACCTGTAATCTTGGTGATGGTATGCAACGGTCGAGTGACACCGTGACTTGTGAGCCTGCCAAGTCGAGAGTCACCGTTTTGTCCATTTTGCGGATTCAATTATAAGGGCCAGAATATAAATGCGTTAGGGCTTAGTGGAGCCCGGGTTCTTCCAGGTCATATTAAGCTGGGTACCACCAGTTCGGGCCACAGGCAATGTTAAAACTGAGATTTCGGTTGGCGAGGGGGAAAATATGTCTGCTGATAGACGTGTAGATTAGACTGACAACGGAAAAAACGGAAGTTCGAATTTTTTAGGGGCTCAAAGCTCAGATGATTGCATCAGATGCGAGGAACAACTCCTGAAAATTTCAGTCCGAACCGATAACCCCTTGAGGTCTCCTAAACCGGTTTTTTATAATTGAATTATAGATTTTAGAACACTAGACGCTTAGGACAATAAGACGGTTAGGACATGAAAGATCCAAGCGTCTGGACACTTTTTATACTCTATTCCTATGTTTTTGGTGTCGCGGAACACGATGCCGCCATTATCGCAAGCGCAGAAGCTGTATTTCTTTTGATATTCAAGAAATCAGACCAAATAAGTGATGGAAAAAAGGCATTTTTTGCCGTTTTTACCTAGTTTTGACTGGGAAAAAAATTGTTTGCGGGTCTTTTCTGCTTCGGACCTTGTTTCCTGGCTTGTTCCGAATGTAACAAGACCAATTTCGTCCTATAATATATTATCCTTCTGAAAATATCTGCTCAAGAGCCGAGTTAGCTTTTTTAATGGTAACCGCTCTATACTTACCAGTAGCCACGAAATTAAAATTTAACGCCCTGAAGCCCTTTTTATCCCATTATTTTATGTTTTTGGGCTCGTTGAACATTACGTGATAGTAGTGGAGGCGTAGGACTCGTATTTCGGTTAATAATCAAGAGCTAGGTGTCAAAAATCGGTGAATAGAGTGGATTTTTCTTGATGTTCAAAAAATCAGTTGACAAAATTAATAGAAATAAGGGATTTTTCGCCGGTTTCACCTAGTTTTGATTGGGAAAAACTATTCATGAGTGTCTCTTCTGCCTTGGACTTTGTTCTGTGACTTATTCTGAAAATGACAAGACTAAGTTTGTCCCATAATGCATTTTTCTTCTCGAAATATCACCTCAAGAGCCAAGTCGACTTATTTAATGGTAATGGTAACCGTTCTTCAGGGCCGCCACATCTCCAATTCGGGCCCGGGACCAGATTCTAGCCACGGGCCTCCCCCCCCTTTTTTTTGTCGCGCCACTTTTACTAGAAATGGCTATGATAATTGTTTAAGAAAAAAACTATTGAACCTTCTCTAACTAAACTAAAAATCATTTATACTTCCTACCATGGTTCAGTGTTCGAATAAGAACACTTGAGGGGCTAAACTACTTCACTACGTTTTATTCAACATTTAATCATAAGTAAAGTGTAACTTAAGAATTGAAAATTCAAGTATTCATACTCTAGTAATTACCAACCAATTACAAAACCATAAAAATGCCATAAATTACCTTGAAACACAAAAATTCTATATCCAATCAGTCATAGGATTTTTATTTTAACTACTTTAAATACAATTGTTTGTGAATAGAGGGCGTATTCAGAGAAGTTCCAATTTACTCATTCCTCAGTTGGACGATTGTGGCAGAAATTATGATTGTCTAAATTTCATATAATCATTAATCAACACATACAATTAACTTTATTTTAATGTTATGGACGGATTAAAAAGGAAAGTCTCTGTATACAAGATGGCTGAAGGAATTAATTGAAACAATGATTATGTTTGAAAGAATACATTTATTAATTTTGGAAAAAAAAAAAAAAAAAATCTACAAAAATATAATTGTTTTATTACAGTTTATCTACTTGTAATGAAGCTATGCAGTAAAGAATTAGATTTACTACAACAAAAGATACAAGAATTATTTAGTGAAAAACTATCAAAAATATGAATTAGTAAAATGAGAAATTTGTTTTGTTGAGTTATAATAGCATTCTGTAATTGTAATTATAATTGTGGAAAACTTTTCAAATATAGAAAACCGTAATAGGCTATAATTTCATGTTTTATAAAATGAAACATTTTAAAACTAATAAAGTGAAGTGAATAAAAGTGTATTTGCATTTGAAAAATACAAGACAAAACACTTAAAACTTTCGTGCCTTTTTAAGTGAAAATTCTTTAACAACCTTGGAAAAGTCAAGTTTGGGTGCTAACTTGTGCTTAATGCTGAGAATGGCAAGGGAATTCAACCTTTGTTGTCCCATGGAACCAAGCCAGGCCATTGGGCCTTTCTTGGGCCCTCTCTCCCAAGTCTTCAGTCGAGTGCCTACTGGTAAAGAAGGTTAAGGGTAAAGAGTAATATTTTGGGCCATCGCAATCATCAAAACTGTTTAGGAGAAACAGTCTGGTGTGGTAAATCAAATATAATCTGATCAGGGCCCGTCAAGTGTAATACACTCTGTTTTATGCAAGCCTAAAAATTCTAAAATACTTTATTAGCGAATTTTTGAAGAAAATTAAGCTATTGCTCTCGCCTCAAAATTTGTAGAATGTGAATTTTTGAAAAAAAAAGTATGCAGAAATCCGTTTCAGGCTATTCTGAATCATATTCTGAAGTTTAACGCATTTTTTTATGTATGTATATATGTATGTATGTATGTATGTATGTATGTATGTGTCATTCCAGACGATAACTGTCCGTAGAATTGTGCTAGAAACTTCAAACAAATTTTAAAATGTTAAGGGCACAAAACGAAAGTTCAAGTTCGTTGGCCAGCTTGATCGGATTACATCTTCGGGTTGAAATTTTCAAAAATGTAGTCAAAAATTTCAAAATAGCCTGTTTTTTGCGATTTGTCGTGCGAAATAATTTTTTCAGCATACTAACATGTGGTATATTCGGAATCAGCGTAAAATTTCCTATAAGAATATGTATCAAGTTTTCAAAAATTTCAAAGTTGAAAAATCAGTCAAAAATCGAAATAATGCCGTTCGCTGGTTGTAAAAATCGGTAATATTCTTCAAAAATTCGCTCATGGGGTCATGCTGCATGACTGGACTTTTTTACTAAATACAGGACCGAACTGGGCCCCCCCTGGTCCCGGGGCAACAGTACCCACTTGCCCCCCCCCCCCCATTTGGCGGCCCTGCTGTTGGCACGTTTATTTCAATAAATCTAAATAGCTCAAATATATATATGTATATATATATATATATATATATATATATATATATGTATATGTAATTTATAATTGATTGTTATATAAATATAATGTTGACCATAACGTGACGTTCTCGAACAATCAAGTCGAGTCACGAGACTCTAGACCCTGACTTGCTCTATAGTTTGACTAACCACTGCGAGGCATTCCCAGCGCTCCAGTCGCCAAGAGATTCTACACAGATCAGTTTTTTGCTTAGATTAGTGGTCTGGATGCTCGTCACGCTCGCATCTCAAAAATACATAACATCAAGAAGTCAATCCCTTAGTAAAAATTTAAATTAGTTGGTCAGGGTCTAGAGCAGGGGTGCTCAAACGGTCGATCGCGATCGACCAGTCGATCGCGAGTGCTTTTTGAGTAGATCTCGAGAAGAAAAAAATTTTTAATAAGTAGGTAACTAAACTACAAAAATTTATTACGTAATAACACTGCTTGCGGCAAAAGGCGGCTTTATCAAAGGAACTAATGAAGAATTCCCTTCATTTTTTTCATTCCATTGCATTATACATCAACAAGTTTTGTGTTCAAAAGTTTTAAACACGGAGGAAATTATGGGCATTGCAACAAAAATTGTGAATTCCATCCGTGCACGTAGCTTGCAACGGCGGCTCTTTAAGTTGCAGTTGGAAGATAGGGAGTCAGCTGAACACACTGATTTAGTTCTTCACACGGACGTCAGGTGGTTGAGTCGCGGAAAATTCCTAGAAAGGTTTCAAGAATTATTGCCCGAAATAACAGCTTTTCTAGACGAAAGAGGTGATGACACTGAGATGTTGAAAAACGAAAAATAGCTGACTGATTTGGCATTTTTGACTGACATCACAATGCACTTAAACACCATTAACTTGGAGCTTCAAGGTAAAGGAAAAACTATTATTGAGATGATTAGCGCAGTAAACGCATTCAAAAGTAAATTGCAACTTATGATAGATCAACTGAAAAGAAAGGATCTGAAACATTTTCCGTCTTTGAAATCAAGGATTCCTCAGTTGAATTATGATACGTATGAGGCTGAATTATCAAATATTTTGGGACAATTCGAAATGCGTTTTTATGATTGCAGTAAATTGGCAAATATAGCATCATTTATGAGTTATCCGTTTTCATGTAAAAACATTGAGGAATTAGCTACTGAAGTAGCAAGTCAGTTTAATATGAACTCATGTTCTGTTGAAAATGAGTTGGTGCAGATTATATCAGATATACATCTCAAAGCTACAGCATCTGATACAAATTTCTGGTGTTTTATATCTGAAGATAAATATCCGAATCTAAGGCAAATCGCCCTTCAACTGACGGCAATGTTTGGGTCAACTTACTAGTGCGAGTCTGCATTTTCTGAAATGAAGATAATTAAGTCAAAATATCGCAATCGACTAACTGACGATCATATGTCATCATGCTTGCGATTGGCACTCAGTGGTTACGCACCATCTTATGAAAAGTATGCTGAGGACATGCAGTGCCACGCTTCAACATCCAAAGTCACTCCTTAGTTGAGTTTAACACCATATGTAACTCTTTTGTTTTGTAACAACGAATAAACTCGCAATTCTGAATAACTAGGAGTTTTTTCATTGATATTGTAGAGAAGAACTTAAGTAAACCTAACCCAAACCTTGACTAAAATAATGTAAATTGTGCGGAAAGCTAATATCTATATATGCTACGGTACACCCTACCTAGGTAGGTAAGGTGTATCGTGTATGTACGACAACCCTGCATTACACAAACTTGCAGCCTCTCAGAGTCGATCGTAAGTAGTCTAAAAATATTGAGGTAGATCGCCAGCAGTTCAAGTTTGAGCACCCCTGGTCTAGAGTCTCGTGACTCAACTTGATTGTTCGCGAACGCCTCGTTTGACCATAACCTTCTTCAAATTAAAAAAATTACAGATGTGATGAGGATAATTCAATTATTCTGGTTAGTTCAAAAATAAGATATCAATTTTGAACATATCCGTTAACTACTTATTTAACATTGCATTTCAGGTGGTAGAAGGACAATACAGGTTTCAAGTTGTTCACACGATTGCCAAAACGGACTACGAAGTTTTAATGGGAGGCGTGTATGGGATTTATATTTACCTGGATCTAGAAGAATACAGGATCAACATAGACAAAATCGTATCAGAAAACACAATGCCGGCACTTATGGGTCTGGGGGTTACGGCTCCTATGGGCATCGCAAAAGGGATCGGGTCTGTGGCTTTGGTCACTTTCGTATTCCTCAATTCTCCAGAGGGTTTGAAAGCGATAGCTCTGGGTTATTTATACTTCCTGGCGCAACTGTCATCTTGGGCCATGCTGATCGGATTTTACACGTGGCATCCGTACTTATCCAGCTTCGCCCTCATAGTATACCGTTTACTGGCCACATGTTCATTCGTTTTCAGCCTTGTCCTCATCACCAAGTATAGAAAGCTGTATAAATCGTAATTCTTGCCGATGATTTTTTAATATACCCAGCCCAGGAATTAGTAGGGAAATTATTATTGTTGGCATACCGAGAGAAGTACATTTAAGGTGATTTTCGGAGCGTTTTGGTTTATTAATTTCAATACATACAAATGCATACAACATGTATGTATGTGGATCCCCCCCCCCCCCCACACACACACACACACACATTTTAGTGTAGGTACATTTCGAGATTCGTATATACCTACCATAAACGCAGCAAATCGTTACACAAAGGTTTCATTATAAAGCACTTCTTCGCAGATCATTGGTCTACAAATATAGTCAGAAAAGATCACTCTTTTATAGCTCCAGGACTTCACACTTTTTAGTAAATGTTTAGAAAAATTTGGAAATGAACGGTAGGTCGACTAGCCTCCTAGAGGAGGCTAGTATACCTAAGCTGAGGTTAGGTACCTCAGATGATTAGGCAAGAAAGAAAAGAAAGAGAGGAACGAAATTAGCCTCTGAGGCCCAGCAGCTGATCAGAACCCCTCCATATAATGAAATTGTATTCTAAATGTCCCAAAGGAGCATGGAAATTTCAGATTTCAGCACTATAACTCGATTAGTAAAGAAATTAGTCTCTGAGGTCCGACAGCTGATCAGAACCCCTCCATAATTGTACCTAATTGTATTCAAGATGTCCCAGAGGTGCTCTATTTCAGATTTCAGCACCCTTACTCCATTTGGAAAGAAATTAGTCTCTCAGGTCCAACAGCTGATCAGAACCCCTCCATACATTCTAGTTGTATTCTAGATGACGCAATGGAGCTCCATTTCAGCAACATAACTCTATTAGGAAAGAAATTAGCCTCTGATGTCCAGCAGCTGATCAGAACCCCTCCATGTATTGAAATGGTATTCTAAATGTCCCAAAGGAGCTCCATTTCAAATTTCAGCACTAGATCTCGATTGGGAAAGAAATTAGCCGCTGATGTCCAGCAGCTGATCAGAACCCCTACAAACATTCTAATTGTATTCTAGATGACGCAATGGAGCTCCATTTCAGCAACATAACTCTATTAAGAAAGAAATTAGCCTCTGAGGTCCAGCAGCTGATCAGAACCCCTCCATATATTGAAATAGTATTCTAAATGTCCCAAAGGAGCTCCATTTCAGATTTCAGTACCATATTTCGATTAGGAAAGAAATTACCCTGTGAGGTCCAGCAGCTGATCAGAACCCCTTCATAATTGTACCTAATTGATTTATTTATTTATTTTCACGGGCGATGCCCAATTTACAAGAAATTACTAAGATTCAACAATATGCAACAGTTCAAATTATTTCAAAAAACTGCCCAATAACAAGATAAAATATAGATAATTTAACAGGATAAAGGCACGATGGTAACAATCACATCACTTACAATTAAAAGCTACAAAATGACAATAAATGAGGGCAAATATAGACAAACGAAAATATATTAAGATACTACTTAAGAAGGATGGTTAAATTAGGGAACTTATGGAAAGAAATTAGTCTCTCAGGTCCAACAGCTGATCGGAACCCCTCCATACATTGTAGTTGTATTCTAGATGTCCCAAAGGAGCTCCATTTCATATTTCAGCACTATAACTCGATTAGTAAAGAAATTAGCCTCTGAGGTCCAGCAGCTGATCAGAATCCCTCCATGTATCGAAATTGTCCACCATAACTCGATAAAGAAAGAAATTAGCCTCTGAGGTCCAACAGCTGATCAACACCCCTCCATACATGGAAATTGTATTCTAGATGTCCCAAAGGACACCAAGACTTCACCAGACTCAAACCAAAGACACCAGGACTGGTGGTTCAGACTTAGACCAATAATAATAATAATAAAAACCATTTATTATGCTCAAGACCAAAATTGGTCTATATACAGCATACAGCTTTACAAAGATTTTGCATACATATTATAGTACGTCACGACTCGATTAAGAATGAAATTAGCCTCTGAAGTCCAGCAGCTGATCAGAACCCCTCCATACATTCTAGTTGTATTCTAGATGACGCAATGGAGCTCCATTTCAGCAACATAACTCTATTAGGAAAGAAATTAGCCTCTGAGGTGCAGCAGCTGATCAGGATCCCTCCAAGTATTGCAATTGTATTCTAGATGTACCAAAGAGGTTCAGGTTTCAGCACCATAATTCAATTAAGAAAAAGATTAAGCTCAGCGGTCCCTCAGTTGATTTATGCGCCTAAATATACTGATATTGAAGCGTGGAAGTGGAAAAGGGTCTCAGAGCCTACTGTCAAATTGTATTAAAGGAACTTGACTGAATTAAGGAAAAACATTTTTCCCTGATAACCTATGATTAGATGAATAATTAGACCAAATTTATAGTGTGTTTTAGTTTGCGCTGCGGCAATCATATTAGACATTCAAAATTTTAGGAAGCAGAAATTATGTAAGTCCCCCAGACGTGTTACTTCAAGAGGGTGAATGTGCCACGGGCTGATTTGCTGTAGGAACTATATAACGGTTGTATCTGCTTCATATAGGTGATATTCTCGAGACACTAGCGCATCCTTACATCGAGGCAAGGCGAAGTTATTTCACCTTGTTGTCATGGTGACGAGTAAACTAGGTATGCGAAAATACGCCATCTGTAGCCCCAGCTCCAGCTGGACAACTGCATAACATAGTCTTACCTAGTTCCCAGTCAATATTTTCATTATTTTTTGTAATATGCAAGGTGATACATTGTATGCAAATTACATCAAGTTATTATCAGGTACGTCAAACGCTACGAACGCAAGATTTAATCTGTGGGGTAGAGATCCATATGCAATGTGTGTTGGGTAGTTGACATACAAGTGTTCTAGATGTTCCAGACATCAACCGCGAAGATGTTGTGGATTACCTAACTATCTAGTTTTCAGAACTGTTCTTTGAATCAATTGAAACTAAAAGTCTTTAGAGTACTGTGAAAGTGGTTTTGTGAAAGGGTGTGCTAGGAGAGCTCTGTTAGGCGGGAATAGTAAGTATCACATGTGGAAAGGTAAGTACCTAGAGGGAAGGTATACCTACATACTTTCCGTATTATTACTTGCTCATGGACTTCATTGATAAAAACGAAAGTAGGTACCTAATTATCTTTTTTGTCCCCAAAATTTGCGTAGGTACCTAACTCAAGCAATAACTGCACTGTCAATGCCGTCTTTATGAAATCTTACCATCAGAAGAATGCATTTCAAGGTTTCAAGTTTCCTTGCAGCTAGTTTTTAATTCATGTTGCATATTCCCTGATTCGATATTTGACAAACTTGCTAATCAGCGGTTGTATTCGTCAGCAATGCAACGACCCACCTACTTTGTTTAGGCACTTTAAACCAACAGTAAATCTGGTAGGACGTACATACTTAACTAAGTACTTTCGTTTCTTGGTGTAGCAACAACCTGCCTTGTTTACGTTGACAAACTATCAAATCTCTCCTTTTATTCATTCAATATAACAAGTAAAGCTTCCTCAGTTAAGCATAGTACGAACTTATAATAAAACGCTGATGAAGCTACCTGAGCAATGGCTAGGTACCTACACAGCAGTACAGACACCTGAGGAATTTTCAATCATCTTCTCTTTACTATTTTTCAGGTTAATAGTTATTCTCAAAGCCTAAACCAATGAAGTTCTTTAGTTTTCTGACACTAATTAACTACAATAGTTAGTAGGCTCCAAGTCCAAATAAAAAACTCGTTCACGTTAGATTGGTATCGTTGACAGCAATGTACAATCAATTATTGCGCTGGCAGGCTCGATTATTATAACATTCAGTCGAATTGAAACTTTGTATTGCTATAATATTATACCTACTTTTTCAACCACGAATTATGTTGGCGTGAGACGGCAAACTTCTTGTGAGAAATAGGTTGGTTGAGTAGCGATTCATTGACGTAGGGCAGTCATGGCCGACTTTGGCTGAAACGCGAACCTACTCCAGGCGTGACGTCACGAGAATATGGGCCATTACTGGCCTTGGCGCGTAGGCCTGTAAAATTCAAAAACCGGAGTTCCCTATGTATAGGCACTTAGACCCTTTTGCACTTCCACGCTTCAATTGTAAACTGCATGAGCTCCTTAGCATAAACACCATCGTGAACGATTTGCATAATGCAATTTTGTGGTGATCGGGTAAAGGCTGACTTTGTTATCAGTATGCCTAAGTAGATATAGGCACCCAAAGAGGGAAAATTAATGCATTTAATTAATACATCCACACTTTACTAGTCCTCTGATCTAAGTATGACGACATTTAAGTAGGTCCCATTTGAAATTTTATGAGATAAAATAAAACACCTGCCTACTCTTCACTAGCCTATCCGTCAGGACAAGAGCATTAATAATGAACTCGATTTCCCGAAGTCAGAATTCCATTGGAATTATATGAGCTGATACGATCGTCGTAATTTATAAGGTGAGTTTTACTATGTTCCAATTTTACAACCACTTATCCTATCGAGCGGTCATAATGAAATTTAGTGGCAGACACAGTAATATAAAGATGGCTACATGCGCTTGAATACACTTTCGAAATTTTAGCCTTTAGGAAGAGCGAATTGATAAGCGCACAGCGTTCCTGGTGGTTTTATGCGATCCTTTGGAATAATAGCGTTCAATAACAACCAAAAAAACCTACTGTTATCTTGAAAGTAACCGGGTCTTTAATTTAGAATATTTCAGTGCTTCAATTCTACTTTTTAGGGTTGATTGAAATTGATTCTGAGCTTCTAGGACCAATAAATTAGACCCCAAATGTGATTTATAACCCAACAATCATAAACTTTTGACCCGTAGATTTGGGTAAACCTGTGGACGGCTGACGGACGATTTTAACGTGTAACACGCTTTTTCCGGGACCTAACGAGTGAAAAATGTCACGAAAACATCATACTGGTAAGTAATGCATGCATTACAAGGACGTCCCTATGAATAGATTGTTCATAATAAATTTTGGTAAGCATTAAAATAATAGAGAAAAGTATCATGATTTCTCTGGACCCCCCCCCCCCCACCATTTAACCCCTTTACCAACAGTATATTTGAAACTTCCGAGGTTGCTGAACTAAAATCTGGATCGAACAAACAATAAAAACAGTCACGAAAAGTGTGATGAATATAATGAAAATACCTACCACAATTTATCGTTATTACCCCCTCCACTCACCCCCTCCATCATTAAATTTGAAATACCTGTTACCTTTTCCAAAACTAGACCAAATTCAAAGTTAAACGAAAAAGAATCACGGAAATTGGACGAGACTAGTGTAAGGACATTACACTAATAGTTATTATAAGAGTTTAGTTGTCACTAGGCAACAGTTGTTGTGAGATTTGTCTTTGGAAAAATGAGATTGGTTTTGTGACTATGAATAAAGGAGTTCTAGTATTTCAATAAAGATTCAGTATATTACAACTAGTTAAAACATAGTGATTTATCAGTATTACCCCCACCATTTACCCCCTCTTTGGAAATCCTGACATAATTTCCAAAACTATATCGAATTCATAATGAAACAAAATAAGAATCACGAAACTCGGTAGATATTTGTAGAATGGGCAGCGCTTGAAGAAATCGGAAATTATCCCCTCCAACCCCACTGCGACAGCAAATCCGAAATTCCCAAGGTTTGCTGCACAACTAGACAAAAATTGAAATCGAACAAAATTAGAATCACGAAAATTGGTTGAGAATTGTAAGCCTGGGTAGTGTCGACAAAATTTGTAAAAAAAAAAAAAAAAAAAAACACGTTTTTTCGGCTTTACCCCCTCCATTCCCCCTCTTCCATCTTTAAAGTCAAAATTCCCGAAGTTTGTAGCATATCTAGACTAAAATTTGGATCGAGCAAAGAAAGAATCTCAAAAATCAATGGACAATTGTGGCCTGGGCAGCTTCGACAAAATTTGTGTCATACACAAACATCCATAGATTATACACCAATGGTTTTGGTTTACTACGATTATTTTCAATAATGAACTCTTGTAATTGACAAAGAAAAAAAAATTTAGCCCCCTGAAAATTTTTTGGCGCACGTTACAAGACGCGTAAAATCATAAAATCAAATTAAATTAAAAAAAAAAAAAAAAAAAAAAAAAATCCGTCCATCTAAAATTACTAGACCAAACTTATTTATGAAACTGGTGTTAAAAATCACATGTGGGGTCTAGATGGTCCTAGAAGTTCGGTATCAATTGTTATCAACTCTAAAGGGTTGTATTAGAGGGCTAAACATTCAAAAACCGAGACCACGAATTCTTTCTAGGTAACATTAATGATTTTTGCTTGACAATGATAAATATAATACCAAAGAATTTATTAAAACCACTCGCAACTCTATACGTTGAACGGTTCGCTTTCTCTAAGGGCGTGAACTTCGATAAAACACGTTCGGATTTCAAGACAGAGAAATCATACGCTGCTAGCGAATCTATTGATAAGCCTATCAAGCTCTAAATTCCATGAAAGATCGCTAAATAGTGGTCCCAGGATACATAGAAATTGCCTTGTAAATATCAGCTGATATAATGCCAATAATGGAAATATCAGGTCCAATATACTTATTCTAACCTTGCGAAATCGGGTTAATTAACTAATGGAGAGTTTTTGAACTTCCCGTAATGTTCTACCAGTATACGCAAAAAGACTGAAATACCAAGTACGCATGCGCGAATTTTATCCTCAACTCGTAGAACTGCACGTGTACGAGGAAGAGGCCTACCTACGCATAGGCGGGAAAAATGCTTTCGTTGGTTTTCCACGGATTCGGTCTTGGAACGGTCTGAAACGGATTTGTATGCGTTTTTTTTTCTCGCTTGGGTTGTCCTCTACCTCACTGGATCAATTCCAAAAGGTCGTCCCTCTATTGAAGAAGCCTAGCTTCAACGGGACGTCCTAAAATCGAGACTAAAGCAGCGGCAAAACAGTGGAGAGCTCATTACGGATCTTATTTCTTTGAACATTCAACATATGAAGCTGAAATTTGAAATGGAGGCCTCTTGGAACATCTAGAAATGAATCATGAAGTCCTCAGCTGTCCAGGTCAGCTGAGTGAGATCCGGAGCTAAGATCTTTGCTATTCAACATATGAAGCTGAAATTTGAAATGGAGGCCTCTTGGAACATCTAGAAATGAATCATGAAGTCCTCAGCCCCCCAGGTCAGCTGAGTGAGATCCGGAGCTAAGATCTTTGCTATTCAACATATGAAGCTGAAATTTGAAATGGAGGCCTCTTGGAACATCTAGAAATGAATCATGAAGTCCTCAGCTGTCCAGGTCAGCTGAGTGAGAGGTCCGGAGCTAAGTTCTTTGCTATTCAACATATGAAGCTGAAATTTGAAATGGGGGCCTCTTGGATTACTTAGAAATGAATCATAAAGTGTCCTTTATAGGCGCGCAGGGCCAAGTTTTTATTTTTATTTTTATTTAATTATTTTTACCGGATTTCTTGAATATTATGAATCATCATGAAACGTAGGCATACCAACAAATGGTGATGTGGGTTGAAACAAAGTTCATTTATGTATCGATTATAGACGTCCATTATTGAAAATAATAAACCAAAACGAATTATGACTAAGAGTTTTACGTACGCGTATTCGCAGTAGCCATTCAACATTGCGTTCTTACATTATCGACCTTCCAAAGAGAGACTTGCACCCACCTGAAATTCCACTTGAAACCTGTTTAAGTATAATCTGGACTACAAATATACGATGAAACACATGTCTTCATAATTAAAATTGAATTAAAAAGTAATCAGTCATATAGCATGACTAACAGCGCGAGTTTTCATAGAAAAGTTGTGGATAACATTAAATTAGGCACTTAAACTCAGATCATTGAGGCCAACATGTCCTGAATGAAACCGAGGGAACAGCCGTGGCGAGAGGCTCCCTATCAAATTTCAACTCCCTTGGGTGAACAGGAGGGAGAATATTTAGCTTTCTTTTTTCTTCTTTTTTTAGAAATCGGTTCTGGAAAAAGCGTCTCGGTTTCGTCAACCTCAATATCTTAGCTACGTTAAACTCTTCCTGGCCAAGATTGCTGCAGTTAATTAGGCGTTGATGATCTACCTATACGAATAGAAAGTGCTCGGCCACCAATCACCAAGCCACCAAAATCTTTGGTATCGTTGAATTTGTTATCGAAAGTCCTCAACGCCTGAAACATACCACGATGATATCTTATTTGTTTATTTAAAAAAAAAGTGATTGTTGCTTCGGTATATTGAAATTGTCGAAGTGAAGCATTTAGAATGAGGCAAGAAGCAAATGCGGTTTTTCAATAAAATTATGATTTTAAGGCTGAAAGGGGTGAGTTGCGAAATTTCTTTACAGCCCAACTTTCTCTCTGGTTTTCAAAGGTGTACAAAACAGCATCAAAATCGGCTTATAACTATGGACGTGCATAAATAACACAAGCATACATAATTTGATTTTTATAGATGTAGATATTAGGCGCATACTTAACTATATTAATAATTGATATTTCATGATTATGGATATTCAAACATCGCAAAGCACCATCACAAGTTCATCAAAATGACCAAGAAATTGAACCTCTCTCAGAATCGTGCCTGTAGCTACCGCCTTTTAATTTAATAGATGTACCTCATTTTTAGGCGCATTCCTAACTATATTAGCAATGATAATTTTATCATTATGGATATTCAAACATCACAAAACACCAACTCAAGTTCATCAAAATTACCATGAAATTGAAATCTCTCTCAAAATCGTGCCTGCAGCCTTTTAATTTAATAGATATATCACCTTTTAAAAGGTGTAGATATTAGGCGCATTCCTTACTATATTAACAATGATAATTTTATCATTATGGATATTCAAACATCGCAAAACACTAACTCAAGTTCATCAAAATGACCATGAAATTGAAATCTCTCTCAAAATCCTGCCTACAGCTACCACCTTTTAATTTAATAGATGTAGATATTAGTTGCTTTTAATTTTTTTAAGCTTGCGAGTACGCTTCGCTCTAGGAGGGATGAGTTATAATCACACAATGTGAAGCTATTGCGAACTTACCAAAAAAGTTGTTCCCTGTATACCAAAGGGTTGTACCAGCCCTATATGCCCTTGCCCTTCTTGACCTACTCTGCGAACCTTCCAAACCAGGGTGATACGCATGACTACTGCACCCGCCAGCGTGATCTGCTTCAGGTTCCCAAGCACCGTTTCGCAGTGACAAAAATGAGAAATCCTGATTCGAATGGAGTAAGGATTTTCAATCTGCTGCCACCCCATGTAAGGAAGCTACCAAAAACAGCTCTTCGAAAACACCTTAAAGCCTGGCTTATTGATAAAGCACCCTATAATTTTGAGGAGATCCTCGGTGTTATAAAGGACATGAAATAGACTTATCGATTGACGTATTTAATGTTTACCTACCATGTTTTTTAATTATTCTTTACTCTATTCTCACTCTTTTGTTTATCCTGTTATCTGATTCTTTCTATTTGACGTTTGCTGTGTTTTTTTATGTTGGCAAATAAATTTGTTGATCGATTGATTGAGGGAGGAGTTATAATCACACTATGTGAAGCTATTGAGAACTTACCAAAGAAGTTGTTCTCTGTATACCAAAGGGTTGTACCCTAGAAGTGTTTACTTGTCAACCAAAACGGTAGATTCTTAGAAAGTACCAAAAAGGATGTTCACAATAGTTTTTTACAGGAAGGGATTATATATAGCCCCCTCCTCAAAACACGCAGCATACTTTAGTCCAGACTTAAGCTGCGGTTACTATGAATGCGTATTCTCACGAAGTGTTCTGACGAGTTCGTCCGAACAAACAAACGCCTGTTTTCCAATGAGGGTGTTTGCATTGGCTGCGACAAGCACGTCAGTACACGCACGACTTCGTCAGAACCGGTCGAGCGTTCAAAGTGGTTTGATTTGTTCGTGCGTTCTGACGGAAATTTCCAGTGTTTTGCGCTATTATCACCATGGATATCGAAAAATTGATTGGTCTAGTATTTGATAATAGGTGTTTGTGGGACATGAAAGACAAGAACTATCGCAATAGAGATGTTTCACGACAAAAGTACATTATACATTCTCGAAAATTGGAGTACTTTGTGATTCTTTCTGCTATCACCTTCAGTATGTATTCAAATGTCGAAGTTTTCATTCTGAAATACTCGAAAAACTTTTGAGGGTTCTTCCACAAATCTTGAATAGCATTTCAAACTCTCCCTTTTCGTCTCTTGTAGAAAATAGGTTGTTTACATGTTCTGTTTTCACACCACTTATCAACAGTAACTTTATCAAAGGACTTTCAGAAAGCACGCATCAAGATTTCAGCTATATTGATGTTAACAATTTCACAAGTTACTGTATCAGTGTATTATAGTGTTCTGGTTAATAAAGTTTATTTTATTATTTTATTTTATTTTTATTAAGAATCCTTCGATTTAACTAGCTGATTAGGAAAGAGCCTAACATTACTAGTTCCCAAACTGATGCTCCCCTCAGTGATTGACAGTGCTGTCAATATGGATCTCTATTCGTTCTTTATTTTTTACTAGCCGCTCCGGCTCGCTACGCTCGCCTCCACGTCCAGCCGGGGGGCAAGCCCCCCGGACCCCCCATTCAATTGCTCGCTTCGCTCGCAAAGTGTGGCATGTAGGGAATATTGCTCGCTTCACTCGCAAAGTGTGGCATGTAGGGAATGTTGCTCGCTTCGCTCGCAAACGATAGATCCCTAAGGGTAGGTTTAACTTCTGTAAGGGATGCTGCTCGCTTCGCTCGCTTGAGGAAGTTATACTGCCCACCCAACTTGGCAGACGTTTTTTTCTGTTGGAAATTCTTACAAACAAATTAAATCTTATGAAACTACGTGGAACCACAAAATGTTTATTCGGGGATGTTGCTCGCTTCGCTCGCAAGGTATTGCTGTATATTTGTAGGAAAAAATCCGAATTTATTCTGTTGACATGGCTCTCGCTTCGCTCGCAAGGTATACCTGTATACCCTTCAAGACGTAAGTGCGTGTACCTGCTCGCAACCCGTTCCCGTCAGGTGCAAGCCCCGCCTCATCGAACCCCTGACTTCGTAGAGCCTTCTCGCTTCCGGGGCCCAATTAATTTCTCATATTAAACGGTTCCCCTCGCTTCCGCTCGCAATTTGACCGACTGCCCGTCACTTTTTTCGATATCCGATTTCGGATTCAGATTCGGCGGGATCAAACCTTTATTTTGCCCGCGAAAACCGTTCCGAAAAACGTACCTTTACGGGGTATATTTTAATGGGAAAAAACGTAGTTTTTCGTCGGACTTTTCGAGAAAACGGGTCCGTACTCTCGCATTTTTTTTACGCATTTCCCGATACTTTTTTCGCGATCCGATCACGCCGTCGTCTTCCTCGTTCAAAAACCTACGAAATCGGTATTTTCCCGGAATTTTCAACGGCCGTTTGGAGGGGTAGAGGAAGCGGGGAAGTCCAAAAAGCGCACATTAATTCTTACTTCGACCCCCCTCCCGCCCTACGGCCCATGGTTCGGGTGGGATTAGACAATTTTAAATTCGCTTATACACCCTATCGGAAAATCCCAAGAACATCCCCCCACTCGTAGACTCCCCCCACTCAGCCGTTTGGCCGTGCATAGCACGGACAAACAGACAAACGGACGGAGTTTCATTCTTATAAATAGTATAGATATAGATATTTATATAAATACATAGCAACTCACAAGCTGCTAGTTTACCATTAGAATCGTACTTGATATATGGTATCAAGAAAACATTGTACCTATTTTGTAATGAAACATCCGGTGATATTTTCAACTTTCTCTTTATGAATCCTCATATTACTTTTATATTTAGATTAATAAAACTAAGTTCAAATGCTCAATTTATTTGTAAAATGTTGAAATGATATGTTTTGTTGATACAAGGAATCATTTATTGCAGAAGAACTGCTATGTCAGTCATAGAGTGTCAATCACAGGTACAACAAAAAATGTGGCTATCAAATACTGGGTCAGAAAATTTACTTCGAAAAAACAAATTTATGATGTTTTGTGGCTTGAATTAGTGATTTTTTCAATACCGAGCAGTTTGAAGACATCCTGATGCAGCAATAGATGTAAGCTTCAAGTTTGAACAAACGAAAAAACCTAACTTAATTGCTTGTAAAAGTCAAAAGCCAAGCGTGCTTTTTTATATATATATTTTTTTTCCCTTCAGAAGACCTTGCTTTTGATGGTAAAGGAGTTATTTAGTGGTATTTCACCTATTTTCATTGAAAAAACCTCGTGTATATGTGTGATACACGTGGCCTGTGAGCGGCGATTTGGGACTTGAAGTGGTGGAACAGAAAATTGTGTATCAATCTGATACACCCCTACTCGACCTTCTTGACGATTTTCCCCACTGGTATTTTCCATCAAAATCATTTTCCCCCACTGGTATTTTCCATAAAAGAGTTATTTTAGTGGTATTACACCTATTTTCATTGAAAAAACCGCGTGTATACGTGTGATACACATGGCCCGTGAGCGGCGATTTGAGACTCCGTGGTGGAACAGAAAATTGAGTACCACTCTGATACATCCCTATTTGAACTTCATGACGATTTTCCCCACGCCTGAATACGTGAGTAAACAAAAAACACTCTTGCGTTAAAAACGAAAACTAGTAGGAAAATAAAGTGCCAGATAGCTGAAATGATAAAAGTGACATCTGACAAAAACTTATTCTTCTTCCGTTCGTACCGAATGTGTCTCGACCAATTTGTTGTGGCCAACACTGTTCCACCTTTCCGAAGGGTTTCTCAAGGTCAAAGAAGAAGAGAGAAACGCCTTAAGTGTGAATCTGGGAGATACACGAGCTTTTGAAGCGAACCGGGGTTGTGTATCACCCAGATACACCTGGCACGCTGGGACAGTTAATAATGGTGTGTATCTCACAGATACACATGGCACTCAACTTGTTATTAAAAGGTGCGAAACACTGGCCCGACCACCGTACGGCTCAATCATATTGAAAAAAACTCCCTTTTCTTGTGCTCACTTCTATGGTACACTTCAACCATAGAAGTGATACTTCGAGCAGAGAAATAAGGTTTTGCATATTTTACATATATTTTTCTTGATTTACTTCATACTCATGTTCTGGCACGATCTGTTGATTTTTTCGGATGTTCTCAGTAGCAACGGACATTCTTTTGATAATATTTATATTTGATTTAGGCCATAAGTAATTAAGGAAACCAGAATCTTTTTTCCTCGTCCTTGAGGCAGGGAAACTGTGTTTGTGTAAGAAGTAATGATAAAACATAACCCCCCCCCCCCCCCCCCCCCCCCCCCCAAACATAAAAATTTCCTCTTTATTTTGGATTCTTAAGAGCTTGCTGATCAATTGTGATTCCGTATCTCTCTGCACCAATTCATGTTAGGCCCCAATAAATACTTTCTAAGTTTTAGTTATTGCTATACTAGTATTTACTAAGTTTAGAAGAGGAAAACATAGCTGATATTCCAAACATGCTACCAAAGGAAATTTCTTCCTTTGAAGGGACTATGAAGGTGCAGCAATTGGTTTGGTCAGAGAGTACCACAAAAACATTGTAAATGAAATTCCTGAGTTGCTTGAATGGTCCTATGATAGGTATTTGTTGGGGATCCACACCATTGAAGAGTCGGATATGGAAGAAGAACCGCACCTCGAAGGAATTCTTGAAATACTTACGTAGACGACACCGTTGATGAACCAGCAACAGAAAATGGACAGTCCCGACCAGCCATTTTTTTAAGAACCAGTACAATCTTGTTCCCTAACTAACCAACTGAAAGGAATTCTGAAGTTTGATTGTACAATACCCTCCCCCCCCCCCCCCCAACACAAATAATACAAATACGTATGTTGCGTACGGGAGAAGACCGAAGAGGAATGTTCCAGGTGCAAGGCCTACGACTTTCACCTCGGTAATTATCGTAGAAAATAAATAATAATATCTTTGAAAAAAGAAATCCATTTTGTGGCATTCTTAAATGATTCCTGGATTTCAACACTTTTTTCATGAATATATACATCGTGTGTGTGTTATTCCAGTCGATAACCCTCTTTAGGATTAAGATAAAATAATCCATTCTTGCGCCAAAAAATCTAGCTAATGAAAGGATGCGTTCGTTGGCCAGCACTTTTGGAGCACATTAACATGCCCACATTTCAATTACTGTCCTTCCCAAATTTAAATGAGTCATTTCGCACTTCGTTATCGAAATTCTACCAAAATTGCGATGACTTCCTGATAGGGGAGAGTGAGGTAAAGCCGCCAAATCGGGGAATACCGCCACCCCATATAATTATTTAACCACCTGAGTGACAAATCTTGAAGCCAAATATCGTCATCTTTAGATCAGCAGCAATGTTGGAAAAGTTGGTTTGGGGTCATCATTTGTTTTTATCAAAGATAAGCGAGTTCACAGTTTTTGAAGCTTGGCGTTCTAGTTTTACTGTTGTCGAATTTTCGTGGTACCTAACAGTTTTTTATACGTTTATGTAAATTGTTGAGCATGTCTACGTAGAAAAATCATTAAGCTTCAATTTCCACCGATTACTTCATGTTTTATTTATTTTTTTTTTTAAACTGTAGTTTTCAATGATTTTTTATTTCGAAAAGTTTACTGGGGCAATATCGCTGCACCAAATTCAGGCTAATTTCGCTATGGCGGTGTTGGGTTATTTCAAAGTTTTGTTGTTGTAATAATCACCTATTTCTATTAATTTCTGAGTAATTAAAGTATGAATAAATATTTATAATACGGATTATATTGTGATAACTAGCTCGTCTCAATAAGCACCTCTATGTTTAAACTAATCGTGATTCAATAGATATTTACCTACTTATCTACTGAATAATTGTGCAGTATCTACCTAACTGCCTTCCTACATCAACACAATCGTTGTAAGATTCCACTCTTCATGCTCCCGTTTTGATTTTGACAATGGACGTTAGTCTTGTGAATTTCGCTGCGACCTGAAGAAGAGTACAAATTTAAAACCTTAAAAGTCGGGAAGATGGAATGCTATATATTATTTATTTTATTTTTGAGTTCCGCGTTGAACGTTGTCAATAATTCAGTTCCTGTGAGGAACTAACATTATTTTCCCAATATTCATTTTGTTCTAATTTTACTACTCTGATGTGGAAATTGTTTTTCAACCTTTAGTGAATCCTTTTCTTGTCAACTAAGTTCCCAATATGGTGAGAAGCTACCCTGGAAAAGTTTTTGAAATTCAATCAATCGTTATTCCGATGGTCTGATGAGACTGTTTATTTCCCCCTTGTTTTAGTTTGGCGGTATTACCCTAACCCCATGGCGGTATTTCCCCAGCTAGTTGGGGTAATACCGCCATTTACAAGGGTCTCGTAAATTATTGTTTACTAATATAAAGTTGCTACACAACCAGCAAAAACGTTGTAATTCACTACAGGAGATGTGTTTCTATAATTTGCTTCAAAATTCGAGGCTCCTGAGTGAAAACCCGGGCTGTGATGGACAAATATGCATTTAAGGTCGCGATATTACCCCATTTTCCCATCTCATTTATACCGTGTTTGACTGATTTTGAAAGCACTGAACAATTTATTATATCTATTTTATTTTTGAAGGGTTAAATAGGGCTTATCGCTATCACATATGTTACTTCTTTCTCTAGTTTTTATACATGCAACGGACATTTTTACGAGTTCCTGTTAGCTTTGTACTGGTTGAGTAGTGTGTACAATTGACAAAGAAAACGTAGTATTTTCTTGGAGTACCTACCTGATTCAAGTCTATCACAAGAATCTCTTGAAAGATCCTACTTTTCTATTTTGCATAGGGTAGGTGTCCCATGTTAGTTTCTTGATTACATTCAAGTTTTCACTTGTGTCAATAGATTATTTTAAGAGATGAAGAGTTCAAATATGTCATTTGTTCACTTCCCTGTGACCACCTCACTTCTGTGCCACTTTCGTTTTTCAAAATGGTGGTATCATTACAACAAGACGTTTCTATGAAGAGATTTTTGAGCTTTTAGCTTCTAGTGTGGAACTGAACACAGCAGTAAGCTCCATTTTTATTTAGCTGAAGTTACCTGTGCTGAAGACCAGATGACATGAAGTCTCCATACAGCATTAAGACAATCCCTATCACCTAAGGTAAACAGTTTTTCCATAATACCTACCTATATTTTCATAATGGACCAAATAGGATTATTATACTGTCTATTCATGTAAGAACTATTATTTAAATGATTTATTCCATTGAAGTACCACTTGTATTTCACAAATTTAAGTGATGTCAAATGTAGCCAACTAAGGTAGTTCTTATCTCAATATTATAGCCCTGAAGAAGATTTATAAATAAATCGAAACGTCGGCCTAGTTGTTTCTCTATTTATAGACCGATCCTCAAAGACCAAAAATCCTTAAAAAGAATATATATACATACAAACATCCGTTTTGAGGCTTTCAATGAATGAAATGACGGCTTTCATTGAGGATTTCAATCCATTTTCCAAAAATTGTAATTTTAAATTTGCATGACTGGAATTTAGTGATTCTTTCAAGAGAACCCTGAATTTAATTTGACAAAAAAAAATTTTTCAACATGGCAATATGGGAACGCCGTTTCCTCCCATAATCAGCAAGTAAAAGTAAAATCATCTATCCCGTTGGGGAGCTCAGTGTTTTTTGGCCAACTTTTAGGATTATCTCATGGAAAAATGAAACAAAATCATTCAGACAAGCGTTTGAAAAAAAAAAAAAAAAAAAATTCTCTGATTCTACAAATTTGGAAAAAACGTATAAAATAGAAAAAAAATTAATTTGCAGCAAATGGCTTGAAATTTAACGCTTTTTCCTACATACAGGAATTATCAATCACTTAGTGATTCCAATTTCGGTAGAATAGGGAGTTATGGCCATTTAAGTAACGTCAGGTCGAAAACAATTTTTAAAATATCTGAACTCCAATAGGTATTTTTCAAAAAAATATCTATGGGGAACCTTTTGGTGAGAATTAAAAGTAGAATCCAACCCTACCTGGAGGTGCGAAAATAAGTGAGAGACCCTGCATAGAATACATACCTACATCTCTCCTTAGAATTAAAAAAAAAAAAAAAAAAAAAAAAAAACCGGACGGTAGACATACGGTTCTACAGTCGGATCATTTAATAATGATTAATTTTACACATTATTAGTTCATTATGGTTACTTAGAAATATTAGTTTTTAATGAAGCGTAGTAAATCAGTTTTCCTTGACACTACAGAGGCTTAGGGATTATGAGATGCTGTGATAAAATGAGAGCATTCCAAAAAGTGGCGAACGATTCCCCTACTATGAAAACTTATCTTCCCTAGTAACTCGTTGGTTGTACGGGGAAAAATCAATAGAAATTCTACCTAGCCTTCACTTTTCGAGTTAATAATAATCTAAAGTGCGGGTCGTCACAAATTTTGGTGTCGTTACGCAAATTTTAGAATGACCCCCAGCCCAAAAACATACTCCATGTAAAAAATGTCACATCCGCGTAACGTTTTTTGCTAGTTAGTCCAAGGCTAAAACATGTTCCATGCTAAAAATATTCTACGTAATATTAATTTATTCTTACATATTAATATTTTCTTACCTCCTCCACCGCCAGATTTGGCTTCTGGAACTGAAGTACGAATCTTCATCGTGAGAAGCTTCGCAACCAAATATTTCATAACAGTAAAGGATTGAAGTAAGTTCCTAAAGTAAAACCTAGCACCAATCGCAACAGGATTTCGTTTAAAAAAATTTCGTAAATTGTCGTATAATATTGATGTTACGTCGCTATGAAATTTTAGTGCAAAGAAATTGTGAACTGCCAGTTTTATGGCAAAAAAAAACTAGTTCTAAAAATAATTTTATCTGCAAGACAAAAAAGATAGTGAAATTTTAGCTATTTTTGTCAGCAATTAATGAAAAATTTAAGTAAATTTTCTCTATTTAAGTAAATTTGCTCTGCCCTGCATACAGTGTTGAACGTAAAAAGTTGTTCGAAGATGTTACCTCCTCCTTAGATCACCCGTTCAATTATTTAGGAATGCCAACACTTATGCCTTAATTCATGAATTTGTCCATACCTTGAAATTTTATGTTTGAAGTAAGCTAAGCCTGCTTGTAAACTATTTACATACTAGTGTGAATAAGTTATTAGTGAAATATTGTATGTAGTAATGTATGGCAAAATGTATAACTGTACAATGCCAAATAAAAAATAAAAAAAGTACATTTTCAGTATACTTTTGTGCAAAAAATGTTCTAGTTCATTGTTGTGTTTTGACTTAAATTCACTTGAAAAATATATATGTACCTATCAATTTTTGGTCGTTTATTTATTTAGCACAATTTTTGAAATTCGACCAATCTGCTCAATAATTGGTGGCTAACGAACTCATCCTTGCACATAGAAAGCCTTTTGATTTTAAAGTCTTGAAAGTCATTGAAAACAAACAAAAAATCGACTATTATTTTGCTCATTTATTCTTCTATTCTATTATTTTTATTCTTCCGTTAACCAGAATCTTATGAATTTTCGTCAAACATACAAAAATCATAAAAGGATATTTTTGATGACTTTTCAATCCCGCCCTGATGTTTGTTAGGAACAAATATTGAAATTCCAAAATGCTACATTATGCAATGTTTTGATCTCATACAAGTGTAATCTTAGACATCTACAGTTATTAAGAGATGCCATGTAAAAGTATTTGTGACTAGCTGGTTCACCCGTACGTTGCAGAAGTAATTCTGGTAGATTCGGCCACTCAGATCCTCAGTTGGTTCAGTGACGTTCAAAACGCTATAATATCCTCCCCCCTCCCCACCCCAACCCGCTGGGTCAGATTTCAAAAATTTGAAATAAGTACACTTTGATTTGAATTAGAGTAATCCAAACATATTCGACAATCAAATCCCCAGTTCGTTCAGTGATAACAAAGACACCCCATTTCTCCCCCCCACCCCCCCATTCCCCTAAAACACCCCCTTCTATGGGTTAGAGTTGAAAATTTTCAAGTAGCCTGTGATTTAAATTATAATACGCTAAACATATTCGACTACTCGGATCCACAGTTAGTTCAGTGACGTTAGAAACACTGAATCCCTCACCCCCTCACCCTCAATTGTGGGTCGGATTTGAAAATTTTGAAAGAAGTAGTCTTTGACTTGAATTGGAGTAATCCAAACATACTCGACAATCAAATCGCCAGTTTCTTCAGTGATGACAAAAATTCCCCATTCCCCCTCCCCTAAACACCCCCTATGGGGCATATTTGAAATTTTAAACCTTTAAAACCTTCTCTGGACTTCCACAAATAATTTAAAACCAAAATTAGCCAAATCGGTCCAGCCGTTCTCGAGTTTTAGCGAGACTAACGAACAGCAATTGATTTTAGCGAATTTTTGAAGAAAATTAAGCTATTGCTCTCGCCTCAAAATCTGTAGAATGTGAATTTTTGAAAAAATTTTATGCAGAAATCCGTTTCACGCTATTCTGAATCATATTCTGAAGTTTAACGCATTTTTTTATGTATGTATGTGTCATTCCAGACGATAACTGTCCGTGGAATTGTGCTAGAAACTTCAAACAAATTTTAAAAAGTTAAGGACACAAAACAAAAGTTCAAGTTTGTTGGCCAGCATGATCGGATTACATCTTCGGGTTGGAATTTTCAAAAATGTAGTCAAAAATTTCAAAATAGCCTGTTTTTTGCGATTTATTGTGCGAAAAAATTTTTCAGCATAATAACATGTGGTATATTCGGAATCAGCGTAAAATTTCCTATAAGAATATGTATCAAGTTTTAAAAAATTTCAAAGTTGAAAAATCAGTCAAAAATCGAAATAATGCCGTTCGCTAGTTGTAAAAATCGGTAATATGGGATAGGTATGTACCTCAATAACCAATATGTTCGATATTGGATATAATTATCAAATAGTAGAGTGAAGAAATAACATGAAGCAGTTAAAATTCAAGAATTTACCTAATCGAATCGTTGATAAATAAACAATAATTGGGATTTAATGCTGTATTAAATATTTTTAATTTCTTTCTTGTTGCTACGGCAATGCCAAGTAACACTTCCCCATAATTTAAGCTGTCAATAGATGCACAGAGATTACAGTTTGTCTGTCAATTTCTTGCTGTAGGATACTAGATTTGAATGCAACTGACTTTATATCACTCGTAATATAAAGCCTCATCATTGGCTGTGGAAATACGTTTCTTTCATTTGACGTCGGTATGTTATTATATTTTATGTCAAGATTTGATGATGTTATGATAGGATACTGTTAAGATTGCCTTCAATACTGCCTACCAACTGCCTTCAATACTGACCACATTGGACATCGAAATCTATGAATATTTACCTACATTTGTCTTTAAATCTACAAGATTAGTTTAATAATAATAAAGTATGAGTACCTCCTAATTATTTATAATAATTTGATTCCATGTTTGTCTATCAAAATCATAAACTAAAATTTCTCTACACGATCAATAGCGACTGAAATGTCGAAGATTTCTTCAAACATTCGCTCATGGGGTCATGCTGCATGACTGGACTTTTTATATATATATATAGATAAAAAACGTAGTAGAATTTTAAAATTTACGTTCCAACTAGTATCTTCATGATTACCCGAGTCTATATACTTCCTCAGTGAAAATATCATTGCTTCAGGAACAATACCAACTTTAATTCAGATGAAGGAGTGCTGATAAAAACAACGTGTTGTGGTTTTTTGAAATTTTTTCTTCTCTTTTTCAGCTGTCTATAATTTCTCCATATTTCTCCTTTTTTTCCTTCATAAAAAAAAAAGTAAATGAACGTGTAAAATAAATAAATGAAAAATCATAATGAACAAATGAAATAACAATAATTCTGTTTCAAACAAATTACAATAAAAAAAGAAACCATACAAAAAAATGGGAAAAATTAAAAAATAAAAATAATTAAAAAAAGACAAACGTCACTATAATACACAAAAAGTAATAAGTATTATCAATACATTAGAGGAACTAGTTATACAAAATATAAAGTTTAATTATTGATACAGCTCCGAACAACATAATGCGTCCCCATATTTTCATCAAAGTAATAAAGAAAAGGGGGAGGGGGAAAAAACAAAAATAATAAAATCAAAATAGGTATATACAAAAACTTGGTTCAACAAAAAAAATCCTGAACAACAAAAGTTTCTCACTTGTCAACTATAAAATAATAAAGTCCATATTACAAACTACTAACCTCCGAAAATCAAAAATAAAAGTTAAGTACACCACGTCACTTACACGAAAAAAAAAGACACTAATCGTAATAAAAATTAATAATGTATGAAAATTAACAAATCAAAACAATTGATGAATGGACCCTTATATAGGGGAATGTATTACTTGTGTATAATGCAAAATTCTTTTGTTTAAAAATACGTATGTTTTAAACTTTTTTTTTTTTTTTTTTTTCAATATTACTCGATTAAAAAAATACAAAAATTAGCACCAGTAAAAGGCACGAGGCTGAACGAAACAAGACCCTCCTTTAATAACTAACAACTTGGTTAACTATGTACAATTTATTTACAATGGTAACATATGGCAACTTAAATAAAAAAAAAGGTTATTTTTTTTTCTGTACAGACTTTGGTATTTTAGCAAATCTTTTTTTCTCAATATAAAAAAAATGTACCTAAGAAAAAAAAAGAGGTTTTTTCAAAATCAAGAAAACGAATGAGGCATCCACTTCCGAAGGTGGCTCATTTATTCATATTCGACTCCTGTCCCTGCAAAATTCGCGGAAAAAAGCCCGTTAGCAAAAAACCTTTAAACCAAAAACAATGAAAAAATCAACGTCATTTTTGGATTTGTGAAAGAGAGAGAAGCAATGATACAAGAAAATATTGAGAAAAACTCAAAATGGCAAATAATAATAATAAAACATGTAAATTGAAATGTAAAAACCAGATTCTGAAGTTGTGGAGTCGTTTCGTTCGTTCGTCCTTTTTTCGATTATTACAAAATTTTATCGTTCGTAGCGAACGAAAAAATAATTATAAGCGATCCAAACTTGGAAAATTCCACAACTGCAGCGAAATCTTAGTAATGAATGAATGAAAGCCATGATTATTCCTAATATCTACGAACATTATGAGAAAAAGAGTTGAGTAATCCAATAAGAACGAGGATTTATAAGCTTTCGCAAATACTATGTTCCTCTAAGAAGAATGTTTTGGTTTCAAGGAGTTATACGCTATCTGATCGAAAAAGTCTCCCTCATCACTGATTAAAATGAGAGCTGTTCTTAAAATTTCAGTAACTATTATACAATTTCATAAGCCAGAATGAGAGTCGAAATTTGAGACGAGGGGGAATTATTTTCAACCAGATATTACTAGAACAGGGCGAAATGAGGAGAATCAGCAATTTTCTCCACATAACTATAAGCTTCTTGCTTTTCGCAAACGAGTTGAAATTAAAATGACTAGTTTGAAAGAAGCAAGAAAATTGGAAGATCCTATTTCTCGTGTTTTTTTCTTCTTTAAAAGAAATTTAGGCTTAAGGGTAGCAATTTACCGGATGGCAGCTAATGTTTTCCGCAATCTGCTGAGGGTAGACCGGAGTTCTTCTTGGTGGGATCTCAGTTTGGTGACGTGCTGGGAGAGGGTTCGTTCTTTCTGCCTCAGCTCGTGCAGGTAGGAAGTGGCGTCTTTCAGAATGGCGACTTTCGGCGCCCGCTGTGCTTCGGCGAGGGACGGCAAAAGGCCTTTGAGGTCGTCGAAGGCGTTCCTCAAGTCTATCCGCCGCATTCTTTCCATGTTATTGTGAATATTTCTCCTCTCAGACTCGGGCTCGGAGTCGGAAAACCGGCTTTTCTTAGGGGTTTTTCGCCAGTTCCGCCGAGGCAGAGACGGCCCTTTTGGCGCTCATGAGGGTGTTGGTGGAGATGGCGGTCGCCACTTTTTTCTGGAGTTGAGTGCGGATTTCGCGGGTTGGGTTGGTTGGCAGGCTGTCTCTCGTCAGGGAAACGACGTCAATTTCTTCCTCTTCATCATCCTCTTCTTCTTCTTCCGAGGCTGAGCTTTGGTTTTGATCTTCTTCTGAAACAAATGAAAAAAGAAACCAAATCATAAGCTCAAGCATTCATAAGAGCTCTACTAATCAATAAAACTACACATTGAAACCTTTCAAGAAATGGTAGCTACCATTTAGTAGGTACAAAACGGGGTACTTTTACGTTATCCCCCCCCCCAGTCAATTTGTCTTCAACACGCCCGCCCGATGTTTCTAGGCATTCCTTCTACCTACTTAGATGATGTTATGTTAATGTATTTTTGAGATGGGAGCTTGCGAGCATCCAGACCGCCAAAGTATAGGTAGGGTGGAGGCACCGATAGTAGCCACCCCTGCCAGTAGTAGCCACCCATGAACTTTAGATTTGAAAAATAAGGATTTGGCACCATCAAGACATTCGACATTAGCACCATTTTAAAGCAGGAGATGTCAGCTACGCATCGTCATCAACACGTTCTCGTCGTAATCAAGAAACCAGTGTGATTAACAACACGCCATATAACCCAGATGGACTGCCAGTTGATCAGATGAGTTCCTCACCAGTTTTGATTAAGGACGAAGTCCTTCCTTGTTTACCTCAATATTACCCTTCGTTCTAGGACTTTTTGAGATAGTTTCGTTTTATTCACGTTCCTTGGAGATTTCTTGATGTATTTCGAGTTGTTTCACATAGGATTTTAGACAATTAGGGTCATATTTGTGGGGTGGCTTCTTAAAACCTTCTTAAAAACCAGTTCTTAAAAACCTAGCGAATTTCTGTAGTAGCCATGATGTGGCCACTACCGAGTTTTCGTGTTTTTTCACATTAAAAATGAAAATAAACTAGATTTTCATCAAGATCACAGTGATCTAATTAGTTTTCCTGAAAAATTAGAGGTTCCAGTAGTACCCAGGGGGTGGCTACTGCTGGTCCCTAACAGTGGCTACAAGATTTTGATGGCTACTGCCAGTTCTTAAAACCTACCGAATTTCTGTAGTAGCTATGACGTGGCCACTACTGAGTTTTCGTGTTTTTTCACATTAAACATAAAAATAAACTAGATTTTCATGAGTATCACAGTGATATAATTAGTTTTCCTGTAAAATGAGTATTTCCAGTAGTAGCCAGGGGTTGGCAACTACTGGTCCCTCACAGTGGCTACTACTAAAGATTTTGGTGGGTACTACAAGCGACAGATCTTGGTTTCCTTTTCTTCGGTTTTTGGAAAACAAATCAACTCATTGTCAATAAATTACACTACATTACAAACTATTAATAGTCACTCTATATTCAATAGTCAGTCAATGTGTTCGGATCTAAAATTCTTCCACAAATTAAAGTGTCAAGGACAAGAAGTTTATAGCGCTGATTCAATGAAAACGAAACGAAAAGTATGTAGGTAAGAGAGAAATTAAAAAGTCGGTTACTATTTCGCAAGGAGGCGTTGCGAAAAGAGAATTTTTTGGAGCGAAAGTTTAGTAAACATGAAACGCCTTGCAGACAGTTAAGAGGCCAAACAACGTTAATAATCATTCCGATCGCAAATCGGGTGCAAGAAATTACTAGGAATGGAAATGGACCGCGATAAATTAATATTCGGAAATGGTAGCTGAAATTATAGATTTGATGAGCGTATTTCTAAAGAAAACTCTTTTCCCGACTACCCCCCGACTTTGAGCGAGATCGGACGAATAGGCCGTGAGAGAATTATGCTTGATGGATTTTATTTTTGCGCATGCGTAGAGTACAGTATATATTTGTGAGTAATGAAATTGATATGGGACGATCTGCCGCCCAGCCCCCACATTCCTTGAAAATATCTTCAACATCTTCAAAATCGTTCAAAATAGTCTGAAACGTAACACGCGAGTGGACATTTAGGGAATTTCTGTAAAACATATTTTCAGCTACTGCAATTTCTCCAAAAATTTTAAAATCAAACGAAAAGATGCATTTTTCGAGCAAAATGGTAAAATTTCAAAAACGTGCTCAATTACTAAAAACGGCTTGAAAAACGTTGAATTTATATTTTCGAGCAGAATTTTAATTAAAAAAAGTGTATATACGATCAACTAGAACATTAAAAAATGTATGCTGAAAAATATGCTCCTCTCTTTTCTTTTTGGTCCAAAAATATATAAAAACCGCAAAAAAGCTAAAAATCCAAAATCTTTTTTGAACTGCAAAATATCATTTAGAATTAGTGCTTTATCATGAAATTGGCCTTGTAGTCCAATTTATTGTCTCACATAGTCCTTATTTTCAATTTGCACATACCTAGTAGCTTCCTGTTTGGTTTCTTATAATGGTGGTAACATGGTGTACGGATTCTGTAGAATCTATCAGAAATAGTATTGAAGGACCAAAAGAACAATAGGTAGATTTGGAAAGTTATAAAACGTGAGTAGCAGGTAGCAGAACAGTGTTTGATACTTGAAAAAGCATCTCTGCTTTTCACTGCTCAAATTCAACATTATTTCATTTTATTATTTTTATTAATTTTTTAAATTCAAGGTTCAAGCTGCACCTCAACCAAAGGGTCATTAGCGGAATATTTAACATAGTTACATACCAAATTGTTGAGAAAGACCTACAGAATTTTATGAAAATTTAAAAAAAGAGAAAAAAAAAAGATTTTGACTCATGAAATGAAATGAATTTCTTCCTTCTCTTATAAGTAGGTACATTCGTGTTACATAATATTTTAATACGGTTCGTATTATAAAGAAAGCTTAATTACTAGCCGCTCCGGCTCGCTACGCTCGCCTCCACGTCCAGCCGGGGGGCAAGCCCCCCGGACCCCCCATTAAATTGCTCGCTTCGCTCGCAAAGTGTGGCATGTAGGGAATATTGCTTGCTTCGCTCGCAAAGTGTGGCATGTAGGGAATATTGCTTGCTTCGCTCGCAAAGTGTGGCATGTAGGGAATGTTGCTCGCTTCGCTCGCAAAGTGTGGCATGTAGGGAACGTTGCTCGCTTCGCTCGCAAAGTGTGGCTGTATACATGCGATGTATTACAATTGAAACGTGTAGGGGATGTTGCTCGCAAACGGTAGATCTCTAAGGGTAGTTTTAACTTCTGTAGGGGATGTTGCTCGCTTCGCTCGCAAGGTATTGCTGTATATTTGTAGGAAAAAATCCGAATTTATTCTGTTGAAATGGCTCTCGCTTCGCTCGCAAGGTACTTTTGTGTACCTGCTCGCAACACCCAAACACCGAAACCTGTACCTGAGTTATCGAACCCCAAACACGTCTGTCTTTCTAGAGCCTTCTCGCGTCCACAGCACATATAATTTCTCATTTTAATAGCTTAGTCTCGCTTCCGCTGGCAATTCGACCGAGTTCTCGTCACTTTTTTCGATATCCGATTTCGGATTCAGATTCGGCGGGATCAAACCTTTATTTCGCCCGCGAAAACCGTTCCGAAAAACGTACCTTTACGGGGTATATTTTAATGGGAAAAAACGTAGTTTTTCGTCGGACTTTTCGAGAAAACGGGTCCGTACTCTCGCATTTTTTTTACGCATTTCCCGATACTTTTTTCGCGATCCGATCACGCCGTCGTCTTCCTCGTTCAAAAACCTACGAAATCGGTATTTTTCCGGAATTTTCAACGGCCGTTTGGAGGGGTAGAGGAAGCGGGGAAGTCCAAAAAGCGCACATTAATTCTTACTTCGACCCCCCTCCCGCCCTACGGCCCATGGTTCGGGTGGGATTAGAAAATTTTAAATTCGCTTATACACCCTATCGGAAAATCCCAAAAAGATCCCCCCACTCGTAGATCCGGCCCACTCAGCCGTTTGGCCGTGCATAGACACGACAAACGGACGGAGTTTCATTCTTATTAATAGTATATATATATATATATATATATATATATATATACATATATATATATATATATATATATATAGATATAGATATAGATAGATATAGATTATATACAAGGCTCTAGTACAGAGCATCATTGGCTTTGGGATTGCATGGGATGGCGCTGTTTCAACTGTTCTGAGCCCCCTAAGCATCTCACAGAAGAGTATTTTAAAAATAATAATTGCAAAAAGACCTCGAAGATTTCCCACCACCGAATTTCACAACTATGTTCGCGTATTTTCCATTCATCAATTGTATATAAAACCTCCCTCTCTTTCTTTCACAAACAATCAGAATTTTTCAACATCTCCAAGAATACTTTTTACCCACTTCGTCTCACCTCCCAAGCCGTGGTGCCGGCACCTAAAACCCGTTTATGGAGCACATCCAGACACATATTTTATAGCATGCCATTCTTGATCCGGTCATTGCCTGACGAAATGAGATCCCCATCAAATTTTTCCCGCTCCAATTATAAAAAGAAGATTTTTCCATGGTTGATTTCCCGTGGAGTTGAAAATTGCTTAGATGCTCTTTCCACCATTTATGTAAACTAATTCTGCATTGTATATATTTTAAGCGTTAAAAGTTTGCTTATTTTTCTTTTTTTTCTGCTCTTCTAAATAGGTAAATTTAATAGTCCCTGCGGAGTTAGTTCTCGGTGTGTTACACATGTAAAAGAAGAATATACTTAACTGCTTAGGGGTATATTCCATTGAAGTCATCAACCTCTAAATAATTTGTATTTGAACTGTATTTGTATTGTACTATTTGCTTTGCTTCGGAATAAATTCACTATTCATTTATTCTATTCATGCATTATACTCATTACAATATAAACCAAAAATTATGATAATATATAACTAGGTATTGATTTGAAGATGGAAAACTGGAGAAAAATGCATACATATCTTTAAAACCTACAGCTTGTCCCATGAGAGGCCGTACGGAGTCCCACCTAGACAGCAAATTCGTACGGGCGACGCGACAGGCAGGGCTGGCGGGGGTCCGTGCGACCAACGCTTGTAATGGAAGTGTCCAAGAGATCTCGTACGGCCGTACTTTCAGTCGTACGATTCCACGATGGACATTTTCATCGCATTGTGTAGGTTTGATCGCATGGCCGCACCCTCAGCCGTATGACAACCCCCCCCCCCCCCCCCCCCCCCCCTCGGACACTTCTACTGCACAGTCCAGGTTTGATCGCATGGCCGCAAACCTGACGCATCGCACGGAATTTGCCGACTACGCGGGAATTCGCCTGACGTGCGGTTTAGAGGCGGAATAGGAACCGGTAGAAAACCATCTGGGAAAAAACGGGCGACGCCCTCCGTCCGCATAGCAGTACGGGGTGGAAATCCCGCCGCCTCCCTCTGGGAAACCGAAGTTCATGACCTCGGCCAGGATCGATACGGAGGTTGGGGGGCCGCCTTCCCTCCCGCCGTCATCTCGCATCACAATGGGCTAACCTTGTCAAGGTTTAACCTTGACCAGCCCTTCGCGGCGCGTACTGCGACAGATCTCCCCCTCCTCCAGGGGTTGAGACTAAATTGCGTTCACACTTCCCACCATACTCCTGTTTTGTCGTCAAGGTTCCAAAATGTAGTCCCAAAAATGAGAAGAGTATTGATTTTTAGGACGTCCTTTTGAAGCTAGGCTTCGGCAGTAGAGGGAGCACCTATTGTAATTCCATGGTGGGGGGAGGGGGGGGGGGCAACCCTAGCACAAAGGGAAAAAAATGAAAACCAAACCCAAATCCGTTTCAGACCAATTTAAGACCTAATCCGCGAAAAACACCATAGGTATATTTGAGAGAGAGAGTGAGAGAGTGGGAGGGAGGTAGGGAGGGAGAGTGAGAATGGGAGGGAGGGAGAAGAGAGAGTGGGAGGGGGAGAGGAGAGAGTGAGTGGGAGGGAGGGAGGAGAGAGTTGGAGGGAGAGAGAGGAGAGAGTGATAGTGGGAGGGAGGGAGGAGAGCGAGGAGACCGAGTGAGTGGGAGGGAGAGCGAGAACAGAGTGCGAGGGGGAGGGAGGGAGGAGAGAGAGGAGAGTGAGTGAGTGAGTTGGAGAGAAGAGAGTGAACGTAGGAGGGAAGGAGGGGAGGGAGAGAGAGGAGGGAGGGAGAAGAGAGTGAGTGGGAGGGAGGGAGAGGAGAGAGTTGGAGGGAGAGAGAGGAGATTGAGGGAGTGGGAGGGAGGGACAGAAGAGAGTGCGATGGGGAGGGAGAGAGGAGAGAGTGAGTGAGTGAGTTGGAGAGAAGAGAGTGAGAGTAGGAGGGAAGGAGGGGAGGGAGAGAGGAGGGAGGTAGGGAGGGAGAGTGAGAATGGGAGGGAGGGAGAAGAGAGAGTGGGAGGGGGAGGAGAGAGTGAGTGGGAGGGAGGGAGGAGAGAGTTGGAGGGAGAGAGAGGAGAGAGTGATAGTGGGAGGGAGGGAGGAGAGCGAGGAGACCGAGTGAGTGGGAGGGAGAGCGAGAACAGAGTGCGAGGGGGAGGGAGGGAGGAGAGAGAGAGGAGAGAGAGAGGAGAGTGAGGGAGGGAGGAGAGAGAGAGGAGAGTGAGTGAGTGAGTTGGAGAGAAGAGAGTGAACGTAGGAGGGAAGGAGGGGAGGGAGAGAGAGGAGGGAGGGAGAAGAGAGTGAGTGGGAGGGAGGGAGAGGAGAGAGTTGGAGGGAGAGAGAGGAGATTGAGGGAGTGGGAGGGAGGGACAGAAGAGAGTGCGATGGGGAGGGAGAGAGGAGAGAGTGAGTGAGTGAGTTGGAGAGAAGAGAGTGAGAGTAGGAGGGAAGGAGGGGAGGGAGAGAGGAGGGAGGTAGGGAGGGAGAGTGAGAATGGGAGGGAGGGAGAAGAGAGAGTGGGAGGGGGAGGAGAGAGTGAGTGGGAGGGAGGGAGGAGAGAGTTGGAGGGAGAGAGAGGAGAGAGTGATAGTGGGAGGGAGGGAGGAGAGCGAGGAGACCGAGTGAGTGGGAGGGAGAGCGAGAACAGAGTGCGAGGGGGAGGGAGGGAGGAGAGAGAGAGGAGAGAGAGAGGAGAGTGAGGGAGGGAGGAGAGAGAGAGGAGAGTGAGTGAGTGAGTTGGAGAGAAGAGAGTGAACGTAGGAGGGAAGGAGGGGAGGGAGAGAGAGGAGGGAGGGAGAAGAGAGTGAGTGGGAGGGAGGGAGAGGAGAGAGTTGGAGGGAGAGAGAGGAGATTGAGGGAGTGGGAGGGAGGGACAGAAGAGAGTGCGATGGGGAGGGAGGGAGGAGAGAGTGAGTGAGTGAGTTGGAGAGAAGAGAGTGAGAGTAGGAGGGAAGGAGGGGAGGGAGAGAGAGGAGGGAGGGAGGAGAGTAGGTGAGTGGGAGGGAGAGGAGAGTGGGAGGGAGAGAGACAGGAGAGAGTGGGAAAGAGGGAGGGAAGGAGGGAGGAGAGAGAAATTTTGAAGACGACCCAGCCTACAATTCTCTATCGATTTTCTGGATTTCTATTTTGTTCCATTAAGAATTCGATATAGTTTTGGAACAGGTTTTTAAAATTAAAGGCTTCTAATTTAGTTTTCTTTTATTTTATTTTAAATCGTCAGGAATTTAAAATTTCATCATGGGAGGGAGTGAATGGAGGGGGTAAAATTGCAATAAATCGTGATATTTTTACTATATTCATCTGATTTTCGTGACAGTTTTGATTATTTGTTCGATTCAGATTTGGAAGGTTCAAATTTAATGTCGATGGAGGGGGTGATTCCGAGAAATCATATTATTTTCCCCCTCTTTTTAATTCTCACCAAAATTGTATAAATCCATTCATGGGGACGTCCCTGTAATGCATGCATTACTAACTAACATGTTTTTTTTTCCAAGAATTCAATACATTTTGTGTGAGGCTTCACGCTAAATTGACAAGTGTTTACTTCAACGGTAAGATCACATCATGTTCCTACCTATCATAATGTTTCCATACGTTTAGAAACACCTAAAGAGAAACGAACGTACTGCGCTCCGAAAAAAACTGAAAATCAATGAAGTGATCACCTACCTACGCTTCACAAGTCCTTCTATAAGATATACAGAAGTTATAATAAACTCGACTTCTTGAAGTTGGCATTCCATTGGAATTAGCTATATATCGCCTGATAAAATCGTCGCAGTTTTCAGGACAATTTCTGCTATGTTTTACCGTTTGCGATTCACTCCCAAGTTGTCTTATTTTTTCATTGTCAATGTTTTAACCGTAAGGGGGAGCAAACGGATGAAAGTACTAAGACGAGAAAGGGTGGTTTCGTTCTATTCTTTGGGCGTATATCCTTAAATTAAACCCAAAAATCATTACTATTACCTTAAATTAAACCCAATAAATCATTACTATTACCTTAAACGTTTTTAAGATCTCAATTTTTAATATTTCAGCCCTTAGATTCTACCCTTTAGGGTTGATCGAGAGGGAATGCCGATGTTACAGTGCACATCCCCGGCCAAAGTATGATTTTCGAAAAGTCATCACAACATACAAAATCCAGCAGTTTCTGAAAAAAGCTTGGGACGGTGGACGGACGGGTTTTCTTCCGATTTTTGGATTCTACGCATCTTGAAACGGAAACCAACAAATTTTGAGGGAGGATTCCTCGATCGATTGCCTACAAAGGTTCATTATTGAAAATAATAAACCAAAATCGAATTCTAAATGAATCATTAACTTAATTTTTTTCGTTCACAAGAATCACCTTGTAGGCTCCGTCGTCGGCAGGCTGAGATTGACCTTGCGGAATGGCGCGCTGAGGTTTAGGTCAGTACACCCGGGGGATGCGTCAAGGTCGAGGGGCCCCGTCTGGCGGCTGACCGCCCGCGAGGCTCAACTTCCTTCCCCGGCGCGAGGCTTCTGGACCCCGACCAAGTCAACCGACAAAAGCACAAGAGCCGGGTTTACAAGCTCCAACTTATTGTACGTTTTGTCGGATACGATAAATCGTATACGATAAAAGTCGTTGCGTGTGAACAGAAAATTGTACGTCTTATCGAATCGAAATGAGGTTTGGAGGTTGGATTGGAGATTTGACCGGAATGGCACCAATTTCCAATAAGACGGTCCGATCTCCGATCAGTTTGCTTGTGCTTCTATGTTTCATGTGCTCTTCCCCCATTATCGTGATGCCAGACTCGCGAAAGTGTAATCACGAATTTCTCGTGGAATTATTGAACTATTCAAAACGTTGAACTATACAACCGAAATAAAAAACCCTCACATAGAACTTGTTAGAAAATATAAAGAAGAGGACGCAACGGCCAACAAGGAGACTGTCTCGGAAACAATTAACTCGTTGGGAACGGTGTACAATTCACTTTTATTTGACTTAAATTTTGTTAAAAAAGCTAAATTTAACAATTTATAGCCATTTTTAGTGATTTTTTAGTACATTTTTTGAAATTTTATCAATTTAATGTGCTCAAAATGTGTTGGCTAACGAACTCAGCCTTTCGTTTGGAAATCTTGATTTTTTGGCTCAAGAACGGACAAAAAATGCCTTATCTTGGGAGCGGAAATATCAGTTTTTTGTTTTGTTTTTGTCATGCGTTTGGTCCCGACCGCGCACAGATATCCCGCAAATGCATATTCGGTTTGTGCTTTTTGGGTTGATTGATGAGATTGTGCGATTATATATATTTATTGATGGAATCAAAGAAGAAGAGAAAGAGCACTTTCTAGACCTCACACATAAGCCATTTTGATATTCTCGAATCTAAAAAAAGTCCCAGTCATGCAGCATGATTGTATGAGCGAATATTCATAAATTATCGTACTTATTATGTTACATCAGTTTTGAAAAGTAAAGACTTTGAGGGAAAAGAAATTGTTAACTAGGTAGGTACCAATTTTATGGCAAAAAATATTCTGCGTTTCAAAATAAGATTTTGGATTTTTAATTTTTTTGCAGTTTTTGCCGACATTTTAGCAAATTTTCATTCATAAACACACGGCAAAATAATAATATGAATGAAGTTAAAGTATAAAGAGCACGTCACGAGAATTTTGGCCAAAAATTTCACGTAAGTAGTAATTTGAGGAGAAGGTTTGAGATTGGATTTTTAAAATTCAGTCCGTTTCGAGTGAGAAAATCTTTGTCTGCCATCCCAAAATTGGTGGAATACGAAATGGCGGCCTCGAAAAGATTGCTCAATTTGCCCATTTTGAAGTTTTTCTCTAATAATTCCTAAACCGTACATCCTACAGAAATTTTTATAAGTAGTAAAGTTGTAGAGCATGAAAAAACAAAACGATTCGATCCCAAAACTCTGTATTATCTCTTGAAATAAGCGAATTACGAACAATTGAAAATGGGGCTATTTTTCGGCCGGTCCTCTCCTCCCCCGTCTTGACTTTCGCCCTTCGAAATTACCTAGTGGCGTTAATATAGGTCAGATTTCAGTCTGCCAAAGCCCATCCCTGATTACACACTTTCGAAAAGGTCGTATCGAGCAAGGTTTTGCTCAGACCGTTTCCCATTAAAGTACGAATTAAAAAGCCGTTTTTACGGAACTTTATGGGATGTGAAATGACCTAAATTCATAAGTACGGCTATAAGTCGATGGGGGAATGGAGAAGTGCTCAAATTCCATACGAATGAAACAAAATACGACAATTTACAAATTTTTGCTATATTACGAGCATGCTGGATGGCTGCAACTTTTATTAGATAATCTGTGTAGGCAGGCGATCAAGAGCTTCTCGACCTAAATTGATTTTTTTAAAATTTTGTCAAGGATATTTTGAATAGATTGACAAATAAAATGATTAGGTCATCTTATGAAAAAAAAAAAAAAAAAGAAAAAAAAACCACATTAAATCAACCACCTGATGATGTTCACGTGAGATGTCAAGACTAACTCAGCACTCGAGTTGGCCGAGATAAAATTGCGATTCCGACTGACCCATTCGGATTTTCTTTGGATTTAAAAATTACTCGCCAAAAACTCAAGGATAAGAAGCCGAAAAAAAAATTCCGATGAATGAGTCTATGAATGGGATTTTTATCTAAAGAGGAAAAAGGAGGGAAGATATGCCAGACGGGTTACGAGAGGACATTGCGTAACCGGCTATCCCGGATTCTAGTCCTCGTCCGCCACATCGCCGCTGAGGTCGGCGGTTTTTTATAGAGATCTATTCTGTGATGGTTAGAGATCGACCGGGAATTTACCTCCCATCAATAAGTTGCTACCTTTGAGTCGCGTTGGTAATTCTCCCTAATGGGTCATTCTCATTTCATTTGCCGCTTTCATGTCCCCGACGACGAATTCTCACAATTCTTGACCAACACTAGCGATTTAGGGGGGAGAAAAGGGTAGTATAAGTTGGGAGATCAATGAAGAAATAATTTGACTGCCCAAAATCCCCTTTAACCAATACACAGTGTCAACGAAAAACCTTGAAATCCTGGAAACTCATGAGTGTTACTGTCCCCTCCTACCTAACATGTAAGTAGAAGTGAGGTAGTTACGAAACAATGACAATCTAGAACTGGCCAGGGTTACTAGGTGCAGTAGGTTGGTTCCTCATTATTTAGAGTAAGGTTTTACATTTTTAAGATTTTCCCCAACCCGTGAAAAACTAGTTTTCCAGTCAGTCCCCCATATCTCATCTCAATGGGACCTCAGGAGTGATATCATTTTTGCGATCAAGAAAGCCGATGAAAAATGGCGGGAAAAAGTCAGATGTGAAGGTTATATTGTCCAGTTGAAGATGTGAGACTGCAGTGGAGTGCTTGGAGTTGCAGCAGTTTTTACAGCGAAACAAGCCTAAAAACATGGGGAGTATTTTTATTTTCAATCATGAGTGTTACACTAATTACGAGTGTTTTTAGTGCTTAAACAAAATAATCCGATATCAAGAACCATACTGCTTGGTGACAGGTTTCAAACCGTAGCCATCCCCGAGTTTTACCACTTCATCATCCAGTGTGACGCCATTTTTACTGGAAATTCTCATGAGTGTTACCTCTCAGGAGTGTGACCAAGGATGGGTAAAAAATATATAAAATACAACATCAATGAAAAACTCACTGTTCATCTATAGAACACAAATCTGCAATGTACAATGAGTAGTATTTGCCGATGTAACCTCATTTTCGAGCACTTTCATATTTCACGTCTTTGAGGTTCTCAAACGACCCAAAGCGGCAAATGAAATGAGAATGACCCTAATACTGTCACTTTGGGTCATAATGACCCGCATTTTTAAATTGCTGCAGTTTTAATTTAGGATTATCTATTAACAAACTTCGTTAGTATTAAGTATCTGGAACTACCAAGGTGTGATTAAAAAGTATGACATGTTGGAATATTATGTTTTAAGGACCATTTCCACGCAAAACAAGATAATCTACCAATTTTGCCAAAATTTTGCAATGCCTGGATTGCCAACATTTTACCAAAATTTGGTTTCCCCAACTCCCCCATATCTTGGTTGTTGTTCGACATGCTATAAATTTAAATCCCTGAGTAGAAGTTTCTTAAAATATTAAAATGTGCAATGGGTGTGGGTTCTTTTGTAAACCTGGCAATTTTCTCCATAAAATACATATGGCAGGCTGAATGAACTTGGTAAAACGAATAAAAGAGTATTCTAAACACCTAAGTCGTTTCGTACAGTAAATTCCAACATTTAGAACCTTATTAGGTGTCTTGGGTTTGCATCTAGTATATATATATTAAATTAAAAGTATATAATGAAGTCAGAAAATGAAAAACTAAAGAAAGAGATGACTACATGAATGTTTATTATCAAACAACCAACTAGTAACATGGAGAGAATCGTACTAAATATATTAGTTGATGAACACCGAAAACAAGGGAAAAAAAAAAACTACAGCAATGTCTGAAGAGGAATCTGAATTAGTAAAAAGCATTTGATCGCTCATTATTGTAAATAGAGTTAAACAAAAAAAAAACAAAAAAAACTTGGGTGCTCTACAAAGGTCAGAAAAACGCACCCGAGTTTGGTCGCGTCGGGTCACTTTCAGAAAGAAAATACAAACGTGAATGGTCGCGTCGGGTCAAAGTGCGGAAAAAAAACTCACAGACACCTCGCACCAGGTCAAAAATCATACTGACGCGTAGCCAACTGCACCCAAGAAGATTAGAAGGCGAAGAGGAGGAGAAAGCATGACAAACATTTCTGGGATTCACAGAAATGTAGAGGATCGGGTCATATAGACCCGAAGCGACCAAAGAAGGATTAATAAGTTGCTACTGCATTATTTTCAGCACGTAATTGTGACAATCAACGTAGTGGAGGTGGCGGCGTTACACCGGAAACGGCATGTGCTATAAACTAGAAATTATAGGAAAATATAATAAATACTATATATTCAACCAAAATTTCAACTATCGAAAAACGTATTTCTTGTCAGTTGTTTAACAACTTAGTTTTTCCAAAAAAGTACGTTTTTCGGTAGTTGAAAAATCAGAGCTGCTAGTGGTCTCATTTGACGCAGAAATGGTCCAAGGAACAGCAAATTTTGTTCAGGTCGCCAAGTGGTGTGATTTGTACAAAAACTATCAAAAAACTGTAGTAAAATCGTCAAAAATCGGTGAAAATAACGTTCTTTGGCAGTTTTTAGGCAAAAGACACGTTAAGGAGGCATTACAGACCCATCATATATGGTATAGGCGTGTTCAGCATTAAATTACCAACAAGAATATCAGCTTTTTATTCAATTTTATTTATTATTATTTATTTTATTTATTATTCTCATTAATTTTATTTTATTTATTTATTTAATTATCGTGAAATTTAAGTGATTTTTTCTTCAAAAATGGAGGTACCGAACCTCAAAAATGAGACGTCTACGTGGAAAATGGACTTTGGACTCAGCACCTTCGAAAACCCCCAGGACTAGTACCAGTTTCGTGAGGGCACGACTTTGATTTTTCATTGCTGGGCAGAGTGATGTCCCCCCAAGCAAGAATTAATAGACCTTTTTGTAATAATTTGCAGCGTTTTGAATAAGCGGATAGATCAAACACGGAGAACGAAAAAATGCAATCTATTAATAAAATCGTAAGTATGTCTGTCTGAACATTACTTAGAATCATGAAATTTTTAGTTTGTTTTCCGTTTCAAGCTATTATTTGTAAACGACTGGTAACATTTTCTCAATTATTCACTGTCTGTCTGTCCGAATGTTTGTCCGCTTTTCACGGTTACAGGGGTCATTGGACGACAGCTATGAATGAGTGGGGGGAAATGTCTGTATCAGTCCAACATAAATTATAGGCTATTTGAAGTTTTTTAAATTTGAGTTAGACGGGGTGTTTTAGGCGAGGGGGTGAAATGGGGTATGAGCCAGAGGGGGTGTTTTAGGGGAGAGTAAGGGGCTGATTTTTGGATTATTCTAACTTAAATCACAGGCTACTTGAAATTTTTCAATTTTTCAAATCTACCCCATAGGGGGAGTTTTAGGGGAAGGGGAGGGGGGAGAAATGGGGTACCTTTGTCAAACTGATCAAACTGGGGATGATTGTCGGGTATGTTTGGATACTCTAATTCAAGTCAAAGAATACTTTTTTTCAAATTTTTCAAATCTGACCCACAATGGAGAAGGGGTTCGTTTCGAACGACAGTGAACCAACTGGGGATCTGAGTTGTCAAATATGGTTGGAGTATTCTAACTTAAACCACAGGCTACTTGAAAATAATCAAATCTAACCCGTAGAAGGGGGTGTTTTAGATGAAGGGAGGGGGGGTGGATATTTGGTATCTTAGTCATCACAGAACAAACTAAGGATATGATTATCGAATGTTTGGATACTCTAACTCAAGTCAAAGACTACTTTTTTCAAATTTTTCAAGTGGAGGGTAGGGGGAGTTGAAGCGTTTCAAAGGTCACTAACTGGGTATCTGAGAAGTCGAATATGTTTGGAGTATTATAACTTAAACCACAGGTGCTACTTGAAAATTTTCAAATCTAACCCGTAGAGGGGGTGTTTTAGTGGAAGGGGGAGATGGAAATGGGGTATTTTTGCCATCACTGAACTAACTGGGGATATGATTGTCGAATATGTTTGGATACTCTAATTCAAGTCAAAGACTACTTTCTTCAAAATTTTCAAATCTGGCACTATTACATAGTAGGTACTATTGAGTTGTAGGTACTTGTAAGCAGTAAGTACTTGACAATACATGGCTATAAAGCTGATTTCTATGGTATTTAATCTCTGAAGCTGAAATTTTAAACAAGGCCTATGTATATAAGACAGGTAGAATATAATTTCGTGCGGAACCACCATAATCTACTGAAATTGTACTAGTAAGCTATAGAGCCTCTATACCTAAACTAATACTTTACTGAAAAATTACGTTTGGAAATAGATATAACCCAAGACAATATTATTTGCACAAAAGCTAAGTGCTTTGCAGTTCCTAACTGGCTGTTCGATTTATTTTGTATTCGTAATAACGTGAAAGATGGCTTACTTTAGGGACTTGTTTTGCTATTATAAATCATTTTATTCTTCATGTTGGAGGAATTCATTTGTCAACTAGACGTAGGGGTTCAATATTTTAATTGACTCGTCATCGAATAATCTTCTGGTGGTTCTCGGCATTAAATTGAAAATAGGTAAACTTGGAGAACTGGCAAAATCGAGGGACTTTTTCTGATCAAAGAAAAAATTATGATTGAAGTACTTACGTGAAGTTTTGTATTTTTTTATTAAAGATTATCGATTCCTGTGGCTTGAAATGTGCTTGCCTTATTATTTTACTCCTTTATTAATTTTTTTTCTCGATAATTTTCATTATGGGTCACCAGTGACCCGACACGAGTACTAACGTGACTGGACACCACGCGAGTTCTGAAGGGTTAAAAACGTTTTGAACGTCACTGAACTTAAGGACTTTTTTGAATCAGATCCATAGGGGCGTCCCAAAATGTAAAGGCCGAGGGGGGGGGGGGGGGGGGGGGGTTGCGTATATTCAAGTCAACCTGTGCAACGCACGGGTGAACCAGCTAGTTTTATAAATATGTGGAAGTGAAGGGGCGACGGGAGAGCGAAGCGTGAGAACTGGGTCACCCAACTTCCGCGGGCGGAGACCGCTAGCGCCCCAGTCTGACTGTGCGATACCGGCCGGCTTCCCAGTAGGAATGGCGGCACGTCGATGGCTTCATATCGATTTTATCATCGACGATACCAACCTCCCACTATCGATATATCGGTCCTGAATAATCGAAAATAATTACTGGTTTTAGGAAATTTTTATACAAAATGAAGAAATTTCAATGGATCGGAAAATGCTTTATATCGATTTTACCATCAATTACCAATCCCTCACTATTATATTATTACCAAAGTCCCACTATCTATATATCGGCCCTGAATTATCGAAAATAATGACTGGTTTTAGCGAATTTTTATTCAAAATGAAGCAATTGCAATGGATCGGAAAATTATTTATTTCGATTTTATCATCGACGATACCAACCTCCCACTATCGATATATCGGTCCTGAATTATCGAAAATAATGACTGGTTTTAGCGAATTTTTATACAAAATGTAGCAATTGCAATGGATCGGAAAATGCTTTATATCGATTTTATCATCAATTACCAAACCCCCACTATCGATATATATCGGTCCTGAATTATCGAAAATAATTACTGGTTTTACCAAATTTTCATACAAAATGAAGCAATTGCAATGGATCGGAAAATGCTTTATATCGATTTTATCATCAATTACTAAACCCCCCACAATTATATGATTACCAACCTCCCACTATCGATATATCGGTCCTGAATCATCGTAAATAATGACTGATTTTAGCGAATTTTTATACAAAATGAAGAAATTTTAATGGATCGGAAAATGCTTTATATCGATTTCATCATTGACAATACCAACCTCCCACTATCGATGTATCGGTCCTGAATTATCGAAAATAATGACTGGTTTTAGCGAATTTTTATACAAAATGAAGAAATTTCAATGGATTGGAAAATGCTTTATATATCGACCCCCACAAATATATTATTACTAACCTCCTACTATCGATATATCGGTCCTGAATTATCGAAAATAATGACGGGTTTTAGCTAATTTTTATACAAAATCAAGCAATTGCAATGGATCAGATGCTTTGTATAGATTTTATCATCGACGATACTACAAACGTCCCACTATCGATATATCGGTCCTGAATTATCGACAATAATGATTGGTTTTTAGCGAACTTTCATACAAAATGAAGAAATTGCAATGGATCGGAAAATGATTTATATCGAGTTTATCATCGACGATATTACCAAAGTCCCACTATCGATATATCGGTCCTGAATTATCGAGAATAATGACTGGTTTTAGCGAACTTTTATGCAAAACGAAGCAATTGCAATGGCTCGGAAATAATCAAAAGTCCCAGTCATGCAGCATGATTGAATGAGCGAATTTTCGTAAACTACCTATTATTATACATGTTAATTTTTTTTCAACTTGAGCTCTTAGAGAGCAAGAAACTGGGGAATGTAAATGATTATTTTTTATTTGCTCAGTTAAAAGATCAGAGCGAGAGCTTTCCAAAAAAAATGCTATATTATGGGTATCTGCCCAGTAATACGGTTCTTGAAATTCATTTGCGCGATGACGTCATGGCCCGCCGCTCCCCACGGGGGAACCCTCTGCTAAAATTGGAACTGAAGATGTAAAATTCTAACACATGAAAGTTCCCCATTGTTAGTACCAATAAAATTGTATGGCAAAAAATTCATTCTAAATTATAGATATTCTGCAATATGAATTCGACTTTGGATTTATACTTTATTTTTATTTCGATTTTTCGGAAAATATTGATATTTAAGTACATTTTTCACCATAATTTTGTGCATACATTTTATAATGGTCCAGATTTTCGTTGATAAAGGTTTTTGCAGAAATTCTGCTAAAAAATATACGATTTTAGCCAATTCTAGTGATTTTTTTCTTCACATTTTTAGAAATTTGACCAATTTAATGTGCTCAAAAAGTGCTGGCCAACAAACTCATCCTTTCATTTGGAAAGCTTGGTTTTTTTTTTGTAACGGATTTTTGTAACTCAATTCTAAGGAGAATTATCAAATGAACACATACATTAATATTTGCTGAAAAATCTATAAAAACTGCACACAAAAATCCAAACTTTTTTTGAATTGCCGAATTTTATTTTGGCACGTGCTTTTGCCATGAAATTGGTTTTTAACAATCCCTTTCTGCTCGAATTGCTCAAATTTCAATACAATAAACCTAACAAATATGTTATAATATGATAGATAATTTAAGAAAATTCAATCATCATGATTCAATCAGATCGTGCTGTATGATTGGAACTTATACGTCACCGCCTTCAACATTATGAGCCAACTAATATCTAAAGGACAACTTTTGTTTTGTGTGACGGAGTTTCTCACTTCGATAAGGAACTAATCTATATATATTTTTTCGGGGGAGCTAAATGAGAATTTGAGGTAAAGGAACAAAAATGTAATAAATCACAGCATAAAATATTAGCATATTTAATTTCAATTAGGGTGATGTGGCGTTTCTGAACGTATAAGTTTCTAAACTTCTAATTCTAAATTTCTGTACTCATGATATCCTAGGGGAGGGAGTCGAATGAAAGGGGTTCGAAATTTGAAAGGGGTAGGTCCATATTAGTGAAGCTGAGTATGAAAGAATAAATAAATAAAATTAACAACAATATGGCACTGAGTTTTTATTCTATGATAATTATTTTTATTTTAATTCATTCTAAACCAGGAAGTTGATGGAAAAAATATCGATAAGTATCGTCCAATAATTAGAAAGAATTGAACTATCTATAATTGATGGCGAAGCATCGATATCTTATTGATAATCGATTTCTATACTTAGTTTCCAGTAAGAAGCTTACCGGCAACGTATCTGTACGTACTAACTTCTAAATCCAATGACTGATATTAACCAGGTAGGTACCTAAAACCTACCTAATTGAACGGAACGGTAGGTCCGTTGGGAGCAACAACCTTTGCGTATTGGAGTAGGCCGATGACCCCCCAGGCAGCACGATTTTAAGGTGGGAATTACCTGAAAACCTTTCCAATCCGCCCTAAATTCCTTCTAGCGCCGTATCTACAATAAGTAAAGCGGGTTTACGGGCGTCGAACTCAAAGGAAAGGCAAGGAAGAAATAAGTAAGGGTGTCTGGTGTCGTAAGTGTCTGTCTGGTGCCATTTTCTCCTACGTATGACGCATTTAAAATTATGTACTACGAACGAACGCTTGTAATCTTGTAAATCCAATGATTCGATTTACATTTTAGCGAATTTTTGAAAAAATTTAATGCAGAAATCCGTTTCAGGCCATTCTGAATCATATTCTGAAGTTTAACGCATTTTTAGCGAATTTTTGAAGAAAATTAAGCTATTGCTCTCGCTTCAAAATTTGTAGAATATGATTTTTTGAAAAAATTTTATGCAGAAATCCGTTTCAGGCTATTCTGAATCATATTCTGAAGTTTAACGCATTTTTAGCGAATTTTTGAAGAAAATTAAGCTATTGCTCTCGCTTCAAAATTTGTAGAATGTGATTTTTTGAAAAAATTTTATGCAGAAATCCGTTTCAGGCCATTCTGAATCATATTCTGAAGTTTAACGCATTTTTTAATGTATGTATGTATGTGTCATTCCAGACGATAACTGTCCGTAGAATTGTGCTAGAAACTTCAAACAAATTTTAAAATGTTAAGGACACAAAACGTAAGTTCAAGTTCGTTGGCCAGCATGATCGGATTACATCTTCGGGTTGAAATTTTCAAAAATGTAGTCAAAAATTTCAAAATAGCCTGTTTTTTGCGATTTGTTGTGCGAAATAATTTTTTCAGCATACTAACATGTGGTATATTCGGAATCAGCGTAAAATTTCCTATAAGAATATGTATCAAGTTTTCAAAAATTTCAAAGTTGAAAAATCAGTCAAAAATCGAAATAAGGCCGTTAGCTAGTAGTAAAAATCGGTAATATTTGCATGAAACATTGTACAAATTCAGATTGAACTACTCTTATGGAAGTATCCCTGTATAACCAGTCCTAGAACCATGCTGTTTGAAACGTAGGTAGTAGGTGCTTGTTAAATTTTATGTCATGATTTGGTGATGATATGATAGGATACTGTTAAGATTTCAACTGCCTTCAATACTGACCACATTGGACATCGAAATCTATGCATATTTACCTACATTTGTCTTTAAATCTACAAGATTAGTTTAATAATAATAAAGTATGAGTACCTCCTAATTATTTTTAATAATTTGATTCTATGTTAGTCTATCAAAATCATAAACTAAAATTTCTCTACACATCAATAGCGACTGAAATGTCGAAGATTTCTTCAAAAATTCGCTCTTGGGGTCATGCTGCATGACTGGACGTTTTTTGTTTCGAATTAAATGTGTATTGATCATCCATTTTACATTACAAAGTAAATAGACTTCAGCCTGAAAACTACGCACGGAAGGAAGCAGACAAAGAAACAATGGTGAGAACACAATTAGCAACTGTAGCTGAGGTAAAGGTGGAAAGAGGTTCGGTTCGAAAATAGGGGAGATCGAAATAAACCGAAAAACAAAGAGCAATAAAACGACAAAACAATAAAACGAGGGTTGATGACTAGGAAGTAAAATAGTTGAGTTGAGATGGTGAAGGTGAAGGTGGAAGCGGGGGGTGAAAATTCCTCAAGTGCGAGGAATCGGAACGCTGAAGGTTTTGATCGACGAAATATCGGACCAAACGCTAACTCGATAACTTTTGACTGTCGCATTAATTTATCTGTTGCATCTGAAAGATCTTTGAGATCTTTAAAGTAGCTATTGTTAGAACGTTGAAATAGTACACGTTGTGGGAGGTTGAAACGATTCCTTAAAATATACCGGCGTCGGATGTTCATGAAACAAGAGTTTCAACACAACACTCACACACGTAATACGGATAATTTAATTTGAAGATCGGATTACGATTTCAATAACTTTTTACGGATCTGAGAGTGCATCAAAACGCATTTCTTGAGCTACACGAATATTTAAAGTTGAACAATGTTCACAATATTTTACGTGAGATCAGCAAAACTTGTCAGCAACATGACTCGAGGTATTTGTATTATTCATTATTCAAGGAAAAACAAATTACTTCTAAATAAATTATGATTTTAGCGAATCTTCTTTAAAAAGGGGGAAAAAAAAAAAAAAAAAATGAAGCCAATGCAATGAATCAAAAAATTTTAAATTAAAATTCTCCAAAATTCTCATAATTGAAATCTGTCTGAGGCATTAAAACGATTCCTTTTATAATTATATACTAATTAAAGTTAAAGAAATTTTACAGAAACAAAGAGGAAGAGGTTTTTGATATTTCGATTTAGTCTTTGTCAATATTAAAAGAAGAAAGAGTGTTTTTTCAATATTCCCTGGAACCAAGCTTGTATACATACATATACATGTGTGTGTGTGTGTCATTTCAGACGACAATCCTTAGGATTGCGATAACAAATCCGTTCTGGCGCCAAAGAACAAAAAAAATCAAGCTTTCCAAATGAAAGGGTGAGTTTGATAGCCAGTAATTTTTGAGCACATTAAATTGGTCAAACTTCAAAAAATTAGTTTAAAAAAAAATCGTTGAAAATGGCAAAAAAGGCTAAAAATCCAAAATCTTTTTTTGAATAGCGGGTTATAAGCTATTTTGAAAACTTTTTTTTCCATAAAATTATTTTAGTTAACAATTTCTTTGCACCCAAAAAGCGCAAATTTCAACACGACACGAACATGGGACATGAATGGCACTTCTGATTGTTGTCTAGTTTAGAGTGGGATATTTTTGAACGAAATTAGAATGCAAACCATAAACCTGAATTTATTGCAAGAAAAATAATAAATTTTATGTCATCTTTTCCAACTTTCCGTTTAACAAATCGGGTTCGATGAAACGAATTTTTTGTTTAGAAGCCTCGACACCAGGAATTCTTGATTTTTACGAGTTACTACAGAATTTAACCAACATTTCGCTCAATATCGAGAAATTCATCAACAAGGCAAGGAAAAATTGATTTAAAAACGATAAATTTAGTAATTTATACTAGCCGCATAATTCTATAAATTAAAGGGACGGCTATTAATTATGTAATGGCTCAGAATCACGAACAAAGATCGGCGCCTTGGGAATGTAGGTCAAATGTAGATGTGTGTCAGATAGCTTATCGCGGAAGGAGACGAAAATCGCCGTGGAACCCACAGAGTCGAATTATCTCGCAAGGTAAAATTTAATAATTCGGGAAACGCTGCATCATCATGAGTCGAATTATTAAATTAATTGCAGCCCCAACGCAATTAAAAATCATCATTAATCATCAAAAATCAATACCAATTCTAAAATAGTCATTTTTACAATTACGAAAAACCAGGCGTAGGTCTATGTTCCTTTCCATGAGAATATTTTGATATTTACCAAAGGAAACCGGAAAATTCCCTATTCCCGAAACCATCGCAGAACTTCCGTTATTTCGGTAGATTGAAGCAACAACTAACTAAAATACCTACCATAATGTAAAATCGGAGAATAATATAATCAAGTTTCATGTTTAGTCTAAATACGACCTGTGTATTTAATGTGTATTATTGAACAATCCCTGCTTCAATTAACGTGCTACCTCTGCTTACGAGAAAGACACAGAATTGGTGAAAAAAGGTGAGATTATGTTATGAAACGTTGGACAGAAAATAAATCACAAATAGAAACAAAAAATTAATTTATAAATAAAAAAATAAATTAAAATTGAATTTTAATTGGCAAATAGCTTTATAAAAATAAATTAATAGGCAACTAGATGTTTTAAAACTGCGAAAACGTATCAATGCGATTCTTGAACTTGGTCCTGTTCAATCATTCGGGTAACATAATGCGAATTAGCGGACTCGGCGTTTGAACGCGCAAATATTGATTGATAGTCCAAATGTCGGAAAAATGATGAAAAATCAGGGTTGATAATAATTTAAAAAAAAAACCATACTGTCTCAGGAGAGGAAAACCCATAACTTGGCATTATATGGTTCATGTTTCTGTTCAATCATTCGGGTAAAAGACTTGAGTTAGCGGACTCGGGGACTGAACTTGCAAAAATAGATTGATAGCCAAAATGCCGGTTAAACAAAAATTTTTAAAAACCCGGATTGAAGAACAAAAAAGGAGGGGAAAATTGATAATGATAATTATCAAATATCAAAAGATAATTATAAAATCAATTAAAGATAATTATAAATATCAAAAGATAAACTGTCTCAAGAGAGGAAAACCCATAACTTGGAATTATATAACTTATGTTCCATCATTGTTCAATCATTCGGGTAATATACTTGAATTGGAGGATTCGGGGACTGAACTTGCAAAAATATTGATTGTTAGCCAAAATGCCGGTTTAAAAAAAATTTTTAAAAACCCGGATTAAAGGACCAAAAAGGAGGGGAGAATCCATAACTTGACATTGTATGTTCCTGTTCAATCATTCGGCTCGTAGGTATGTGGGGGTCAGAACGCGCAAATATTGATTGAAAGTCCAAATGCCGGATAAATGATGAAAAATTCGGGTTAATGAACAAAAAAGCAATACTGTCTCAAAAGAGGAAACCCATAATTTGGCACTATAAAAATAATCATTCGGGTAATATACGTGAGTTAGCGGAATCTGGGGACTCAAATTGCAAAAATATTTATTGTTAGCCAAAATGCCGGTAATTTAAAAAATAATAAAAAATATTAAAACCCCGGATTACAGAACAAAAAATTACGGGAAAATCCATAACTTGAAATGTTAGCGGACTCGGATATTGATTGATGGTCCAAATGCCGGAAATATTATGAAAAATCCAGGTTGATAATGGGGGAAAAAAAAAAAAAAAAAAAAAAAAAAACATACTTACTGTCTCAGAAGGGGAAAATCCATAACTTGACATTATATGTTCCTGTTCAACCATTCGGGTAATAAACGTGAATTAGCGGACTCGGAGGCTGAACGCGCAAAATATTGATTGTTAGCCAAAATACCGGTTTAAAAAAAGAAATAAAAAATTGTAAAACCCCGGATTAAGGAACAAAAAATTAGGGGAAAATCCATAACTTGACATGTTCCTGTTCAATCATTCGGCTCGTAGGTATATGTTAGCGGACTCGGATATTGATTGATGTTCCAAATGCCGGAAACATAATGAAAAATCCGGGTTGATGTTAAAGAAAAGCCATAGTGTTTCAGGAAGGGAAAGAAAATCCATAACTTGACATTATATATGTTCCGGTTAAATCATTCGGGTAATATACGTGAGTTTGCGGACTATGGACCTGAACTCGCAAAAATATAGATTGATAGCCGAAATGCCGTTTTGAAAAAAAAAAAAATAATAATAAATTCAAAAAACCCGGATTGAAGTACAAAAAAGGAGGAGAAAATCCATAACTTGATATTATATGTTCTTGTTCAATCATTCAGCGGACTCGGGGTCCGAACGCGCAAATATTGATCGATAGTCCAAATGCCAGAAAAATGATGAAAAATCCGGGTTGATAATAGAAAAAGCCTAAAGGAGGGGAAAATCCATAGCTTGACATTATGACTGAGTTAATTCTCGGGAAAAGTCGATGAGCGAAAATACCTTCGTCTAGGGAATGTGCCGGCGGGCGGGCGGGACACGCCCATCTGACGCCGGCCGGCCGGCGACCTGTCGTAACTTCGCCGGCTCGTTCTTCCCCCCATTTAGGGAAAAATTTCACGATAACGGGATTATTTTACGATCCGAATTAAAGATTAGATCGTAGTGTGTATTCTAATAAATGATGGAAGATTTAAAAGTTAGAAAAAGGGGAAAAAATCGTTCCGATATGGAACAGTTGGGTCACCGGCAACGCCCTTTAAACTCTTCCGGGAAGCTAAAACCGCATCACCCATCGAAAAATTGCATCGCATCCGATTGATCAACAATAATTACGTATCCCATTGATGTATTGGAACAGAATTTTCATAATATTGGGTAACGACTTATTCAACATTGTGTAATACGAATTTATACAACATTGTGTAACATAAATGTTCGCATTACGTACAGTCAATTGTCGTTCAACGGTTTTATTAGAATTGTGTTGATGATGTCATTTGTTTTACTTATGTAACGGACATTTACTAGGGTGAGTTGTCAAAATCAATAAATCAACGTTTTCAAATCAAAATGCCGGTAATTTGAATATCTAGGATGTTTTTAAAATTATTATTAAAATATGGCAGTAAAAAAAATGAATAAAAGAACTTAATCGTTAGCTAAATTCGCAATATTTTATTTCACCTATATTTTTCTTGTGACTTTTTGGATTTTAACTTTTAGTATATTTTTTTTAATTATGTTAATATTGGTTTATTAATGAGGTGAGTGGAAAATTATGTCGTTAATTAGTTGTTGATAATTTTAGACGGAATCGATTGGAAGGCTGAGTCGTAATTACGGAATTAAAAAGAGAAAGGAAGAGTTGCGTCAACACTCACCGGAATCTGAGGGGGTTTGAAGTCCGTAGTCCTCAGGCCGCACGGTTTTGTCGTAGTTGTGATCGAAAGCGGACGTTTGAATCGTGCGGCGGATCGTTCCGATTTGGGCGACGGGAGCACTCGTGATCACCATCGGTTTTTCATCGACGGTCTTTTCCTCCTCCTCCGACTCGGAAAGGGACGTCGGGGTGTCCGGGCGGGGCGGCTCCGTTTTGACTCGGACGGTCGGTGACTTGACGGCGACGACGCGCTTCTTGACGATCTTGATGGGCGTCACGGGGGCGGGCATGACGACGTCTTCAACGACAGCGTCGGGAGCGGGCGGAGGCGGAGGCGGCGGTTTATTCTCCGGCTTGTGGTCCTGGTTGAGGCAGGTGCCGGCCCACATGCAGTCGTGGTTCATGAGGACGGACGTCAGGTTCATGTCTTTGACGTCGACGTCAAATAACGACTCGAGATCTTCCCCTAAATCAGGCAACTCTTCGAATTTCTTCCAAAAATCTTCCGAAGGCGCTAAACCCGGCTCCGTCATGTCTTGGAGACCGCGCCAGTCCCATTCCGGTCCTTGTAAATCCCAATCCAGATCGTAGTGGATGGCCCCTCCGAAATCCTGGGCAAACATCTTGTGATTTATGAGAATGGAGAGAACTTTTTTAACAAAAAAATAAAAATCAAGAGACACTCGCACTGACGAGGTTCCGAAGCACTACCTCCGATGCGGGTTCGTCACTCACTGAAACACTCACTGAACGGCGTGCGAGCGGAGCGCCCGAATCCTCCCCTCCCTTTTTTTCCACGGTGCCGGGTTCCCGCTCCGGCCTTTTCCCCACCACCTCCGCCGGGGTCGAGAGCGGGCTTTTTCGCCCAGCGGCGTCTGTGAGCCGGTTCCGCGGGCGCCGTCGCCGTCGGCTCCCGAAGACGCCCGAGTTCGGACGAGCGGCCGGCTCTCGCCCTCGGCTTTCCATCTCGTGTCAATGGGGCTCCGCCTGTCCGCATTTCGAGGCTCAGCTCACTAGGGATGTCAGATTCTTCAAAATGAATCGATTTAAATTTTATTGATTCTTTTGAAATGAATATATGAAATGAATATATGCGTTTATTAAACAACTGGATGCGTGCTAACACTTTGAGCCTGATTCCCACTAAAACCAAATACTTAGTAATTTCCAAATCACCATCGAGGAACAGCATACTTCCTCCACTAAGACTCCATCATTGCTCTAAAAATGCTGTATTATGTGATTTTTTTTTTAATCTCTTTATTTTGTGAAATATTACAAAAGTAAACATTAAACTTCTATAGAATATAATGTACATCGCATCAATGTGTATAGTAAACAATACTTCCACTTAGGAAAAAAATAGTAATAATATGTATAATAATAATTCATAGCGAAACATAAATAAATAACTACTAATAATATATTATACCTATAGGTCCAAAATAATCCTCCCCCACTATGAGCAAGCTCGTGTTGCAGGGTGAGGAGTCAGTCAAGCGCTTTTCATTTTAATTTTTGAATCCTGTTATTTATTATTATGTTTCAATTGTTATTAAGTTATTTTTACTAATTTATATATGTTTATTCAGTGTTGAGTATTTGCTAGTGTTTTCAATAAAAATGTTATTTCTTGGTTGCGAGGCAAGTGGACATTCACTGTTACAACCAGCTTATTTTGGAAGAAATGTTTCCATGGTACAACAAAATTCCTCATTATTCATCATTTTATTAATCCATGATTTGAATTTTTCTTCGGATTTTTTGTTTTTTTCAAAATTGTATAAGGCGTTCAAAAGTCTAGGGCTATAAAACTGCCAAGCTCTCTGCCCCATCACCGTGGACATTTTCGGGACTGCGAAATTCCCCCTCCTCTCAGCTCTTGTAGCCTTGCCATGTGCCACATGACTCAATGCGTTTTCTTTGGATCTAGGTAGCAAAAGTTAAGGTTGAGCGAATAAGTAATTTACTAATAGGAAGTAGCTTGAGATTTTCAGATAACTCTTTAGACCTAACATCATATCCTGATCTGGTCATCCCCAGGCTACAATCGCGTACATCAGTTGGGACTGAACCAGCGCGAAATACACAGACCTCAATTGCTGAGAGTTTAAAATATTCCTAAGAGATTTCATGACATGGCAGAGTTTTCTGATTTTACATACTAAATCTTTGGTCTGAGCGTTCCATTTCAAATTGCCATCCAGAAGTACCCCCAAATACTTCACTACCTCGACCCTTTCCAATAGATTGGAGCCCTTATGATCGAGTGAAAGAGTGAGATCTGAATCCGCAGATCCGTTTGGGGGAGTTCTAAGACAAAAGTGGATAAATTTAGTCTTTTCCACATTTAAAGTGAGAGAATTACGCCTGTACCACTCAGCAACTTTGTCTAGTGCTCCCTGGGCGCAGAGCTCCAAGTTCTTTTGGTCTTTTCCTGAGCATATAAAAACAGAGTCGTCCGCAAACGATATCAACCTACCGTGATCTTAGGGGAGCTCACATAAATCGTTTGCAAATAATATGAATAAATAAGGGCCTAGGACTGTTCCCTGGGGGATTGAGAAACCGGAATATCTTGGGTCACTAAACTGGTCTTTAATCTTAACTCTCTGCTCCCTTTCGGACAAGTAAGAACTAAACCAGTCTAGATTGCCCGAAATTAGATAGAGTAGTATCAGCTAGATACTTGGGTGTATTGCTTGACGAGGATCTTAAATGGAATGTGCAGGTGGCCTCTCTTGTTGATAAATTGAAGAAATTTGTATATATATTTTACAATTTGAGGAAATATGTAACCTTGAAGACGATGGTTACTATTTATAAGTCACTTGTGCTAGGCCTGCTGAGCTTCGGAATCATGTTTTGGGGAGCTGCCTATTCAAATACCTTGAAGCCTTTATTTACAATGCAGAAGGCCATACTGAAAGTTATGGCGGGGAAACCAAGGAGATTTTCAACCTCAGATTTGTTTGACTTGGTACCTGTCTTCTCAGTTTCACAATTACACTTAAAATCAGTTCTAATGTTTTTCCACAAGCACCTCGACTATTTTCAGTATGAAAGACACACCCCGTACACAACCCGCAAAACTACCCACAATATAGTAGGTAACTATTCCCCCCACAAGATTGCAAAGTACGTCCAGACAGGTATCCAGATCATTTCCCCTCATACTACGCAAATTAACGGATGATTTGAGAAATCCTACGACAACATCAAGGTCCAAGTACAAAAAATTGGTCTTCACTTAGTTGATAGGTAGGTATGGGCCCGCTGAGTGTGGACCAAATCACTCAAAGCATGTACGTGGCTTAGCAGGTATCGACGCTTTGATAACAAACCAAAATCTATATTAAAATATTATATAATGCCAATTTGTGTTTCAATTGTGACAATTTGTGGTGGGTGACAGATGTGATGCTTTTTTTAAATATATAGGATAGGTCGTAATAATTTGTATAAATAATATATTATATAAGATAGGTTTATTATTTATTTATTTTTATATTTTTTATTATTTATTTATTTATTTATTTTTATTTATTTATTTATTTATTTTTTTATTAAATATTATTTATATTTATTTTATTTAGTTAAATATAGTTTTCAACGATCTGCTTGTTTCTCAAATTCTATTGAGAAGCGTATTCATGTTTAACAATGATTCATACGGTGAATGACTCCCCCATCTAGCACAGAACCGTGAAGGTTCTAAAAGATGGGGGTGCTTCACTCACGTGTCAAGTAATAATCAATATTACTAAAGATAAAGATCATTAATTTCTGTTAATTGACCGATTATTTCATTTATATTATTGTATTTTATTTTGAAGCAATAAACAACATCATTCATTCATTCACAACATCATTCATTCATCAAAAAGAACCGTATCGATTCTTTAAGAAAGTTTTTTTTTTAATAATCGATACTTTTTAGTGGATTTAGAACTTGTTTTTTAAAACTAATAAAGCCGTTTATTAACAAGAGATTATTTGTGTGACAAAACAAAATATAAAGTAGGTCTTTGATACTTACAAAAATAATATATCTGAAAGAAAAGGAAATACAATTTAAGGCAATTACTGATCTCCATAATTTGAAGAAATTGTCCGGAGAGCAGGAGTTGCTTACAAAATAAAATAAAATGCTAAATCAAAACATCTCTAAGGAGCAAAAGAAATCGAGAATACAAAATTCATATAGAAGTCAACAAATAATATCATAAAATAACACATCATATTAATTTATTAATAAAGGAGGTTTAGTACCTAATGAAAGTTCATAACCCAAACCAGCAGAATAATGCTGCTGCATCAAATAATCATCAATAACAGTTTTGAATTTCTTTAAATTTTCAACGTGTTTCATATGGGGAGGCAATTCCATGAACAGTTTAGGGCCTAAATACGGCCACTGCCTCATATAAAAGTCACATTTAGGGTGAGGGATTGGTATCACGATGCTAGAATGCAGATGAGTTACACCACGTAATCGGGGGACAGAGAAAAAGTGATGACTAAAATAGTATTGGAGTAATTTGGAAACATAGATGAGTCGTGGGGGTAAAATATTAAGATTTAAAAATAATGGTTTACTATAGCTTTGATACCCAGACTGAAAAATAAGGCGCAACCTCAACCAAATTAAAAGATGACTGGTAAGCCCCGCCCCATATAGGGATACAGTAAGTCAGAACTGAGTACACAAACGCATGGAATGTCATTTTTAATATAGAAATGGGAAGGAATTTATTGAGAAACGAAAAAATAAAAGAGGATCTTCTGATTGAATTACTTACTGAAAGAATGTGTGATTTCCATTTCAAAAATTTGTCAACTGAAACTCCCAAGTATCTTTGACAATCAACTCGTTGAATTCGGGGACAAGAACAAGGATGAGATGAGCATAAGCTGGGAGGAACATGGAAACTAATCTCAGAAGAATCAGGCTGACCCGCCTCAGTGATGGAGTGCGTCATATACCTAAGAGGTTTTGGATTTGTTAGCAGTCAACGCATTTTAAAGTAAAGTAAAGTAAAGTAAAATATTTTATTGTACATAGGGCTTTCGCCCCTCATAGTGTACATTATTTACAAAAAAAAGAAAGGTTGTTCGTAAATAGTTGTGTACAAAAAAGTAAAGTAAAAGTTGTGTAAAAGCACAACAAATAATTACAAAACAGAAATAGAACAAAATGTATAGGTATGCACAGATACCTAGGTACAAGGTAGTACGAAGGAGATACAAAGGGGCAGAGAAAGATAGAACAGGGGGGAGATGAGAAGAATAGGTGTAAAGAAAAAGAAGGAGCCAGCTAGCTGTTTTGGCCGATGTAATTCCTAGCAGCGTTTCTAAACCGGGTTATGGAGGGAAGGGAACGAACTCGGAGGGGTAAGGAGTTCCATAATCTCGCACCCACCAAACCAAATGACTGGCTTATGGCTCTCGACCTATGCTGCACAATCCTGAGTGCGCTTGATCTCGATGAAATGGCACGAGAGACGAGACATGACAGATAGTCTGGCACAAGGCCTTTGATGATCTTGAAAATGAAAATCAAGTGCCTGAGCTGGTAGTATGCGAATATTCCCAATCCTAATATGCTACTTCTGCGTTGGGAAATATGGTCGCGGAGCTTGATGTCATAGACATATCTAACGACACAATTGAATGCAACATCAAGTCGTCGTTTCGATTTAGAGTCGAGGGAAGGGCTAAACAGGGTATCACAGTAGAGGACAAATGGCAACAACAAGTGGCATACACACGGCATAAAAAATGGCATAACAAGGGCAACCACTAGTTGTCTCTTAAGTTCAGGAGGGGTGAAATTTCTTAAGCGTTTCTGTGAGTGTAAGGCCCCGTGAACTCGTCTGCAAATATGATTTACATGGACGTTCCAGGTCAAACGAGAGGTGAAATGGACTCCCAGGTTGAGAACTGAACAGTGACGCCGTTTATCAGAATGGGAGGTATTGGGTCTGAAGGTGCATGGTTCTTGTATACTAGCCGCTCCGGCTCGCTTCGCTCGCCTCCACGTCCAGCCGGGGGGCAAGCCCCCCGGACCCCCCATTAAGTTGCTCGCTTCGCTCGCAACGTGTGGCATGTAGGGAATATTGCTCGCTTCGCTCGCAAAGTCTGGCATGTAGGATATGTTGCTCGCTTCGTTCGCAAAGTATGGCATTTAGGGGATGTTGCTCGGTTCGCTCGCAAACGGTAGATCTCTAAGGGTAGAATTAACTTCTGTAGGGGATGCTGCTCGCTTCGCTGCTCGGATCTCTAAGGGTAGGTTTAACTTCTCTATGGGATGCTGCTCGCTTCGCTCGCTTGAGGAAGTTATACTGCCCCCGGACCCCCCATTAAATTGCTCGCTTCGTGTGTAGGGGATGTGTGTAGGGGATGTTGCTCGCTTCGCTCGCAAACGGTAGATCTCAGGGTAGGTTTAACTTCTGTAGGGGATGCTGCTCGCTTCGCTTGCTTGAGGAAGTTATACTGCCCACCCAACTTGCCAGACGTTTTTTTCTGTTGGAAATTGTTACAAACAAATTAAATCTTATAAAACTACGTGGAACCACGAAAAGTTTATTCGGGGATGTTGCTCGCTTCGCTCGCAAGGTATACCTGTATATGTGTAGGACAAAGTCCGTATTTATTCTGTTGAAATGGCTCTCGCTTCGCTCGCAAGGTAGGTACCTATGTATACCTGCTCGCCTCACAACATTGTGACATCGAACCCCTTGACGTCTTCGTAGAGCCTTCTCGCGTCCGGGGCAAAATTAATTTCTCATATTAAACGCTTCTTCTCGCTTCCGCTCACGATTTGACCGACTTCCCGTCACTTTTTTCGATATCCGATTTCGGATTCAGATTCGGCGGACCCAAAGCTGTATTTCGCCCGCGAAAACCGTTCCGAAAAACGTACCTTTATGGGGTATATTTTAATCGGAAAAAACATTTCGAGAAAACACGGTCCGTACTCTCGCATTTTTTTGACGCATTTCCCGATACTTTTTTCGCGATCCGATCGCACCGTCGTCTTCCTCGTAGGAAAACCTACGAAACCGGTATTTTTCCGGAATTTTCAACGGTCGTTTAGAGGGGTAGGGGAAGCGGGGAAGTCCAAAAAGCGCACATTAATTCTTACTTCGACCCCCCTCCCGCCCTACGGCCCATGGTTCGGGTGGGATTAAACAATTTTAAATTCGCTTATACACCCTATCGGAATATCCCAAGAAGATCCCCCCACTCGTAGATCCGGCCCACTCAGCCGTTTGGCCGTGCATAGACACGACAAACAGACAGACAGACGGAGTTTCATTCTTATAAATAGTATAGATTACAATACATTGGGACTTTTTTGGGTTCAATAATATACCATTGCTTTTACCCCAATCAGAAATGCGGCCTAGTTCAGTATTGAATTCGCTAACTGTTTCGACAATCTCCTCCAGTCGGCATCTGATATAAATTCGGAAATCGTCGGCAAACAGCATGTATGAACAATGTTTCAATACGGACGGGAGGTCATTAATGAATGCTGAAAATAATAACGGTCCCAAGACCGTACCCTGAGGGATACCACAATGAAGTTGAGATAGAGTAGAGCTAACATGGCCAATTTTAATTATCTGAAATCGTTCAATTAAATATGAGAATAGCAATTTGCAAGCTGAGGTAGAAAGATAGAATTGTTTACGCAGTTTCTCGATCAAAAGTTTGTGTCGAACTGATCCGAAAGCATTTTTCCAATCAAGGAGGACCAGAACAGTACACTGATCATGAATTTTGCGCAAACCACTCCAGCCCCCATATCCCCCATGTGAGGCGAGCTCATGAGCATTGTTCCACGAATCTGACACAAAAATCAGAGCTAGGTCATCAGCAAAACCTATTAGCGTGCCTCCAGTATTCAAATGAAAAACATCATTGATGTAAAGTAAAAACAAAATAGGCCCCAAAACTGACCTAACTAAATTGATTTTCACCCTCCATGTGTATTGCCCCTATTTTCTTGCTCGTGTGTATTGTGGGTCAATGTAAAACAGGGTCACTGTGACCCATTCTTTCCCATTCTTCTTCCAAACCAAGGGACACGTTGTCTTGTGACACCTTGGACCTTGTCTGGTATGCACGTTGATCTTCGCATGAAGGTTGGGGTCAAGGGAAATACACCCCCACATATCCTCCTTGTTCAATGCTGCTAATGACCCTTATGGTTGAGGTGAGGCTTGAACCACTAAATAAAAAATAAAAATGATAATAATAATAATAAAATAAGATTGAGATGGAAAATTTACTAGGTACATTATCTGACCAGTTTAACTCAAAATTTGTTTAAAACTTATCTGAATCCACGTATAATTGTAGTCGTTGATATTTATTGGAACTTGTACTCGTAGGTAAACATTAGGCCCCACTTGGAACGGAATTGAACATAGTCTATAATGAAAATGCATATCAATAAAATGTCTGGAACCTAGGACTATTATTTGATAGGTTAATGAGTATTTTTAGTAAGCCCATCATAGTGTCCGGTTTTTCGCCCCATACCACCTGGCGACCCTGGAAGCGGCAGCTTCACGTTGGCCCGCTCTTTCCCTGGACCGCTCCCATAAGCCCGTTCTTTCTCCTTTTGATTTTGTTTCATTCGACTTTTGACTAAAAATCGAGTTAGACCGTTCTTCCCCTTAACTCTTCATTCGGGGTCTAGATGATCCTAGAAGCTCGGCATCAATTTTTATCAACCTTGAAGGGTTGTAGATAGATAGATAGATAGTTAACGTGCATATATTTGAGAACAAAAAAACAACAAATTTTAAATAACACTTACGCTTTGGCACGATGGCCGTTGGGCGGAGAACGGCCGTTGCCTTACATAATACATATACAGGGGTGCCCACCCCCCCAAGCACAACGACTCAAGCCCCCCCCCCCCCCCCCCAACTAAAATATTTATTAAATAGATATTTAATATATATTATTTTATTATATATATTATTTATTTATTTTATTATATTTATTATATATTTAATATACAGGGTGTCCCATCTAAACGGGCCCATCGGGAAATTACAGCCTTACGGTGCGAGCTATCGAAAAATTGAACTGGACCATTTTTGTAGTATTTCAACTCAGCTTCACGATGCGAAAGTCCGATTTTTATTTTTCCATGTTTTAGGGTCTCAAATCATTGATTGAAACTGACGGTTTCCTCTTGACCCCCCTTTTTTATTGCTTTTTTCGATTTTAGGTTGAATTTGGAACAGAAAATGCCTCGTTCAAATTCTTTTTTGGGGCTTCGTTTCTAAGTTATTCCACTTTTTGTGGAAGTTCGATTTTCATTTTTCCATGTCTCGAATCATTGATTGAAACTTACGGTTTCCTCTTGACCCCCCTTTTTTATTGGTTTTTTCCGATTCTAGGTTGAATTTGGAACAGAAAAGGCTTCCTTGGAATTTTCTTTTTGGGGCTTCGTTTCTGAGTTATTCCATTTTTTGCGAAATACAGAAAATCGCCGATTTCTTTTAGACATTAGGTACCAACACTTTCTTACTATTTTTATCTTCAATTTTTGAGATGTTCACCACACTTTTGAAATCAGCATTAAACTATCTATCGTCAGACCCCAGCGTCCATAATCAACAATCACCATCAGGGGGATGACATTACACTTGAACCGCTTACGATTTAAAAAAAGTTTTCCAAATCGTCGTTTAAAAAAAAAACCTCAAACTGTTCAGTACTATTACTCATTTATTAGAAGAACATATGAGACGCCGTATTCTGGACTAATGTAAGGTTCTTTAAATAATAAAGATCGTAGTGTAGACTGAACAATAAGTATCAAGAAGCTGTTGTTTCCTTGACCCTTGAATACAGTTTGCAGGAGAAGGAGCAGAGGCTGCAGAAGGAGCAGGTGGGATTTTCGATTTATCACAACACAACTGACTCGAAGTATCCTTGTGGTACATTTTTTAAACTGTATTCTGAACAGTGATTCTGTGTGTACTGAACAGTGTGAAGGGTTTTTTTTTCTCAAACGACGATTTGGAAAACTTTTTTTTAAATCGTATGCAGTCCAAGTGTAATGTCATCCCCCTGATAGTGATTGCTGATTATGGACGCTGGGGTCTGATGATAGATAGTTTAATGCTGATTTCAAAAGTGTAGTGAACATCTCAAAAATTGAAGATAAAAATAGTAAGAAAGGGCGATTTTCTGTATTTCGCAAAAAATGGAATAACTCAGAAACGAAGCCCCAAAAAGAAAATTTCAAGGAGGAATCTTCTGTTCCAAATTCAACCTAGAATCGGAAAAACCAATAAAAAAGGGGGGTCAAGAGGAAACCGTAAGTTTTAATCAATGATTCGAGACATGGAAAAATGAAAATCGAACTTCCACAAAAAGTGGAATAACTCAGAAACGAAGCCCCAAAAAGAAAATTTCAACGAGGCATTTTCTGTTCCAAATTCAACCTAAAATCGAAAAAAGCAATAAAAAAGGGGGGTCAAGAGGAAACCGTCAGTTTCAATCAATGATTTGAGACCCTAAAACATGGAAAAATAAAAATCAGACTTCCGCATCGTGAAGCTGAGTTGAAATACTATAAAAAAGGTCCAGTTCAATTTTTCGATAGCTCGCACCGTAAGGCTGTAATTTCCCGATGGGCCCGTTTAGATGGGACACCCTGTATATTATATTTAATATAATATTAGTGTCAAAGACATTATCGCTGTCATTATGGAACTCACAACGCATGCGCACAACACCTGTTTCTACAACATATTATCCAATAAAGTTACATATATTAGAATTGTGCTTCTAAGCTCAATCAGATCCTAGTTGATTTAAGCATTTTATATTGTATTGTACTAAAATCAAAACTAATCAGAGGAAACAATTCAACAATTAAATTACACTCGTTGCCAACATCTTACAATCCCATCCATACTAAGTACATATTCCTATATCACATTTTAAATTTCATATAATTGAAGTATTTTTATAACGGAAGTATTTAAATTAAGCATTATACCATTACTTATTGTTTTAATATCATAGAAGTCATAGTATTAGTACACTGAGAGAAAAATGAGCTTAAAAAACTGCATTAAAACCTCGCAATTGAGTTTTTTAAGGAAAAAAAACTAGATTGACGGCTAAAATCACTCGATCGACGGTTAAAAAAACTCGATCGCGGAATATTCTATGTAGTTTTTTAACCTCGGAATTCAATGGAGTCCTCCGTAGCACGTCTATCGAGTTTTTTGTGGCTGCCAATTGACTTTTCCTAGCATCCGGATAGGGTTTTCCTAACAACGTCAATCGAGTAACCTAATGTTTCCCATCGTGTTTTCTTTGTTCCCCTATGGGGTTTTGTTAACAACGCCAATCGAGTTTTCATAATTTCCTCATCTGGTTTTCTTAACCCTCCCATCGAGTAATGTATAGGCTGCAATCGACTTTTTCCTGCTTCCTAATAGGCTTTTCTTAACAATTCCGATCGAGTTTTCACACTTTCCTAATCGAGTTTTCTGTCATCTGGGATCGACTTATTTTAGCCGGTCGATCGTGTTTTTATGAGACTATGATCGACTTTCGTAGCTGACGGATCGAGTTTTCTGTAGACCTTCCATCTGGTTACGCTAACGCCCAATCAGGTTTTTCCAAGCCCGTCAATCGACTTTTGCAAGTCCTCCGGATCGAGTTTCTTCTTGCCGGTCCCGCTATTCGGTACCCAATTGGGTAAAACCTCTTGTGGAAGTCGTTCGCCCTTTCAAACGAGTTTTCTGGTACCCCGAACCAGGAATTTCCAGAAAATTCGTTTGAAATAGTAAACGAGTTCCACAAGACGTGTCACCGGATCGGTTTCCAGGATCGGTTTCCAAAAACGGGTACCAAATAGGGGGGCCGGGCTAAAGAAAATCGGATCGGACGGCTTGAAAAATGTTCACGGTTACAGGCAGGAAAGATTCCTTCGGGATTCTCAGCGTAGCCCAAAGGAGGCCCAGAATACCTGATGCGGTGAATGAAGTGAATGAAGTGAACCTGAAGAAAAAGGCGAATATCAGACCCAGAACGCTGTTACCCAGCATGGCATTTTTTTTTTCTTTTCTTTTCCAGTACTTTTTGCTGTTCACTTTTTTCCCTTGTTCAAATGATCAAACCTCATAAAAAAATGTATTATAATATATTATGTAATGTAATGTCGCAAGAAGGAAAGGGTAAATAGTTTGGAATCATTGAGTAAGCTTCAAAAATAGATTGTATTAACAACAATGATGTGATATGTACAAAAGTATCAGATAGTATACATTCTATACTATTGAATTACTATACAAATATGTACAAGTCGTTTAAGTATTAATTAATGGACGGCCCGAATTCGTAAGTTATAATTATTATTGAGACGTTCGTCACAGAGAGATGAAATGTTCAAGAGAGAGATTAAAGTTCCAATGCATATTATTCAGATTGTCATAAATAAATAAATAAATATATTTAGAGGCTATTACGCATGAAGACATAATAGTTGTAGTCCAACGCCCTTGCGAGCGTGTTAGAAAACACATCTTCTGTCGGAGAGCGATAGGAAAAGGAAGAGAGGGGGTCGACAGCGTATGCCATGTAGTGCGGAGAAAACATGTTCGTTTCGTAATCCTGGCCCTTGAAGTAGGTTTCGTTAGTTACTTGGTCAAAATACATGCTAACGATTTTCGTAAAAAACAGGCCTCATCTCCAAGAGCCACGCCAACAACGTAATCTGGCACAAATTTGATGCTGTAATGAGTCGTGACCATATTAATGGAGAACAAAGCAGAGGAATCTAAACCAAGAGCCGAAGTAACCTCAACAAATGCGCTGTTGTCTGTAATAATGGAACATTTCCCAGTTTCGTCAGCCGGCTGGGAAAAGGCGTACTTACTGATCAGGTAAAAGCCGACGAGAATTTCGGAGCCGCCGTTACAATGTCTTCCCGCCAACACTCCTCGAATGGCCGCCACAAAGCGCCGTCAACGCAAACCACCCTTTTCACATTTCACCTTTTCCAATCCCGAGAAATAGTTCTGCATTAATTACGAGTTAAACACTTACTCGTACTAAACACTTCACTGAACACTAGGGACTGCTGTATGGGCACTGAGAACTGTTTTTTGTACGTTAAATAATCAATTATCGCGGGGCTGATCAGTCCTCGTCAATCGGCGACACCACACTGCGTCTGTGGTGGATTCTCCCCACCCGCATAATCAGCCACAGAAAACTCGATCGGATGCCTAAAAAAGTAGATGAGAAAAGTAAAACACACAATGGAACGTTAGAAAAACTCCATTGGATTTTGAAAAAGTCGATAGATTCCGATCGGGTTTTGTTAAATCGGGTTTTGTTTTTTTGCCTTCCTCATCCCCACTCCTCCTCCGTTTCCCCAAGCCCATTACGCCCCTATCGAAACACTAGAGTCTGGGGAAAGGACGTCCGGCCGAACACCAGAGCTGCCTGTCGGGAAGTAGAGGGACTTTCTCCCACCATAATCTCCCCCAGTCTTAAAACCAGTTAGTTTGTCCAAGTTACTCCTCGAGGTGAAATGCAATATTTTGAGTTTTACCTTCAATTCAGCTGAATACAATTCGCACAAAACATTTACATTTTACATGTTTAGAGTTCAATTTATAATTTAATTTTTTTACATGCTAATAAAGTTTATTTAAGTTTCAAGGGAAGATGTTGAGGAACTCATTTCGATACCTAATCACTTACCTACCTGAATTGATGTAATCGATTATGACCTATTGAGGTAAGGTTTCCAAATCTCAACTGGAATTCTCTTAGACGAATATAAAATTTCATTGATATTCGACGTGGTATAATCCCTACAGATGATGGTAGTTTATTCATTGTACCTATTGATTAGTCGGCCGCGGTCTTCTTTTATTTTGGTCGGGATTCGGCCACCAGAACTTTCTGGGAGATTATTCAGGTTAAATTCGAGGTCATTCGATTTGCAATTATGTTCTCTAAATTCAAATATTCCTTCCACTCCGTTACATAACTCGATCGGCCCATCATGAAAATCCGATCGATTAGCCAAGGTGGTTCTCATAAGACTATAGCAATATAGCAACTGGTTTGAAAAATGGAAAAAGTACATGGACCCCTCAAACGTGTTCCTCTTAATTCACCCCATCACACTACTCGATCGCCAAATCATGAAAATCCGATCCATCAACCAAGGTGGTTCTCATAAGGCTATATAAACTCGTCAAATAGAAAAACTCTTTCAACACATCAAACAGGTCTGTGTAAGCAACAGACACACGTTTGGAGGAGTACAAATACTCGATGGACGGTAACATAATTACATTGGAATTAAGAAAACCCCATCACCGCCTGACATTACTCGATGAAGACAGATTTAGGAAAATCGATCAAACTTCTTGTTGCGAAAACACGATCCACTGATACCTCTACTCGATGGACCATTAACAAAACTCCATCAGCTCTTAGCAACATTCGATAGAATGATGCAGTTACTCGATAGAAGTCGATCGTTTTTAACTAAAACAGATTGATGTTTACACAAACTCCATTGGTTTTAGCTAAACTCCATCGGTTTTTGGCTCTGATCGACTTTCCATAAGCACATTTTTCTCTCAGTGTAGTATCTTTATCACAATAATTTTTAAATTTTTACATGATATCATTGCATTTTCATATTATTCATTTTTCCCTTATTGTATAATTCCATACATTAATTGAATATTCTAAATATGAATATTGATTGGCCATGATTCACAACGTCACCACCGGAACTTTGCACTACACACTCCTTGGCTAGCTTCCTCTAAGCTGATCAAAATTGAATTCATCAATTAGAAACTTTCTATATGACCATGCTGCTCTAAAGAAACGATTCAAGTTGCAGTAGTACCCGTCTTCATTGAGGATCTTGACGACCTCCTGGTGGAAAGCTGCGGTTTTCCCAAAAATTGGGTTTTATTAAGTTTTATTAAGTTGTTTGTACAGGAGATGAAATTGCGCCTGATTTGAACGCTCAACCAATTGCTGCTGAGTCTCAAGTTTTATTCTTTCCAATACTCTTGCAGAGATGTCACTCCACGCTGCCACGGAACCCGTAGTAAAGGGTATGTCATGCTTCACGGCCAGGTTTCACCACTCAGCTACCCAACCAACGTTTCCGTGAAGGTGATGTACCGTGCATTCAGTATTGAAGGGTTGTATTAAAGGGGTAAACATTCAAAAATCGAGATCTCGAAAACTTTCAAGGTAACGTTAATAATTCTTGTCACTGATTAATATAAATCTAATCCCAAAGAATCGATTAAAACCATCCGCAACGCTGTAAGTTGAATGGTTCGCTTTCTTTAAGTGCTAGAACTTCAATGAAAGACTTTCGGATTTCTGAGCGCGAGACCATAGAGTAATCATGCACTGTTAAATCTATTGATTAGCCAATCAATCTCTAAATGCCATCTCAACGATCGCTAGAAAGTGGGACCGGAAGACATAAAAATTGCATTGTAAATATCAGTTGATATAATTGCAATGGAATTATGAGGTAACATAGTTCCAATGGAATTTATTCTAACTTCGCGAAAACGAGTTAACTATATATTTTCCGTGCGGATGTAACAGTGAAGCATTGGTAGATATACCTATTTCATCCCAGAAATTGCTCCCAAGTCTACCTATAGGTAGCGGAAGCATTGTTTTCACTTTTGAGAGATGGCAAAGTTTTAGTCTCCAAAAAACAAATGGTTGTTGTTTTTTACAGTGGTAAAATTTCCTCTAGCACTGTTTCATATTAAAAAATCTAGATCAAAATCTTGAATAAAAAAATTTTGATTTTGAAATATTCCGAGCCATTGCAATAGCTTTCGCTAAAACATATCTTGTTAACAATTTAATGTTTAAATCAATAACTTGATTAATGATGAATACAAATTATAAACAAGCGTACTAATTATAATACGAAAATTAAAAGAGCGAGCAAAGCGAGCGGTCTCAGCTAGTTGGTAAATAATATTCCAGAAGGGTCCCATGAGGAAATATGGGTCAAACACGATCTTGCCTCTTCACTCTTAACGAAAATAAAGTTATTTAAGAAGCATCTCATTAGGTAGAATTTGTTACCGTGAATGATTTGAAAACATATAACATTATCAGTAGGTTACTACTCGATTCTTCTGCAAAGTTCCATAAATTCTCATGCGATCTCGAAGGAGGAAAGTTACGAAGAGGTGCTAACCAGGAGGTGAAGGATATGACGCACGTTGGTTGACCCCAGTTGCTGTAATTTATCGTATATCACATATTTTATCGCCGCAAGGCGGGAACAGGAAACGGCAATTCGGCCTCTTGATATCGTTTATTTAAATATAATATATATATTCCTATTTACATGATGCAAACATATCACTCATATAAGGAGCTTTCTTTTCCTTAAAAAGTCCCAGCTGGCTGCGTACGCAGTCGGAACCTTTTCACTCAAAATACAGGACAACATTTATGAAATACTGGCTATGAACCACGTGCTCCGCTGCGGGACATTTATGGTAATTACATATCACCTCGTAAAATGGCTTCGTGTCTTACCCAACAGTCCCAAAAATGCTCCAATTCAAATTTTGAGCAATCAAGTTTCAATTTGTACCTAACTAATTATTTTTTAAGATATATTTTTACGAATAAAAACAGCTCGGCTTAACCCAACAAAATCGTTTTGGTATCGTTGATTTTTTTTTTTTTTTTTTTTTTTTTTTGACATTTTATGTCTTTACTTTGGCACATGAACGAAAAAAGCGTTAAAAAAAGCGTTACGGTTGGTTTTCTGATGATTTCCGCTTACAACCGAGTCGTTGCTAGGGAAATGGTACTTCGTCGTTTTTCATCCCACAAAATTCGTTGACCATTCGTTCGAAAGCTCTCGATTTATCCAACCATATTATGTTAACTACTGCGAAGTGCGTGGCCAACAAGCTGAGTTATGAGAATGTTTAAATGAATAATTGTTTACACTCAGGTGATCATTCTCAATAATTGACATTGCGAACATGATTGCAACCGCTTGTTAATTTCTGATGATTTCATTGAGTTGGTGTTTCGATGATTTGATTCATAGCAGGTGATCCGAATATTGCGAGAACGGTTTGATTTGTGAAGCGGTGGTTAAATCATTTTAATAGGTAATTTCTATACTTTACACTCTAGGAAGCTGTAATTTCGTATGTAGCCTCTTTAGGACATTTACTTGACGATGCCCAGGGTCCGGATCAGCTGAGTGGCTCTCAGAGCTTGCATACGAGTCTGCAACACATACGAGTCTGCAACTAAAGACATAAAATGTCACAATGTGTTGCGGACTCGTATGCAAGCATTTCTTATGGTTTAATATCTTTCTTAGGGTTGGACTGGCTTCATTCATACATAAACTATCTGAATCTGAATGCTGGCAAGCTCAGATTTGATTCAAAGCAGGTGATCCGAATATTGCGAGGACGGTTTGATTTGTGAAGCGGTGATTTTTTTTAATTTTAATAGGTAGTTCCTATACTTTACACTCTAGGAAGCTGTAATTTCGTACGTATCCTCTTTAGTACATTTACTTGACGACGCCCAGGATCCAGATCAGATGAGCGGCTCTTAAACCTAATTTCTATGCTTTACACTCTAGGAAGCTGTAATTTCGTATGTAGCCTCTTTAGGACATTTACTTGACGATGCCCAGGGTCCGGATCAGCTGAGTGGCTCTTAGAGCTTGCATACGAGTCTGCAACTAAGGACATAAAATGTCCCAATGTGTTGCAGACTCGTATGCAAGCGTTTCTGATTTGAAAATAGGGTTTAATAATTTGTTCATTTTTGAAGATTTCTGGCCGAAACTTGTCATCTAACAACAACACGTAACAACGTCATGAAAAAACGAAAAGTAATAAAGGCATAGGTTTGTACAAAAAGGCTAGTGTTACTTTGATATGTGTATGTAGGGTTTCATGAAAAAGTTCTGGTTTTTTTATATATGTATTTTTTAAATCGAAAGTTCTTTACGCCTGAACCCACCCCATCATCGTTTGACGTGAAAAGGTCGACGCATGTCCGGATTGTTCTTAATTGCAAAGTTGTTTACCCGGGGGACGTCGTTAGGGAAAACCGAGTTCTCGAAGAAGAAGTAAATCTAGAGGTTTGTAATATAGCCTAAAACCATCACTGGAACTTACAGATAATTTCGGGAAAATCCGCATTTGAATCCGTTGAGCCGTTTGGCCAGCAAGATGGATAAAACATCACGTATCGAATGAGGATGGTCCTGAAATCTTGACTTCACTTTTGCTCAAGCTTAAAAAAGGAATTAAAGGGTTGAAATATGAAAATATCAGGATCTGGAAGACGTTCGAAGTAAGCACAATGTTTTTAAGTTTCTTAAAACTATCACTAAAAAGTTCATTTTATTTTACCAGGACGCTCATTTATCACTCAAGAAAAAAGTACTAATGCAATATTGGATTATCATCTGCAATAATCCTAGATCACTAACCCAACCCAAATTGTAGAGAGTGAAGAATGCCGTGATTCTCCAAATAAGAGCTCAGCCTCACAAGCACAAGATGCTCAATGGCTTTGGCAAGAATAGTAAGTTTGGAAATTGGTCTGAATCCATCGTAATTTTCGATATCTCCCTTCTTTGGGGTGGGAGTTATAATCAACTTCTCAAGGCACTGGGGGAAACTCCCCTCGTTGAAGCATCAGCTTATGTTTCGGAATGTATATGTTACTGTAAAAACCCGAAGTGCGGTAAATGCTAGGATTTACCAGAAAATCCTAGCATTTCCCATTATTGTTGGTAAAAGCCCTGTGTTGGCACTCAAACCGGACTTTTTCCAGTAAATCTTAGGATTTTCCAAGAGGCTTGGTAAAAGCTAGCATTATTTCAGTTAGAAAGCGTGTTTCGGACTTTTACCAACTGATTGTGGTAAATTTCAACGTTTCCCAGCGTTAGGCGGTAAAAGCTGAAATAAAGGTGAACGATACTAACTTTGTAAACTTTATTTCCACTTTGCAAACTTGTAAATCAACTATGTAAATGTGCTAACATTATAAACTTCTAAACTTTATTTTCACGTAGTTAAATCAAGTAAAATGAAAGCAAGGAACTTACAATAAATTACTTGTTGCAACAAGGTAGAGAATTATGGCACTTTGAGTAGCACTTCATATTTGCTGCCTTGCAGCGGCATTTTTTCTGGCAGCTGACCAATGATTGTTTCCGAACCGCGTTACGAAGGCTAATTTCTTCATCAGGTACATCTTCAGGGTATACGAAGGTCTCGGCATAAATTTCGAATTGACTATGTGAATACAACGTTTTCAACTTTCCTGAAGATGTTCCAAGTTGGCAGAAATCGTCCTTTCTTCAGGAAAACAGCTATTAAATTCTTTGGGTCGATTTTAGAACGGTCAACGTCTGAAATTTTGATTCTAACGTTCTGGCCAACTTCAGGATCGGGAAATTTGTCGTTTGATTTTTTGTTTTTTTCGCCTGTGACTCGAGTCCTTTCCTAGGGGATTCGCGGATTCCCTTGAGCACCTTCTCGGTGGCAGATGCCAGATCGAAGGCATCATGAGGATCAGTTTCAGATGTTTCGGGGGCAAGGTTGCAGAAGTCTGACCTTCACCTTGTTGAGACGTGGATGGGACAGATGCATCACTACCAACAAGTATTTCTTCTAGCTGTTCCTCAGAAGCGAGTTTCATTATCGTATCACGAGGGAGTTTCGAGGTAGCCAAACCCATTTTCATTGGTACTCCAAACATGGCTTCAGAATAAGACTTGTCTGAACATACCGCCCATTCCTTTACGTACAAGCCTCTGCGTGCAAGCCTCTGTAGATACTACATTTACCAACGAGTCGAGGGAAATCCGCACATTTGCCAAGAGAGATTGGTAAAAGTCCGAAATGCCTCATTCACACAAGGTTTTTTGGGCATTTACCAAATTGGTCAGTCAATCCTAAGATTAACCAACTGTCAAGCGGTAAATGCCCGTTTTTCATATAATTTCGGGCTTTCACCAACAATATTGGGAAATGCTAGGATTTTCTGGTAAATCCTAACATTTACCGCACTTCGGGCTTTTACAGTAACATATACATAAATCAGCCAATCCGAAATTCCTTTATAGCAAAGACATTGTAATAGTAAACTAGACCCACTCGTATTGCTATTGTCGCATTACAAATTGAACGGTCTGTAGTCGGCTATAAATATTGGGGGCAACATCGTTTATTTATGTGCAATGAAGATTGTATTGCTATAGTTCATCTACTAATGAAATTTCTTTGATAATGAACAATGGTTAAAGTATGTGCGGCGTTTAACTGCATAAATCGCAAAACTGAAGACTGCACACTCTTATTTCATAAGTAAGTATAGATAATACACGATTTCCTAAAGATTATTTTGGTGTTGGAGGCCTCTTGATGTGGTAACGCAGTACCTATTGTAGTTGATAATAATTTTCTTTTTACTAACTTATCATGTATGAGCTACAAAGTTTCAAATTAATCTAAATTTTGTTTTGTTTTTTCCACAGATTTCCTTTAAACAAGAAATTGAGAGAATTGTATGAAATTGTTTTTTGTATTGACATTGTATTGTACTATTGTATATTGTATTGTATTGTATTGACAGAATTGTATGAAATTGTATGTAAAATGAAAATAATATAATAACATAGAAAGTGCCATGAAGTACCTAGTTATTCATTTATTCAATTGTTCAGCTCCTCTGATCATACTCCTTGCCCCATCCAGGTGAACCCATGGTGTTTGTAAAACTGTGTCTTATGTACAAGATATTGTCTCAATATTGAAATGCAGAGCGATTCTTCTGTTACTTTGGAAGAATGGTTCTGAGATAATTGCTTTTGAATAATGGAAGGATCTTTCACTTTAAAATACCTAACTAACTTATGCCCTAACTATTATAAGTACGGTATGAAAAGTACAATATCGCCACTATTCAAAACTACATGAAATCATATTGGTAAGTAATGAATACATTACACGGACGTCCCTATTTGGTGAGAGTTAAAATAAGAGAAAAAAACAAATATATCATGACTTCTCGGAATCCCCCCCCCCCCCCCCCCCCCCCATTAACTCCCTCCACCGACAGCAAATTCAAATAGGTAATAAAACTTCCAGTATGAAATTTGAAGCTCCTGACATATTTTTATAACCTAGACCGAATTTATAATCGAATTTAAAAAATGATCTCGAAAATCTGACTTGATAAGTTAAAACATCATGATTTATTACTATTACCTCCTCCAATCTTCCTCGTCCATAATGAAATTTGAAACTCCTAATATACCTTCCAAAACGAGACAAAATTCTTGGTTAAACAAAAAAGAATCACAAAAATCTGACGATATTAGTTAAAACATCATGATATTTTACTGTTACCCCCTCCATTCACCCTTTTTCATAATCAAATTTGAAATTCCTGATATAAGATCCAAAACTAGACCAAATTCATAGTTGAACAAAAAAAGAATCACGAAAATCGGACGAGAATTGTGGCCTAAATTAGTTTGTAACTCGTCATATTAGGTTTGATATTCCAAAGACAAGCAGCTCCCACAGTTTGTCTCTGTTGAAAATATTGCATAAAATTCATTTACAAACTATGTTGTCATCATAATAATTGATGTTCTTGATGATTTTATACTAGTTTTCATCAAGATAATACAAAACATGTTTTCTACGAACACTTATACACAAACTAGCAAGCCTTACAATTCAAAAAGGGCGCGTGAAGTTGACCCCAATATGTCCGCCAATGCTCTCTTCAATTTGCATTAGGTGGCGTCTGAGATCCACGTACAGGTGTACAGTTGTACTGTACAGTTGTACAGTTCCTTTATAGTTTTCTGAAGGGTATGATTCGTAACAGTTAGTGAACAAGGGAAACTTTGAGCTCCAAGAATTGCTTTTTTCTTGCTTGAGAGTTGCAACAGAAGTCATTCGTAGAAAGTTATTGAAAGGAGAATAATTAAGTGATTCTATTTTCGATTCACCGCCATGCCATTCATAGAAAAAAAGAAGCGAGAGATGTTATTTTCTTTTCCTTTACATTACCTTCCGGGTAATGTTGTTTCCTCTTTCTTACTTTCCGGGAAAGTCAAGGAGAGGGGAGACATGAGAAAAAAATGAGAACAACAGGAGAAAAAAATAAAAAAATGAAATGGATTGACTAGGCCGGTTACAAACAAACAACATGTCAAATAAGAAACGGAAGTTGAATAAGAACGTTGTCTTATTCCACAAAAATGAAGAGTTACAATGTTAGATCGATTTCGACGGTTAGATCATCATCAGTAACAAGCAATAATTGAACATACGTTAGAAAGGACAAACCTCGTATAGTCACAGGTGAGGGGTGATTGAAACCCATTGATCGAGGGAAAGGGAAGGCCCAGGAGGTACTACCCATTAAGTGCATACCTACCAAGCGAAGGGGATTATAGCTAATCACATGAAGAAAAGTCCAGTCACGCAGCATGGCCCCATGAGCGAATTTTTGAAGAAATCTTCGACATTTCAGTCGCTATTGATCGTGTAGAGAAATTTTAGTTTATGATTTTTATAGACAAACATGGAATCAAATTATTAAAAATAATTAGGAGGTACTCATACTTTATTATTATTAAACTAATCTTGTAGATTTAAAGACAAATGTAGGTAAATATTCATAGATTTCGATGTCCAATGTGGTCAGTATTGAAGGCAGTTGAAATCTTAACAGTATCCTATCATAACATCATCAAATGTTGACATAAAATAAAATAACATACCGACGTCATATGAAAGAAACGTATTTCCACAGCCAATCGATGATGAGGCTTTATATTACGAGTGATATAAAGTCAGTTGCATTCGAATCTAGTATCCTACAGCAAGAAATTGACAGACAAACTGTAGTCTCTGTGCATCTATTGACAGCCTAAATTATGGGGAAGTGTCATTTGGCTTTTCCGTAGCAACAAGAAACAAATTGAAAATATTTAATACTAGCGTTAAACCCTACCTACGATTTAAACATCAACGTTCTAGGATTGGTTATACAGGGATACTTCCATAAGAGTAGTTCAATCTGAATTTGGACAATGTTTCATGCAAATATTACCGATTTTTACAACTAGCGACGGCATTATTTCGATTTTTGACTGATTTTTCAACTTTGAAATTTTTGAAAACTTGATACATATTCTTATAGGAAATTTTACGCTGATTCCAAATATACCACATGTTAGTATGCTGAAAAAATTATTTCGCACAACAAATCGCAAAAAACAGGCTATTTTGAAATAAAAATTTCAAAATAGCCTGTTTTTTGCGATTTGTTGTAGTCAAAAGACTACATTTTTGAAAATTTCAACCCGAAGATGTAATCCGATCATGCTGGCCAACGAACTTGAACTTTCGTTTTGTGTCCTTAACATTTTAAAATTTGTTTGAAGTTTCTAGCACAATTCTACGGACAGTTATCGTCTGGAATGCCACATACATACATGACATACATACTTACATATATACATTTTTTTTTTTTTTTTTTTTTTTTTTTTTTTTTTTTTACGGAACTCCCCTCAAAGGCGGAGGGGGCACACCATTAAATTGAAAAATAAATAAATAAAATTATAAAGTGGGGAGGACGCCCAGGTTTACCCGACGCCGGCTCTAGGGATAAGGGAAGTTGCGGGATGAGGAGGAAGAATGGGATGAAAGGAAGTGCCCCCCATAAAACGACCACCAGTTCAAGTAAGAACCCCTCAGGACGCGGGTGGTGATACCACGGAACACTCCTGCTGAGATGCCCAACTCAAGTAACTCCGTGGCGCTTTTCCCGCACCACACTCCGCGCCATGAAACGGTTGCAGCCATGACCTTGATGTTATTGGTCGCCACTCAACTTCAGAATATGATTCAGAATAGCCTGAAACGGATTTCTGCATAAACATTTTTCAAAAAATCACATGCTACAAATTTTGAGGCGAGAGCAACAGTTTCATTTTCTTCAAAAATTCGCTAAAAGGAGAGGAAGAATTACTCAATCTGGTTTCAACAAGAGGATGATTCCAACCTTTACAGATATGGACCTATCAGTGGTGAAATATATTGAGGTATATCCTCATTTAAACATTTACCAGATCTGTCACTTTTGACAATTTCGAATTTTTCAAGTATATTCAACAAACCTTTCTGTAGACGAATTTCGTCGTCCTACGTTGAATAGGAGAGATTTTAGCCCACTTAGCTGATCAGGATGGCGCCTGTAATTTCACTCGTCTCTTGTTATTCTAAAGAGGCGCCCTATCAATTTTCAACGTCCTACGGTGTACAGGAGAGCTTTTGCACACTCAGCTGATCAGAATGGCGTTCCTCACTTTGCTCCTTTCTTGTTGCTCCAGAGAGGCTCCCAATCAAATTTCGTCATCCTACGTTGAATTGGTGAGATTTTGCCTCACTCAGCTGATCAGGATGGCGCCTGTCATTTCATTCGTCTCTTGATATCCCAGAGAGGCTCCCTATCAATTTTCAACGTCCTACGGTGAACGGGAGAGATTTTAGCTCAGTCAGCTGATCAGAATGGCGCTCCTCACTTTGCTCATCTCTTGTCCCAAAGAGGCTCCCTATTACATTTCGTCGTCCTACGTTGAATAGGAGATATTTTAGTTCACTCAGCTGATCAGGATGGTGCCTGTAATATCATTCGTACCTATCTTGTTATCAGGCACGTAGCCAGAGGGGGGGTCCATGGGATAGTTCTGAATAGGATCAGCATTTGGTATTGATATTATACTTTGAGTACCACGGTTGGTATTCAGGTTCTCAATATTTGGATGTCTGGAACAATGGGGACATTGGGTTGCATTATCCCTTTGACTATTCACCAAGGTATCATCCATGTTACTGAGCTACATAACTACGTTGCTCCAACGATATCGCAACAATAACAATAATTAAGTTAACATTTTTGGAATGAGTGAATGAGACAGAATTTGGCACTCAACTTCGAAATAGGAACTTGAAGAAGTATGACTGGTAGTGTGAACCTGTCTGCTGTCTGGTACGTTTTCCATGAGTTTTTGGTTTAAAAGAAAATCGCGATCTAACGCTTCGAAAATCGATTTTCTTGCGGAGCGGAAATTCACACAACACATCACCATCCGTTTCGGGATTAGAATATTCATAAATTTACTTCATGGGATCTTGCAGTCTAGGGGGAATTTATCTATCCTATGTGCGTCACGGGGTTCTGTATTCTGCCCCACACTCCTTACAATATCCTACGGAGAGAATGTTCCTAGATGTAGACTTTTACGTTACGGGATCCTGCAGTACCTTAGAAATTAAGATTAGAAAAATACCTTAAAAATAAGATGGGTAACGAACGTCTTTCTCATTTGACCATGATGTCAATTCATTATCCACTGTCGTTCGCGGCTGATGACGTGCTGGATTTGATGTCTTAAAAAGCAAACAGAAAAGTCTAACTATAAACTTTTATGATCAACTAAATACCCAAAAATTGAACTTTTGTTGTTGTATAAAGATCAAGATTTATCATGATTGTAAAAAATTGTTTTAGCTGTCACCTAAAATCCTTATTATGTACCTACCTATTAAATATTTTGCCTTATTAAAGATTTTATTTCATCATATTTGTAAATTTGTAAAACATTTCTTCTCCTGTGACTTAAAATTCGTATTTTAAAATTTATTGAAATGGGAAGAGAGCCGATGGGCAAGGGGGGGGGGGGATATGGACCCCCCCCCCCAGGCAAAATCCTGGCTACGTGCCTGCTTGTTATCCCAGAGAGGCTCCCTATCAATTTTCAACGTCCTACGGTGAACGGGAGAGATTTTAGCTCAGTCAGCTGATCAGAATGGCGCTCCTCACTTTGCTCGTATCTTGTAGTTCCAGAGAGGTTCCCTATCGAACTTCGTCGTCCTACGTTGAATAGGAGAGATTTGAAGAAGATTTTGTTATCATTATGATTGATATTACGGCTCGTAGTCAGCTGATCCTCACCAAAGCCAGCGAGGCACAAGTTCCGACATGGCAATACAACATACCAAAATTTGGTCCAAATCGGACCAGCGGTTTCGGAGGAGTAGTGAGCACAAAATTTTGTCCATATTTAAATATAGGTATATAAAGAAATCTTAAAATGAATATTGTAAACGTGTTCCACACCCTCTGAAACGCAAAGAAAATGCATTCCCTCCCCCAAGTGCCACCGTGCCGACGGATCTAATACCCCCTTTTCTTCAAAAATTTGGATATTAGAGAGCATTAATTTGTACTTCTCGCATTCATTTTCTCGTACCTATAAGAAATACACTGCCAAGGAAATGGCACATCAGCTTCAATTAAATTTATTAAATTAAAATCAGCTTCTGGATTAAATTCCAGAAAACTAGAAACGACCGGTTCTGGCATCAGGGAATTAATAAGGTGGGAAATTGGAAGCTGAATGGTACATATAATAAATGAAATTAATAAGGAAAATTTTAATTTTAATATGGGACCATCCAGGATGTAGTCCGCATGTTCTCTGAAAAACTGATAGGGGACCATGTAGAGCTATACCCGCACGATCCCTAAAAATTTGAAGAAAATCGCATCAAAATTGTGGAAATTACGGCTTTTGCAAGGACCGTAACAAGAATATTTCGTTCACGCATACGCAGAGCGTACCGCTAATGCAATTATGATGATTGTCTTATGGGACCTCATGGGACCTTACCCACATCATCCCTGAAAATCTGACCGAAAGCCGTTCAACATTGACCGAGTTATGACCGTCACAAGGAATTCACGTTAGCGCCTGCGCAGAAGCTACCGTTGATTCGATCATGATGAAGTTGATAGGGGACCATCTAGAGCTTAACCCGCACGATCCCTGAAAATTTGGTTAAAATCGGATCAAAATTGTGGAAGTTATGGCTGTTACAAGGAAATGAGGACGGACAGACAGACAGACACGGAACCAAATTTGTTCAGGAGGCTCTGAAAATGCGAGTTGGAATTTTGATTTTGGAGCAAAAAATTTTTTTTTCATTTCGAAAGTGAAAACAAAGCTTCCGCTGCCTTGCAGTCTCGAAAGCAAAATAGCCTGTCCGAAACGAGAAGAGGTTTCGTTACGTGTAAACGCTTTTCGATACGGGAAGAGTCAGCTTTTGTCGTGCTCAGCTTTTTCGGAACCGTAGTTACGAGAAGACAACATGACCTTTCTCTAATATAACCCTAACTCAGCAACCACAACGCAGTTGGTATGGACACTCACATACATACAACAGCCCGGACACACCAGTCGAAATTGCCTGACTTTTACCGCTTTCGTGCTGCCTTTTGTTGTTGGTTTAACCTTTCTATTTGTCTTTTGTTCGTGTTTTTTTCCCCACAACTCAACCAGCAGGGTCATTAGCGGCATTATAACTTCACGTTAACTTCGAAAACGCTATGAGAAATCAATGAGAAAAAAGTAAGCATTCATCGTGCTCTTCCTAACAGCTTGTTTTCGTGCTTACGAAAAATACGAATACGAGAAGTACTAAAACTCTCCAATAACGCCTTTTGGGAAACGAAAGAAAGACGAAAACCAGAGGACCGAACTATACACATCATTTAGATCTATTTGAGCAACTAATCTGAATATTTACTAAGGGATTGACTACTTGATGTTATGTATTTTTGAGATGCGAGCTTGCCAGCATCCAGACTACCAAACTGTACACATCATTCTGACCTACATGTCCAACTAATCTGAATATTTACTAAGGGATTGACTACTTGATGTTATGTATTTTTGAGATGCGAGCTTGCGAGCATCCAGACCACCAAACTATGCACATCATTCTGATCTCTTTGAACTCCTGCCTTTGACCCAAAAGCATTGCGTCCACAGCTCCCTTTCACCACCCATTTCCCCAATCATTATCCTCCATTTTTTGAGAGAACTTGAAAGCATAGAAAACGTTCTAAAACGTCTTTTCTCATTGCCGACAAGGGTAGGAATTACCGTATCCTTCTGTATCTCCTCCACGAAAATTCTCGATTCTGACTGGCGGTACGAGACATTCTTCGATGATGTAACCTTCAAATCTCGCTCAATGGAATTTCACCAGCTGTATACGGTCCACGCGGATACCAATAGCTCTTCTACAAGTGAAGAGGCCAGGGGAGAAAGGGGCGATATCCATCTTTTCTGATTTCGAGAAAAACGAATTTGAAAGTTCAGCAAAATTAGTATGTATGTCTTGCATGCCTGCTGAATGATCCAGTAGGTTCCTAAATAATGCATATGAATCATCAGGAATTAAAAATAAAATACTTACCATCAATTAAAACCTTTTATTCAACCAAAACTCCAACTTAATAGGGAAGGAAAGGGTGATGTCCATCAAAACACGGAAGAAAGGGGGCGATAATTTGACTAACATCATCACGACATAAAAAAATAAACGGGAAAACTTGACTTAAAGACCATTCTTGTTTATATTGCTGATTGTTTTTTCTTCTCCTTATTATTGTTGTTTGTTTTTACTCGTTATTTCTTCTTTCTTGTCTTGTGAGGTAGTCCCTCGCTATACTCCTTTGCGTTCGTTGAGCTACAGAACTGTTTAAGGTGATCGAGGTCTCTATACTTCTCGTATGATATTGGCACAGCTTTTTGTACAGTTTCGAAGGCAATATGAACTGATTGAAAGGCAGAACTTCCTGCCGAGCCCCGATAATCTTTCCGACATAGCCCCTTTCTTCCCAGTATATGATATATTGAACCCAAATTTCTCTGTGAGATACCTTCTTTCTTCCCTGTTTTGATAGCTTACGTGAAACTGCTCTTTGAGGGCTACACGGTGCCTTAACACTTAACCGCCTACACCTTAACTCAAAACCGAAAAAAAATGGATATCACCTCTTTCTCCCATGGACTCTTCAAGTACCAATGTTGGTCCTGTTTTATCATTATTAAAATGTCGGATTATGCTATATGATGTCTAAAACGTATTTTGCTAAGTTTCTCCCCCTTTTCTCTCTTTAAAAAAAATCCGTGTCGCCCATCATATTGACAGGCGCTGAAATGAGACCCAGTCCCAAACAGAAAATTTAGATTCGCTGAAGTAACACAAAAATTTGGTAAACCTGAATAGGCATCGAAATGGGACGCGCCGAACTCGGTATAAACCTCCTAAGTAAGGACCAGAAACCACGACCTCCGCTTTGCCTACTCAAACCTTATGCTCTATTGCATTTTGCTAACCTTTCTAAAAAAAATTCCATTTTGACAGGCGTGAAACTACAGAAAATTTAGATTCTGAAGTAACACAAAAATGGTTTACTGTGGATCGCCGTCGGTTCTCTTGAAACCTCCGCTTTTATACCTTTGCTCTATTGCAAACCTTTCTAATTCCATTTTGTGAAACTACTTCCATTTTACTGTGGATGTCGTTCTCTTGAAATTATATCGTACGATGACATTTGCGATACGTATACATCTCACAAATTCAGAGCTAAAGTGAAAGAAGAATCCACAGTAACATTAATGTGTTCACATCCCCATGTAATTTATAAATGAAATATATTATTATTCAACATTAGGACTATATTTTCTATTTCGATGAGATGTGTGAATCCACCACCTCACTTACCAGAACGGTTGTGCAACAGGCGAAAATCGATTTTTCTTTTGAGAAATTTTGTTCTTGCATTGGAGTAGACAGTTCACGGTAGATCATACTAAGGTAGGCCTCATGCTAATGGACTAAAGCAAATGATTTGATGTACTATTTACACCAAAGAACTATTTTATTTTTAAGTATTTATGTAAATACTTATATGAATGCTCATGTAATCATGTAAATCTATATTATTATCAGAGCGCTTCAAGTGCCATTTTGCCATGGTGCCATCCTTAAGTGCCATGTTTGGCCAATTTATGGGTAAAAAGCCATTTTTTTTGCCAATTTCTGGGAAAATGCCACGTTCGTGCCATTTGTCGCCTGATTTTCTTGAAAATTTGTGAAAAAAAAAAAAATTTTTTTTCTGAGAAAAGTCACAAAAAGTTGGAGTTCCAAGTATTTTTTCGAAAATTTTTTAAAAAGGCAAGCTAAGAAGGGCTTTTTCATGTGGGCAAGTTCACAAGTCAACGACGGGGAATCGCATGAGGATTAAGGTCTCCAATATCCGAGAAAAGGAAAGGGTCATTGCAAGGTCATGAGGGGAAATAAGGGGGAAAAAAGAAAAAAAAAGTTTGGATTTTGAAGAATAAATGCCATGTTTGGCCAATTTTTGGGTAAAAAGCCATTTTTTGCCAATTTCTGGAAAAATGCCGCGTTTGTGCCATTTTTCGCCTGATTTTCTTGAAAATTTGTGGAAAAAAAAATTTTTTTCTGGGAAAATTCGCAAAAAGTTGGGGTTTCAAGTATTTTTTCAAAAATTTTTCAAAAGAGGCAAGCTAACAAGGGCTTTTTCATGTGGGCAAGCTCACAAGTCAACGACCGGGAATTCCCTTCCGAGGATTTAAGGTCTCCTATGTCCGAGGATTACAGGCATTAGTGCTTGAAAAGGAAAGGGTCATTGCATGGTCATAGGGGAAAAATTGAAAAAAAAGTTTGGATTTTGAAGAATAAATGTCATGTTTCGCCAAAATAAAAGCCATGTTTAGCCAAAATAAGTGCCATTTTGCCATGTTTTTTAGGGCCACGTTTGGCAAAAATAAATGCCATGCTGTGAAGGGCTCTGATTATTATGTATATAGCATTTCCGAATTGAGTTAAACTTTTTCCATTTAGGTTTAGTCCTTTTCCATTTAGGTTTAGTCCTTTTCCATTTTGGTTTAAACCATTTCCATTTAGGTTTAGACCTTTTCCATTTAGATTTAAACCTTTTCCATTTAGATTTAGACCTTTTCCACTTAGATTTAAACCTTTTCCATTTGGATTTAAACCTTTTCCATTTGGATTTAAACCCAGGAAATTATCGTGGAGTTAGAGGTAAAAGTACCCAAGTCACAAATTCAACACGTGGGAAAATCAAATGCAGAATATTATGATTATTTAACTGTTGTTATTATTGGTGATCAATATCATCAAACTATGTATCCAACCTAAGAAAATAATCATATTTACCAAACTAACTTTTGAAATTTTAATTTGATTTTTGCACAATATGGATTTACCTCTTCGATACTTTTACCTCTAACCCGACGTTATTATGCCACAACTTGAAAATTAAATCATGCAAGTGTTTTTTTATGCACAGAAATGTAATATATATAATAATGAACAAATGTTTTTTGAACACAAGAATTTCTCATGAACGGAAGTTATAAATTAAGTTATAACTATCCGTTTCCTTTTTTTTTTACTTCTAGCCTAATGAAATTATAGTAGGTAGGCACTTACTTACTATGATGGGGCTAACTACTGACGTTTTGATGGAGTTTAAATCCAAATGGAAAAGGTTTATATCTAAATGGAAAAGGTTTAAATCTAAATGGAAAAGGTTTAAATCTAAATGAAAAAGGTCTAAATCCAAATGGAAAAGGTTTAAATCTAAATGGAAAAGGTCTAAACCTAAGTGGAAAAGGTTTAAACCTAAGTGGAAAAGAACTAAACCTAAATGGAAAAAGTTTAACTCAATTAGGAAATGCTATATTAAAAGGTAGTCTAAAGTGGTTTTAGTTTATTATTTGGGTTTTTTCATAAGGTAAAATACATAAGTAATACAATTCAAATCAATAATAAATGTGTGTGTGACTATTTGCAGCGTTTTTTAGAGATAGGTACTCTGCTTCCAACTGTTGGTAAATGTGGTAAAGTTCTCACGCAAATAAATGCTTGAGATAACGTCTGGCCTTATCACGTTTAACATTGAAAACCAGGATATTACGTGTTGCCGCTGGACAAGTTTGCTATGACGATACGGTTGGCGCCTGCCTATCTTGTTGGTGTTGCTTTCGTTTATTTTTATTGACATCTTAACGACGATTCTGCCACACCTTTATAAGATTTACTCTTTTCAGTACATGAGTGGATACGTATTGTTGATAAGTACATGCTGTTGTAATGATGTCGTTCCAAAACTTCATTGACTGCTATCATTCATGAAAGGAGTGGGTATGCATTGAAAATGCATAATACAGTAGGTATTGTCAGGAACTGAGAACTAATTCACCCCAAAAATCCAATTTTAATAAGTCTTGAGAGTAAAAGACACTTTTATGATATCTTCAACAGCAAGACTTATTTAACTAATAATTACAAACTAAATTTTCAACAGAGAAACAAAACTTCATCTTCCTAACCACGCGTCCTGATTCCGCGCAACTCTGAAACCCTTCGTATCTGTTATGATGAAACGCCACAGGTATTACAAACCCGCTCCAAATAATTCTAGCTTTATTGTTTACTGCTCCGGCTCGCTTCGCTTGCAATGTGTGGCTGTGTACATGCGATGGTATTTTACCCCCCATTTAGGTGTATTACAATTGAAACATGTAATTGGAAATGTCAATCACGGTAGATCCCTAAGGGTAGGTTAAACGTGTGTAGGGGATGTTCTTATTTATGGTAGGTGGAATTGAAACCCCCTAGTCGTAGACTTTCGTTTGAGCCCACACAAGGATTTTCCAGTTTTGACATGGATATGTCTTTGCTCTAGGGGGTCAACCAAAAATTTTCGTCACGCAAAAGTTGATGTCACAATTTCTAATGATGTTCACGTACCTACAACCCATCCGTTGCTAGGGGAATGGAACTTCCGCAGTTTTCATCGCACAGAAATCGTTCGCCACTCGTTGGAAAGCGCTTGATTTATGTGATAAATGATCACATCTCAAGCTACTAATTTCCCCCTCCTTACGTACCTGGCTATATTCCTTAACTAAGTTGATTGGACTATAAACAATTTTAATAAGCCGGTTGCAATATTCTTAACGTAAAGCAATAGCATCATTTACTCCACTCCATAGGAAACATTTTTATCATCTTGACAACAGTCGACTGTTAACAACAACTCATTGTAGAGGCTTCTCTTAATGATAGCAAAGCAAAGAGGAATTGTATCACCATATAGAAAATCAGGGTTTTTTTCTATCCCCCACCTCTCACAACCACCCCTTACTGAGCAACAGTTGCGCAATTTTGATGTGGCCTATATTTTGCGTCGGAAGTGGCTGGTCATATTAAAAAAAGGTTTGCGCGAATCGGTCAATCCGTTCAAAAGTTATGGAGGTAACCACATACAGACACTTTACTTTATTAATATAAAAGATTGACGTTGAGATAAATTTGAGGTTATGTACCCTGTCCCTTCCGAATCATCAAGTAATTAAAAGTTCCAGTCATGCAGCATGATCGTATGAGCGAGTTTTCGTAAATTTTCAAATTGTATAATGTTAAATTGTTTTGAAATTTGAGCTTTTTGAATGCAAATAAAATTAACTATTAATTGTATGGCAAAAAAGTATTCTAAATTATAATGCGCTATTTAAAGACTGATTTTGGCACATGGGTGTATTTTCTACCTAGGCCAATAAACGGGAAAAAGAAGAAGAGATTTTGTATCTGCGAATAGCGTTTTTCAGATTTTTATCGATTTTCTTAGCAAATTTTGATGAAATTCAAGTACATTATTCAGCCTAATTTTGTACTTATTTTTGAATGTTCTATTTTATAGTAATTAAACTTTATTTGAGCAATATTCTGCTACCCCTCATGACTCGCTGCTCTACTATGTGCATGTGAAGCACCAATAGCATCGGGGTTTAAAAACTCTCAGCTACGCTCTTGGCTACACTCTATCCTCGCCGCTCCGCTTTGATTATTCCTCACTTCGATGTGCGATTTGAACTATGAAAATTCGTTCAAGTTGCAACGTGCACTGAATAATATGGTTGGATTTGATTTGAATTTGAAATTCGATGATCGCATCCACGATAAGTTTAAATCTTTAAACATACTTAAAATTGATGATATGTTGAAATTTAATGTTTTGTCTCTAATGAAACGCATAGTTTCGAATCAAGAACCAGTTTATTTATATAAAAAATTCAGTTGTTTTTCAGATATTCACAATTTGAACACAAGAAATAGCACTAATAAATATCGTTTGCCATTAAGCAGAACCACAGCTTATCATAATTCTTTTTTGTGCAAAAGCATTATTTTTTACAATGATCTCCCATTGGAGATCACTAAAACCGAAAGTTATGTTTCTTTTAAAAATAAATTGAAAACCCATCTTTTGTCTGAATATTGAATTGGTACACAACGACATTTGTGCAGGTACCAACACAACGTTTATTTTTTTTCTTTGAATATATACCTACTTGCAATGTAACATTTATGTAATTACGTAGACTCTGTTTTTATTGTGATTTGTAATCTTCTGGTTAGTTGGAAGAGTGGCCATGTTTGGCCAAAACTTGCCAGATTATTTAAATAAAACGTTAATCAATCAATCAATCAATCTCTCACACAGTCCATGGTACGAGTATTTCTGTCCTCATCATAATCATACCCTACCTCCTACCATCACAATGTCTGAATCCTCATTTATTTAGATATTGTCATTGCACATGACATAGACCAGTCTCAGAACAAGTAGAATTCTTATTGATGATGTCTTATCGCCGAAAATGTCATACGCTCATTACAATCTGTTTGGAAAGAAGATGAATCAACCAGAATCGGGAAGGAAAAATATCAATATTTTTGTTGTGCTGCTGTCATACCCATCTAGTACAAATATATTCATAGAATCATTTCTGATAATCGTTCTTTGACCTTCGTAACATTCCTATCTACGAAAGACTTGATTGTTTTATATCCACAGTGAAAGGATCCGAGTGAGTCGTATTCTAACTATTTGTACGCTCAGATATGATTACTATTGAATCACTGTGAAACCTCCTATCGAGTCTCTAACTGAACCTATGAGTAACGTAATAACGAAACGAAAGCCAGAGGCACATTTGCTTATCTTAACTTTCACCATCAACTAAACCTCATAAAATAGCGATCGCGGATAAAATATGCCAAGCCGAAAATGTATGATCTCATCCAATTTGGGCCAAGCCAATAGTCGTATTCCCGCCTACAGTGTATTCATTCTCTCACTCTTTTTGACTTTGCGTTTAGACGCTTCTTCAACGGCTCGGCTTCGCTAATCGCACATCCTTACTGGTAAGTGTGGTGGTGGGTTCACACATCTCAACGAGACAGAAGATATATTCCTAATATTGAATAATAATATATTTCATTCCTATATTAAATAAGAATGTGGATCCTGAAGCGAGGCAGTGTCAATAAGCTCAGGAAGGCTGCTGCTGACAAGCTTCAGTTTCTCCAAAAATCCTGAAACAAACCTACAGGACAAGGACGAGATGGCCCACATGACAAACATCGCCAACCGCTGTAATTTGCCTAAGTGAGTTGTTATGATGATTGTTTGACGGAGGTTCCTATCATGTACCTGATATACCTAGTACAATAAATCAATTTCATCAGCTGTACTTCTCTCTGGATAAGATTTTACCCAATTTTTAGCCTGATGAAGCTTTTACCCAGATGGGCCGTCGCGAGATCGGGAAGGTGTACCTAGTTAGGTCTATATTCATTACCCAGTTGGGCGGTAGTTTGACTAGGATTTACTCAGATGGGAGCCGCTCTTGCTTTGAATAGTAAAGCGCTTTAGTAAGTTAATCAGAAATATATGTATCGCAAATGTCATTGTATGATGTAATTTCCAGAGAATGACAATTTAATGGGAGCAGTTTCACAAAAAGGTATTAGAAAGGGATGAAACAGAGTTACCTACATAGGTACTACTTCGCACTGGTCTCGTGTAGAGCTCTGCAATTTTTGGCAATGCAGAGGTCGTGGGTTCTAGCCCTTATATAGAAATGAAATTAAAATCAGGGAAGTCCATTTGAAGGAGATATTCCCCCACCACATTTGAAAAAGAGCAATGGAGATTATTGTGTAATTGGCAAAAATCGGCCATTGAAAAAGCGTGTTTCTCCCAAACGCAGTCAAAAAGAGAGAGAGAATTGAAATTGAAATGAAATTTATTTCCTTCCTCTTGATACATAAAATTTAAATCGAGTATAGATAACAATTTCCAACTGTTTATATAAATTGTTTATATATAAATTGAAAAAATACATAATAAATAAAATTAATACCTACATGGTGTTTAAAAATAAATCAGTTCTTTGTCCACTTATTGAAGGACAATGTATGCCTAAAAGCTAAGCTTGTGCTGGCATACATGAGCCAAATTCAGCAATCCGATTTAGAACTATTTAACTATTTAATATTACTCATGATATGTCTGTTTTGATTTTGTTTCAAGCTCTTCTATTGTAACAATAATCCACTTTATATTATTTGAGCGCATACTTGGGGTATCTTACTTCATTGGTATACAATATCAAATTATCCATTGTTAGAACATATTCTTTTAGAGCGTTGTTCAACTTGTATAAAGGGTAAAGATTTACATTGATAAATAAAGGATGAATAACATCAAATAAACAATTAAAAACGACAATCATGCGATATTTAGGGCTGCGTGAGAAGAAAGAACATTTTATTTTAGGGAGTTCCATTCTATATGGTTTTCCTCTTAAATACCTAATATTAACATGTATCATGTTTTAGCCCTGGGGTCCTAGCAATTTTTGCGCGTCAATTTTGCGCGTCAATTTTTTTCCGCGCAATACATAGTGGAGAGACGTACGAAATTTCGAGCGTCGATTCCGAGCGTCGATTCATCCGCGCACGAAACATGTAGTAATTTAAAAAACAAATCTAATTTAACACAACGATATTTATTTTAATATTGCAATTTAACATAACGATGCTTATTTCTGTTCTAGAACCAAAAATTTCAACCATGTGTCGTGTTTTTGACGAAAAAAACCGGAAAAAAAACAAGTTCATAGAATTTTGAATCAATGTCGAGGAGAAAACATGATACATGGTTGAAATTTTTGGTTCTAGAACAGAAATAATCTTGATGATTTATGATTGTTAGGGCGGGAATCGGGAACAACACACTGTAAATGGCGTGTGATGAAGATGGCTCTCACATGGTGGGAAAAACTGTGTAAGATGGAAAATGATAGGCTACCCAGAATGTGCTTTAATCGCTTGTTTTCTTTAAAATTACATTTATTCTTTAATATGTATTTCCCCATATTAAAGGTATAGAGCTAGTGGACGCTCATAATATTCAATTCTTTGAACAAGGCAAGAGAGTGCACAGAATGAGTGCACTTTACCAATAGACGGCGATCCGACTTTTGGCTTGGCCTAAATTTGATGATGTCACACATTTTGGATCTTCTTTTATACGCGAAGCGTCATTTTGTGCGGTATCACGTATTTTTGGTGGTCCAGGAGGATAAGGTTGGAATGTACGGCCTGTTCAGAATGGAGTCGGTATTGCCATTCGACTTTTGTTGTTCGAGAGAAGCTCCCCGTCAAATTTAAATTTCCTAAGGAGAACAGGAGAGAATTTAGCTCACATAGGTGATCAGAATGGAACCCGTAATTTTATTAAAGCCTTAAAATGTTCTAGAGAGGCTCTCTTTCAAATGTTACATTCCTAAGGTGAAAAGCGGGAAATGGCTAAGCTGTTTCATTTATTTGAATTTTTTTTTTTTTTTTTAAGAATTTGATCCGCGTCCTAACCGGAAGGGTCATTATCGGCAATCAAAAAGGGGTGTCAAAAGGACACTGCAACGGGCACGATTCTAAGGGGAGGCATGCTGACCGTCCGTCACTAAACGGATTGCCAACACGGAATCCACTGGCAGATCGGAGGGGGAGAAATAATAATAATAATAACCCGCGAATAATAATATCAAGGGATACAGCGATGACAATTTTGTAACCCCTACAGTGGATAAAAATACCCCGTAATAAAAACTAAACTACGACTAGATGATCCTTACAAATACATAAATATTATCGATAAATATATAATAATAAATACTATACCTCTTGCTTAACTAAAGGTATGACTAGATGTACGAGTACATAAATAAATAAATATATCACAAATCAGAATATCACAGTTCGTTGTAAAGCTCAGTGGCTTTCAGGTAAACCAACGGGGACTGGACCTTGTCTGGTCCTGACAGAACTTCCACCCAATGAGGGGGTGAATGCTGGTCTCTGATGTCCATGAAGGCTGGGCAATCCTCCAAAAAGTGGCGGATAGACAAATCACCCCCACGTCTCCCACACACAACATCACGAGCTACTGGAGATAGCAGGTGTCTGTGAGTAAGACGGGTATGGCCAGTGGCTACCCGATTGACCACAATTCGGTCGTTCCTTGGAAGGTGGGGCACGGAAGGATCAACTGGGCAAAGGTCCTGAAGGACTCCACGCAGACCAGTGACCTCGCCCTGCCATTGCTCGAGCCAGATGGAATTGCCTTTATGCTGCATGTAGGAGATTTGATCCTCAATGCAGCATTTCGATGGAATCATCACCAATGGCTCTCCTTGCTAGGGCATCAGCATACTAATTGCTGTGAATACCTACATGGCTTGGTACCCATATAAAAGTTATGTTTGTGCCTGATGTTGTGGCTCGGTGCAGTAACACACGCAGGCTTTGTATCAGGGGATCATATGAATATGTGTCCCTAATCGCCTCGATGGTACTTACTCAGTGAGTCACTATAGATCACATAATTTCCAGCTCCCGATAGCTGGCAGTGTCCAACAGCCAGCGCCACTGCCCACAGCTCAATATTTAGATATTGATAATATATTTCGTTTTATGGATCAATATTTATGTTTAAAATATTTTTCAATATTTCGATGTTGATAATATATTTCATTTTATGAATACAGACAAGATAGTGTTCTGCATTTAGGATTCTAAGCATCTTGAAAAGTAAACCATCTACAACAACCTACAGCTACAATAAAATTACAAATTAAGGAGGGGCTCTGATGTGCTTTGAGACCTCTGAGGTTAATTCCTTTTCTAATGAGAGCCCGTAGATCTGCACCCGGCCCGAGAGAAAGCTGTATCTGCACCCCTACGTTTGTGTAGATTTGCACCCTTATGTATTTCTGCACCCCTACGTTTTTACAGATGTGCACCCCAGATGTATTCTGCATCCCCAATGAACTTAGCTTTTATTTTATTATTTTTTGGGATTACCGTACTATGGGTGATATTCTCGAGACTTGCAACACTAGCGCATCCTTACATCGAGGCAACCGAAATCGAAGTTATTTCACCTTGTTGTCATGGTGACGAGTAAACATATGCGAAAATGCCCCATTTGTAGTCACAGCTGGACAACAGCATAACATAGTCTCACCTAGTTACGAGTCAATATTTTCATTATTTGTAATATGCAAGGTGATAAATTGTACGCAAATTACATCAAGTTATTATCAGGTGTTGACCTCAAACGCTACGAATGCAAGATTTAATCTGTGGGGCAGAGATCCATATGAAATATGTGTTGGGGAGTTGACATACAAGTGTTCTAGATGATCCAGACATCTAGGTGTGGATTACCTATCTAGTTTTAGAACTGTTCTTTGAATCAATTGAAACTAAAAATCTTTAGAGTACTGTGAAAGTGGTCTTGTGAAAGGATGTGTTATGAGAGCTCTGTTAGGCGGGAATAGTAAGTATCACATGTGGAAAGGTAAGTACCTAGAGGTAAGGTATACCTAGATACTTTCCGTATATTATTACTTGTTCATGTAGATACATAATTGATCAAAACGAAAGTAGGTACCTAATTACTTTTTTTGTCCATAAAATTTGCGTAACTCCAAAACTCGCGCAATAACTGCACTGCCAATGCCGTCTTTATGAAATCTTACCTTCAGAGGAATGCATTTCAAGGTTTTTTCCTTGCAGCTGGTTTTTAATTCATGTTGCATATTCCCTGATTCGATATTTGACAAACTTGCTAATCAGCGGTTGTATTCGTCGGCAAAGCAACGACCCACCTACTTTGTTTAGGCACTTTAAACCAACAGCAAATCTGGTAGGACGTACGTAACTACCTAAGTAGTTTCGTTTCTTGGTGTAGCAACAACCTGCCTTGTTTATTTTGACAAACTATCAAATCTCTCCTTTTATTCATTCAATATAACAAGTAAAGCTTCCTCAGTTAAGCATAGTACTACGAACTTATAATAAAACGCTGATGAAGCTACCTAAGCAATGGCTAGGTACCTACACAGGAGTACAGACACCTGAGGAATTTTCAATAATCTTTTCTTTACTATTTTTCAGGTTAATTATTCTCAAAGCCTAAACGAATGAAGTTCTTTAGTTTTCTGACACTGATTAACTACTATAGTTAGTAGGCTCCTAGTCCAAATAAAAACTCGTTCACGTTAGATTGGTATTGTTGACAGCAATGTACAATCAATTATTGCGCTGGCAGGCATGATTATTATAACATTTAGTCGAATTGAAACTTTGTGTTGCTACAATATTACACTTTTTCAAAACAAAACTGTTGAAAAATGGCCTTATTACCACGAATTATGTTGACGTGAGACGGCAAACTTCTTGTGAGAAATAGGTTGGTTGAGTAGCGATTCATTGACGTAGGGCGGTATCATGGCCGACTTTGGCTGAAACGCGAACCTACTCCAGGTGTGACGTCACGAGAATATGGGCCATATGAATGAATGAATATTGCAATAATTTATAGTCAGTTGTTATGTTATATTTTTATTTTACGAATGAATTATAGTCATTTATCGTCGTTAAAAGGGTAAAGGCTGTTTTCTTACATAGTTTGAAATGCATAGATTACTAAGCATTAGTATCTATCAATATTCTAATTATTATTCATCCTCCGCGTTGATGAATTCAGTGCTTTTACGTCCCGTCTCTACTGAGGTAGACGTTTAAATGCTTCTAACGATTGAAACAAAAGTTGCTCGGTTGTGAAGGAAGGTAGATCCGAGTAAAGATTGAGCGATAAAATGTCGTAATCTCGTCGTTTCGCGCTATAACTTTTGTGAAATATTATCTCTAAAAATAGTTTTGCTGTCCCAGCTCTTCGCGTGTTTCCAATGCGAAGACTCGGTACAATCGATGGCTTAAAGACTTCAGTGCTATTCTCACTTTACTACCGCGGCTAGTGTTACCCAAGGATGTTTCTGAACGTTGCACACAAATTGAAGGCCACGAAATGATTTAGTGGTTTCTGGTTGTAACTGGTAATTATTTTAACGTTCCTAATTCTTCTCTCAATAATAACTCTGTATTAGAATACCCCTATCAGGCTTTCTTAAACAAATGTAATATTGGGTTGGTTGCAGTTCTTAGTCAAAATCCGACCATGCGATTCCACTAGTTTGCTTCTTTTAGCGAATTTTTGAAGAAAATTAAGCTATTGCTCTCGCCTCAAAATTTGTAGAATGTGAATTTTTGAAAATTTTTTTTTGCAGAAATCCGTTTCAGGCTATTCTGAATCATATTCTGAAGTTTAACGCATTTTTTTAATGTATGTATGTATATATGTATGTATGTATATATGTATTATGTATGTATGTATGTATGTGTCATTCCAGACGATAACTGTCCGTAGAATTGTGCTAGAAACTTCAAACAAATTTTAAAATGTTAAGGACACAAAACGAAAGTTCAAGTTCGTTGGCCAGCATGATCGGATTACATCTTCGGGTTGAAATGTTCAAAAATGTAGTCAAAAATTTCAAAATAGCCTGTTTTTTGCGATTTGTTGTGCGAAATAATTTTTTCAGCATACTAACATTTGGTATATTTGGAATCAGCGTAAAATTTCCTATAAGAATATGTATCAAGTTTTAAAACATTTCAAAGTTGAAAAATCAGTCAAAAATCGAAATAATGCCGTTCGCTAGTTGTAAAAATCGGTAATATTTGCATGAAACATTGTCCAAATTCAGATTGAACTACTCTTATGGAAGTATCCCTGTATAACCAATCCTAGAACCATGATGTTTAAAACGTAGGTAGTAGGTGCTTGTTCAAAAAAAAAAAAAAAAAAAAAAAAAAAAAAAAAAAAAAAGTAATCACAACTGATGAGTTTACCCTGTGAAATATTCCGTCCTCCGATTCTCTCGGTCGCTCTCTTCAATGTTTTACGCTCAACTGTTTTAGGACTTGATGTAGCTTTAATACTGACTGTGGATTAGAAAATATCAGCCATGAAATTATGAAGAAGTTCTATTTATGTACGTACTAGCACGCAGACCCAAGGGATTTAATGTTAGTATTAAATATTTTCAATTTCTTTTTTGTTGCTACGGAAAACCAAGTGAAACTTCCCCATAATTTAGGCTGTCAATAGATGCACAGAGACTACAGTTTGTCTGTCAATTTCTTGCTGTAGGATACTAGATTCGAATGCAACTGACTTTATATCACTCGTAATATAAAGCCTCATCATCAATTGGCTGTGGAAATACGTTTCTTTCATATGACGTCGGTATGTAATTTTATTTTATGTCAAGATTTGATGATGTTATGATAGGATACTGTTAAGATTTCAACTGCCTTCAATACTGACTTATTATTAAACAAGATTAGTTTAATAATAATAAAGTATGAGTACCTCCTAATTATTTTTAATAATTTGATTCCATGTTTGTCTATCAAAATCATAAACTAAAATTGCTCTACACGATCAATAGTGACTGAAATGTCAGATTTCTTCAAAAATTCGCTCATGGGGTCATGCTGCATGAATGGACTTTTTTCGTATGAACCTAATATATCAACTCCGCTGGGTACCGGGTCATCGGTTATTGAAAGGCTCGGCAGTTTGAATTGTAGAATATTATTTAGAACGAGTATTTTTGCCATAAAATTGGTAGTTGACAATTTCTTTCCACTCAAAGTCCTCAATTTCCAAAACAATGTAACATAATTAAGTACCTACCTACCTAAAATAATTTACGAAAATTCGATCTTACCATCATGCTGCATGACGGGAGCTTTTACCATTTTTTTGTTTCACCAAGTACAAAAAACCCTGCATAAATTAAGAAAAAATATAAATAAAAAATAAAAATACAAATAAAATAAATAGATAAAATGAATTATACAAAAAACATTCAGTGCATTAATGATGATGATAAAAATAAATTATACTCCATCAAACATAAATGTTAGGCCATTTTGCTTTTTCTGTTTGTACAGCTACTACCTCACCGACAACTACTTCACCCCTGATTCAACCTTCGCTCCAAATCTGTGGGCATCGCAGAGATCGCGTCAGAGCGCGCGACTAACGGACGTGAGTACCTACTAGACTAAAATTGGAATCGAACAAAGAAAAAATCTCGAAAATCGGTTGAGAATTGTGTCCTCTCCAGCATTGACAAAATTTCTCACACACACACACACACACACACAGACATACACCTACGTTTCAACTCCTGACATAATATCCAAAACTAGACCAAATTAATAATTGAATTTCAAAAAATCATCTCGAAAATCTGACGAGAATAGTAAAACATAACGATAAATTACGATTACCCCCTCCATTCTCCTCCTTCCATAATGAACTTTCACACTCTTGATAATAATAATAATAATAATAATTTTTTTATTTCCATAAACATCATCAAAAACAAACGATAGAGCAAACGTCATTTAAAAATAAGTAAATAAATGTCTGAGGGGAATAGGACAAGGGTGCGGAGTGTGGAAGAAGGGGGAGGCACAAAGCTCCCGAGTGTAGCCGGCCGGGGCCAGAGCGCCCCGACCGGCCCGGACCCACCCACCATTGCGGCTCCCGGGGCCACCTGCCCATTTCTGACGAAGGTCACTCAGATCCGGAAAAAACGCCAAGGGGGCCGCCCCCAGGCCGGCCGGAACACTCAGGCCACGCACCAGCAACAACACACTCATCCCACAGTCACACAAATAACATTCACTCCAATACAACACACCCTAAAACTTGATATCACAAACACATAACAGTAAATAACAACTACAAGCCAGCATAGAGTACTATCATAAAAAATTCCTCTGCTGCAAGATAAATCTCAATGCTAAGATGATAAAAATATTACACAAATAACTTTTTGATGGATTGATCATTTTTATGGGTGTACTACGTAGTAGTAATAATAATAATAACAAAGCTGATAAATAGATCATGCTGATTGCTGTCATAAAAACAATGAAAAATTAACAGAAAAGAACATCAAACAGAATAGACTGTTCACCTTGAATTGAAAAATTCACTGACCGAATAGAGTTCCTTGTCAATTGAAAACTTCTTTAAAGACTTTTGAAATAAATGAAGTGCGGTGTTAATCGGTAGAACATATTTTTGAATGTGGAGAAAAAATTATTTATAACTACTATGATGATGAAGTGGGTGCTCTTTTTGAAAAATTCTAGACGATGGTGGGGAATGCGCAGAAGGATGGATGTCGACCGATTTATCTGCTTGTTCCATTAAGAATTCAAAATAGTTTTGGAACGAAAGTCAGAAGTTATAAATTTCATCATGGAAGGGGATCAGTGGAGGGGAATACTGATAAATCGAAATGTTTTAACCATTCTCCTCTGATTTTCGTGATTTATTTTTGTTCAACTATGAATTTGGTCTAGTTTTGGATCGTATATCAGAAATTTCAAATTTAATTATGAAAAGGGGTGAATGGAGGGGGTAATAGTAATGAATCCAAATGAGAATCATGAAAATCGGTTGTGAATTGTAACCAGGGTGGCGTTGACAAAACTTGTCGAAAAAAACCTACATTATTCCGGCTTTACCCCCTCCATTTCCCCTCTTCCATCAAGGAATTCAAAATTTCCGAGGTTTGTTGCACAACAAGACTAACATTGAAATCGACCAAAGAAAGAATCTCGAAAATCGGTTGACAATTTTGGCCTAAGCAGCGTCGACAAAAATTTTCACACACACACAAACACACACAGACATACACCTATGTTCCGTCTTAGAATGGTCTGAAACGGATTTGTATGTGATTATTTTATTTTATTTTTTCATGCTTGGGTTGCCCCCCCCCCCCCTCCCCCCACGGATATTTTCCAATAAGTCGTCCCTCTTAAATAAGAAGCCTTGCCTGTATGACGTAGCTTCTGAGGGACGACCTAAAAATCACTAAAACCTGGAGTGCTTTATTTGAGAGAGGCTCGCATTCCATATAATCACGGATACGCGTGTAAGTATAAGGCGACTACTGTACGCACGGCCCGACGCGACAACTAGACGACAATCAATAAAAACCGCCACGAAAAGTCTGATGAATATAATATGAATATCACGATTTATCGTTATTACCCACTCCATTCACCTCCTTCCATCATGAAATTTAAAACTCCTGTTTCATACAAAAAAAGAATCACGAAAATCGGACGAGAATAGCTAAAACAACGTGGTTTATCAGTATTACCCCCTCCATCCACCCGTTCGCTTGATGAAGTTTGAAAATCCTGATATAATTTCCAAAGCTATATCGAATTCATAATGGAGCAAAATAAGAATTACGAAAATTGGTCGAGATTAGTAGCCTGGGTAGTATCGACAAAATTTGTCGCAAAAAACACGTTTTTTTCGGCTTTAACACCTCCATTGCCCCTCATTCATCTTGCAATTCAAAATTTCCGAGGTTTGTAGCACAGGTAGAATAAAATTGGAATCGAACAAACAAAAGAATCTCGGAAATCGGCTGAGTATTGTGGCCTAGGCAGCGTCGACAAAATTTGTCACACACATAGACAGACATACACCTATATTTTGCTTCCGAGACTGCAAGGCAGCGGAAGCTTTGTTTTCACTTTCGAAATGAAAAAAAAATTTTTGCTTCAAAATCAAAATTTCAACTCGCATTTTCAGAGCCTCCTGAACAAATTTGGTTCCGTGTCTGTCTGCCTGTCTGTCTGTCTGTCCGTCCACATTTCCTTGTAATAGCCATAACTTCCACAATTTTGATTCGATTTTAACCCAATTTTCAGGGATCGTGCGGGTTAAGCTCTAGATGGTCCCCTATCAATTTCATCATGATAGAATCAACGGTAGCTTCTGCGCAGGCGCTAACGTGAATTCCTTGTGACAGTCATAACTCGGTCAAATAACGGATTTCGGTAAGATTTTCAGGGATGATGTGGGTAAGGTCGCTTGAGGTCCCATAAGGCAATCATCATAATTTCATTAGCGGTACGCTCTGCGCATGCGTGAACGAAATATTCTTGTTACGGTCCTTGCAACAGCCGTAATTTCCACAATTTTGATGCGATTTTCTTCAAATTTTCAGGAATTGTGCGGGTATAGCTCTACATGGTCCCCTATCAGTTCCGTCATGATCGAATCAACGGTAGCCTCTGCGCAGGCGCAAAGAAAATTTTCTTGTTTCGGTCATAACTCAGGCAATTGTGAACGGATTTTGGTCAGATTTTCAGGGATGATGCGGGCAAGGTTTCTTGAGGTCCCGTAACACATTCTCCGCAATCATCAGCAGCGGTACGCTAGGCGCATGCGCGAAAGTGATGTTTTTGTTACGGTCACAGCTTAGTTATGAGGAACATGCGGACTACATCCTGGATGGTCACATATTAAAATCAAAATTTTCCTTATTAATTTCATTTATTATATGTACCATTCAGCTTCCAATTTCCCACCTTATTAATTCCCTGATGCCAGAACTGGTCGTTTCTAGTTTTCTGGAATTTAATGGTGACGTACTGTGAAGGTCACGAGGAAGCTCATGTGCCATTTCTTCGGCAGTGTATTTTTCACGGTTTCGCTCTTAAAATGGTCTGAAACGGATTTGTATGTGGTTATTTTTTCTCATGCTTGGGTTGTCCCCTAACCCCTGGATCAATTCAATAGGTCGCACCTCTTAAATGAGAAGCTGTATGACCTAACTTCTGAGGGACGTTTAAAAAGCACTAAAACTTGGAGAGCTTTATTTGGGATAGGCTTGCATTCCATACAATCACGGATACGCGTGTAAATATAAGGCGACTACTCGTACGCACGGCCCGACGCGACCTAGAACCTGCGTACAACTAGACAATCAATTTTTAGCATGAATATGCTTTAGCCGTGACCTAACTACCGAAAAATGTCCCACGAGAGTGCAACGAAAGTAGCGCCAATAATTGTGATGATTTCCGCTTACAACCGAGTCATTGCTAGGGATATGATACTTCGTCGTTTTTCATCCCACAAAATTCGTTGACCATTCGTTCGAAAGCTCTCGATTTATCCAACCATACTATATTAACTACTGCGAAGTGCGTGGCCAACAAGCTGAGTTATGAGCATGGTTATATGAATAATTGTTTACACACAGGTGATCATTCTCAAAAATTAATACTGTGAACATGATTGCAACCGCTTGTTAATTTCTGATGATTTCATTGAGCTGGTGTTTCGATTATGTGATTCATAGCAGGTGAATATTGCGAGAACGGTTAGATTTGTGAAGCGGTGGTTAAATTATTTTAATAGGTAATTTCTATACTTTACACTATAGGAAGCTGTAATTTCGTATGTAGCCTCTTTAGCCTCTTTCTATAATAAAGTGAATGTTTACTCGCGAGTTTCTATTAGGAGATCATCATCTCACAAGAGCTCAATCGTCGTGATCATTTCTATAATAAAGTGAATGTTTACTCGCGAGTTTCTATTAGGAGATCATCATCTCACAAGAGCTCAATGGTCATGATCATTTCTATAATAAAGTGAGAGCGAGGAGCTAAAACATGATTCCATGTTTTAGGATTGATGGCAGAATGATAAACAGAGTTCAGAGGCCGATGGGGGGTCGGGTTCAGAGAATCGACGAGGAGTGAGTCGTGTACGGCTAAAGCATATTCATGTTTTTTTAATTTTAGCCGTCAGGCTCAAAGGAACTGTGGCTTTTTTAATACATCCGACATTATATGTATTCATTCCTTCGATTAGTTCACTTTTATTCTCAACATTGCATATAGTTTTAATACTCGCTTGACTATCTGCCAAGTGGTATACTTTCAGGAGGCCCCGATGACTGTAGCGGTCGGAAACAGGGAAGGCCCGATGGTTGGTTCTACAAAGTACGAGACGCTCTACCTGACTGTAGGTTAGGAATTTTTGACGCCCAAGAAAGATTGTACCGTTAGAAATAACCGTTTTACTCAGTAAAGGTACTTATATTGAGTAGCAGGACTAATTTACTAGCTTTAGGCAGGTAGTTTCAGCTTAATGTTGAAAATGCTTATGTGGATTTTGCGGGGACTAATAAGACGAAGGTAGATAAGAGGATTAAAAGTAAGTAGGAAACTTGAACTATAATGGGTAAAGGTTACGGTGTCTCGTACCAAGTATAGAAGGTAACCTTTTCGTGTAAAAAGAGGAAGAAGGATTTTAAAAAAAATATATGCTGCAAATTATCACACAATGATTTATTATTTCAGCATTGGATAGCCCTTCTGGGCTCTCCGGTCTTTTGATATTCGGTTCACCTTCACTTCGGTTCTAAGAAGAAACATATTGGTAAGTAATGGATGCATTACAGGGACGTCCTTATGAATGGGCTGTTTATAATAATTGGTGCCGGTTCAATACGCGCCCCACAAAAAATGAAAAAAAAAAATTTAAATGTGCATGGGGCTTACCTAGATGTCAAAATAATCAGAAGCTGCTTCTTCGATTTGTGGAACGGGATTAGGACCGATACACCTCCTTCACATCCTTCAGGAAGGCCAAGAATAGATCTGGATCATCTTTTCACAATTGTCGATCCTGCTCAAATTTTTGTAAGCCGCCCATTCGTCTGAATGTATAACGGAACCACCTTCCACACCACACTCATCGATTGTACTAACTGGCGAAGTATTTGTCAACACGATGTTTACTTCTGGACAGGAAAGAGTGAGGCTACTGTGGGGCGCACGCATTTTGAGCGTGGGGTGCTCGGGCTCTGTGGGGCGCGTATTGAACCGGTACCTTATAATTTTGGTGAGAATTAAAATAAGAGATAAAAAAACGAAAGAATCATGATTTCTCGGAACCCCCCCCCCCCCCTCCCCTCCTACCATTCAACCCTTCACCGACGGTAAATTTGAAACTTCCGAGGTTGCATAGCTGGTCTAAACTCTGGAGCGAAGAAACAATAAAAACAGTCGCGAAAAGTCTGATGAATTTAATAAAGATATCATGATTCATCGTTATTACCCCTCCATTCACTCCCTTCCATCATGAAATTTAAAACTCCTGTTACATATTCCAAATCTAAACCAAATTTAAAGTTGGAAAAAAAAAGAATTACGAAAATCGGGCACGAATAGTTAAAACATCGTGATTTATCAGTATTACCCCTTCCATTCCCCTCCTCTCTTGTTGAAGTTTGAAAATTCTGGCATAATTTCCAAAATTATATTGAATTCATAATAGAGCAAAATAAAAATTACGAAAATCGGACGAGATTAGTAGTTTGGGCAACGCTTGACAAAATCGGTAATTATCCCCTCCACCCCCCACCACGACAGCGATTCCGAAATTCCCAAGGTTTATTGCACAACTAGATTAAAATTGGAATCGAACAGAATAAGAATCTCGAAAATCGATTGAGAATTGTAGCCTGGGCAGCGTCGTCAAAATTTGTCGAAAAAACCACGTTTTTTCGGCTCTACTCCCTCCTTTCTCCTCTTCCATCACGAAATTCAGAATTTCCGAGGTTTGTTGCACAACCAGACTAAAATTGGGATCGAACAAAGAAAGAATCTCGAAAATCGGTTGAGAATTGTGGCCTGGGCAGCATTGACGAAATTTGTCACACACACACGCACGCGCGCACACACACACACACGCGCGCACACACACACGCGCACACACACACACTCACACACACACACACACACACACACACACACACACACACACACACACACACACACACAGTAAGTCATGCATGCATTACAGGGACGTTCCTATTGAATGGATTGTATATAATTTTGGGCGAGAGCTAAAATAAGAGAAAAAACAAAAATATCATGACTTCTCGAAATTACCTTACCTTCCCCCGTTAGCCCCCTCCACCGACAGTAAATTTTCATCATAATACTTCCAGCATGAAATTTGAAACTCCGGACATATTTTCCAAAAGTAGACCAAATTCATAACATTGAACGACCTCGGTCGCGATTTCTTATAGTTAACTTACGATCTCACAGAAAGAACAATTACATAGCTTGCTGGTAGTATACGTATAATACTTTTGAACATTAGAACGGTCATTAGAACATTTTGAGAACTAGAATGTGACATGAACAGTTAGAACAAAGCAAGCAACGAGCAGATAAAGAAAAAAGGTGAGAATGACAATTTGACAAAAAACAAAACAAAAGACGACTTGACAGATGGTTGGCAATAATAATGTACCGGCTCGCCCCAAGCGGAGAATGTCTGCATTTTCATATACCTGTCAGCGAGGCTGACCACACTCCCCCCCGGGAATGACGAGGTCCTGACATGGTAACTAGAGCATTCGTCATTCATCTTTGGGCAGTGGACACAAGCGAACAAGCGGGCGTTGAAGTGATGAAGTGGATGTACGAAGATCAGCGACTCTTGGAACTCCATCTTTGCCAGGACGAATTTGGGTGATGACTCCCATAGGCCATTGTAAAGGAGGAGTATTGTCCTTTATGATAAGAACAACGTCACCAACTTGAGCAGGCTTGGTCGGAGTATTCCACTTCAGTTTGGACTGGAGATCTAGAAGGTATTCCTTCTGCCATTTTTGCCAGAACTGATTAACGAGCTGATTGACAAAGTTCCACTTAGGAACAAACCTGGGACTGGTGTTTGTGACGGAACTTTCAGGCAGAGCAGTGAGTGGACGCTGAATAAGAAAATGGCCTGGTGTCAGAACTTCTATGTCATCAGGTGATCCAGACTGGTGAACAAGTGGCCTGCTGTTCAAAATGGCCTCAATTCTGGTGGTGACAGTGGTGAAAGCTTGGAGTGTGGGAGTCTGGTTGCGAAAATGAACACGAAGAAGCCTCTTTGCCGACTTGACAGCAGATTCCCATAACCCACCAAAATGAGGGGCTTTAGGAGGGATAAACCGCCACTCTATTCCCCTCATTGACAATCGGTCACTGAGAACATCTCCTATACCTTGCTCAAGAGCAAGTCTGAGCTTGCGGAGAAGGTTGGCAGCACCAACGAAATTTCTTCCATTGTCTGACCAGACAACTGAAGGCACGCCACGACGACCCATGAACCTCTCTAATGATTGGAGAAAGGCATCAGTAGTCAAATCCATGACTACCTCTAAATGAACGGCTTTGGTCGAGAAGCAAACAAATACAGCCAAGTAAATTTCTATGGCTTTTGTACCTCGTAGACCTGAGACACTGACAGTGAACGGACCAGCAAAATCTATGCCAACTTGCTCAAACGGATAGCTGATTTCTACGCGACCAGCTGGCAACTGACCCATGGGTGGCTGGAATGGACGTGGCTTAATTGAGAAGCATCTATTACATCCGGACAGAACTTTTGTTAAGAGATTACGACCATTGACAATCCAATACTTGGTGCGTAGATGAGCAAGAGTGGCACGAGGGCCTATATGAAGGCAACTCTCGTGAGCATGACGGATCAAAAGTTTGGTCAAAATATCATGCTGTGGAAGAAGAGCAGGGTGCTTGGTCTCATAGCGAAGTGAGCTCAGCTCTAAACGGCCTCCCACTCGAATGATGCCATCATTTGACTTGAACAAGGCCAGCTGCTTCATGAGCTTTGTGAACGGTCGATCATTGATCAGTGCACCATAAATGTCTTGGAAGTGACGCTTCTGAGCACGAAGAATAAGTACCCTATCAGCTAATCGCAGCTCTTCAGTAGTGAGCTGACGGGTTCTTGAATGTGGTTGACGACAGTTCTGAATAAATCGTAAAATCCAGGCTGTGATCCTTCTTAGCCTCGGGTATGAACTATACCGTTCTTCAAATTCAAATGTGGAACTGGTTAGAGCATATGATGCCTTTGATGATCGTATTTCCTCATGAACAGTGGGACAACTGAGGTCTGGACGTATGCGTCTGATCGGCCACTCTGAACGGGGTAATTGGAGCCAAGCAGGGCCTTGCCACCAAAATTGATTCTCGACAAGTTGCTTGGGAAGAGCACCTCTTGAAGCAATATCTGCCGGGTTGTCTTTGGTTGGAACATGAAACCAATGAGCTGAAGGAATGCCCTTGAGAGTTTTAGACACTCGGTTTCCCACAAACACTTTCCAGACCGGTGAAGGGTCAGCAGTCAACCAGGAAAGAACAATAGTGCTATCAGAACATGCCACTATGTGATTATCCGGAACCTGACTAAACTGTGGGCGAAGCTTAGTGTACATTTTTGAGAGCAACTCCCCAGCAAGAAGCTCCAACCTGGGAATCGACTCTGATTTCAAAGGAGCAATTCTAGCTCTGGATATGACAAGACGAACAGTACAATGATCTTGAACTTGGCTAACATGGTAGATGACTGCGGCATATGCTTTTTCTGATGCATCAGCAAAGCCAATGAGCCATTGTTCTGAACAGGTGACATTTATATGACGTGGAATAGCTAGTTCAGTGAGAGAACCCATGGACTCTGCAATCTGTGACCATTCATGAACAAGGTAAGGTGGAAGAATATCATCCCACTCATACTTAGACTGACAAACTTGACGTTGTATGCCACGAGCATGAACAGACACAGGCATGACCCAGCCCAATGGGTCATATATACGACCCACTTGACTGGCCAACTCTCTCTTAGTTTTGACGACTGGTGTAGCAGGGACTTTGAAAAAGAAAGAGTCCGTTTGAGGGTTCCATGCAATGCCAAGCATTTTAAGTGGTTTTTGATCATCATTATTGAAATTGACGGACTGAGCAACATCCAGTCTATTCTCCACTGGAATGCCTCTAAGAACGCTGGAGGAGTTAGAAGCCCACTTTCTTAGTTCAAACCCAGCAGTGGCTAAGAGCTCAATGAGCTGATCCCGAACAATGACAGCTTCAGTACGCCTCTCTCCACCTCCATGAACATCATCTACATAAGTATGGAAGTTTAGCACTTCAGATGCACTTGGAAACTCCTGAGCACCTTCTTGAGCAAGATGTTTAATAACTTTGTTGGCAAGGAATGGAGCACATGTGGTGCCATATGTAACGGTTTGAAGAGCAAAGTCCTTGATTGGATCTTGTGGAGAGGCTCGCCAAACAATGCGGAGCATATCATGGTCCTGAACAAAATGGTTGATTTGCCGGAACATTTGACGTATGTCTGCAATGAACACATACTTATAGGAACGGAATCTGGTGATCATATCTACTATGTCAGGTTGGAGCTTAGGACCGGCATGTAAGATCTCGTTGAGTGAACGTCCATTAGTAGTTCTTTGAGAAGCATTAAAGACAACTCTGATTTTTTCAGGTGGATCATCAGAACGGTGAACAGCATGGTGAGGAATATAGTAGTTAGGCTGATCGCCAGATGGGGGAGGGACGGGCCTCATGTGCCCTAGTGAGAGATATTCGTACATAAATGCTGTGTAAGCCTTGGCTAGAATGGGGTTGCGTGATAGTTTAGTCTCTAGCCGATAGAGTTGTCTTAATGCAATGTGACGAGACACACCCAAAGAGCGGCGGTCCTCCGAGAACAAGAGGGGTACAATGTAACGACCATTTTCATCACGTTGAACTTGCTCATTGAACATTTTGTCAGCTTCAATTTCCGCAGGCGACCAAGGTAATACTTCTTCTACAGATTCGATTTCAAACATTTTTCGAAGTAAATCGTCAGTTCTGTGGTCTTGAACTGTAGGAACTGATACAATTTCAGGGGAAGCATTTGGAACGATTACCCACTGAACGTGACTGGGCTGAGAGCCTGAACAGCATGGCAGAGACCGGAACAGATTAAATAGTTTCTTATGAGGAAACGTTTCCTCTTGAGGTGGAACAATAGAAAACAGATTGCGAACCACTGGCAGGGCAGTAGATTGAGCACCATTGATCAAATCGTTCTTTTGTAAACGATGGCTGTAACGCCTCTCATTGTCAGAACGAGCCGGTTTCGGAAGCTGAAGAGGAACAGTAACTTGAGACATAGCTTCTGGAATAGCCGTTGTAGTAATGAAAATTTTTCTCATAAGGCGCTTGATTTGATGTAAAACGGTTTTTAAGTACTCAGGAGAGCCGGGTTTTGAGGACCTAGGAACAGCCTTATGAAATGATCGAAACTGTCCATGAGAACTCGTAGTGAATTCACATGAACTTAAATTGAGTCTTTTTACCTGATGAGAAGACACTGGAAGATCACTGTCAAAAATTAAAACACTAATCTGATCATTAAATCTCACTGCTGTAGATCGTTTGTGATGAGCCCTACCGAGAACCAACCATCCGAGTTCAGAATTGAGTAACCACGGAGAAGTACCAATGGGTTTGATTATTGGTCCATGTACTAGTTGCATGAACAGGTCAACCCCGAGTAAGACGTCGACCGGACTACGACGGTTATATTTGGGATCAGCGAGAACGTTACGACGTGCGTCAATATGAGACCATAAGTTTTCTTCTATTGATCGAGAAGGGAGTTGATCAATGACACGATCCACGACATGAGCAGTGAGAGGGAGAACACGACCAGATTTTGTATGTAAAAATGCTGAGGCTATGTATTTGACAGGTTGATTGAAATGTCCAACTCCAGTGATCCTATTTGTGGTTTGACGTAAGGCGAGCTTAGTTTGAGTGGCAACATTAAAGGATATGATATTGACTTCAGAACCTGAGTCAAGTAGAGCACGAACAAGGTATTTGGTTTTTCCATCAGGGGAGATCGTTATCACAGCAGTGGGTAAAAGACCATTTGACGTTTGGAACTTGAAATTGGAACGGTACTGAAGTCGAGGAGTATCATCTTGGAGAACGGTTTGATGTAGAACGGTAAATGATGACGACGAAAGGTGATCTGAACTAGTAGTACCAATGGAGCGACTTCGCAGGTTGCTGATAGGACGATTCTTGGTCTTGCGAGCGGGAGAGGATGATTGACGGGACTCAGATTTGCCATGGGAAAGTGGAACAGCTGATGGGACCATGTGAGCAACCTTTAATTCTTTTTTAACGAACGAAAATAGATCTGATATTGTGGGAATATCATCCCGACCTTCCATCTCTTCTCTATTAAATTTGTCCTGTAATTCTGTTGACAATGACGGAAACAGGAGTTCGAACATTAGGAATCCTACTTGATCATCTGTGGGAAGGGCATTTACAGAACGAGTCCAATTTTCTGCCGCAAAAAGGAATTTTTCTAGGTCGTGGGCGTTCGAATTTTTCACTTTAGGAATAGATGAGCGGTTGGAGAACGTACGTTGTGCAACTCTATATTTTCCGGTATTTTCCGAACAAAGAGCTTCGTAGCAATTGTGGTAGTCCTCCCCGGTAGCACTACATCCAGAAATAACTGAACGCGCCTGCCCTGAAAGTTTCGATGACAATGACTGAAACTTTATCTCATTGGGTAACATCGGGACATCATGAACGGCAGTATTGAAAAGTTTTATAAAGATTGGAAATTCAGTGACGTCACCACTGTAAACAGGAACGGTCGGAAGCATAACGTTCATAAGTTGAACTGCTTCTAGGATAGAACGGGGCGAACGTGGTTCAGTTTGAATGACCTGATCAATTGAGACTGATGACTGTTCATCATCCATGGTGAAATAAGGGATCAGTAGGGAACGCAAATCTATGATCTGATCGTTGAGAAGCAGTATTATGCTATCATTCATAGTGCTTTTATCAATTTCATCCATGAGACTTTCGCCTTGATTCAACATAGATTGAACAATTTTCAAAATACCAGCACCAGAAGTACTAGTGGCCAATAGTGAACATACTCGCTTTGACCATGAGCGAGCTCGGCGAAAAATAGTGAGCTCGTCAGATGAACACAGCGCGATAACTTCCTGCGCAAGTGAAATGATCTTGGGGTGGTCGCTAGACATGATTGCGGTAAACAATGTTGAGTTGACCCGTAACTAAATTTGTATGCTAGAAGGCAGTGGCAGTGAACAATGGATGAACAAGATCAGGCCAATGGATGTCGAACAAGTGAAAAATGGGCGAGACTATAGCGCCTTCAGCGGGAAGCAGTTAAAACACCCAAGTCACAAGCTAAAGACTGAATTTCAAATATAGGAAATATTTCCTCTGAGTGTTGAACAGAAACAGAACGTGGATGACGAACACAGATCAAAGTTAAAAAGCAGTGTTCTACTTACAGTTTTTGCAGAACGTAATCCTGAGCATTTGGTATAAGTACTCACAGAACTTGGGAAACTTCACAGAAACTCACTGCACTGGTTTTAATAGCGCGCGCGTCAATGCGGCTCTGTATTAGTATCGCACAATTTCGGACTATGCTCGAAATTCACGAAATTCATCCGGGTCACGGCACCAAAAAATGAACGACCTCGGTCGCGATTTCTTATAGTTAACTTACGATCTCACAGAAAGAACAATTACATAGCTTGCTGGTAGTATACGTATAATACTTTTGAACATTAGAACGGTCATTAGAACATTTTGAGAACTAGAATGTGACATGAACAGTTAGAACAAAGCAAGCAACGAGCAGATAAAGAAAAAAGGTGAGAATGACAATTTGACAAAAAACAAAACAAAAGACGACTTGACAGATGGTTGGCAATAATAATGTACCGGCTCGCCCCAAGCGGAGAATGTCTGCATTTTCATATACCTGTCAGCGAGGCTGACCATGACTTATTAGTATAACCCCCTCTATTCACCCCATCCGATGGTGAAATTTGAAACTCCTAACAAACGTTCTACAACTATATCGTAATGAAACAAAATAAGAATCAAGAAAATCGGTTGATATTTGTAGCTTGGGCAGCGTTCGAAAGAATGGGTAATTATCCCTGTGGTGAAATCCACCCCCTCTTGTCAACAGCCCTTTTCAGGGCTACCAAAAAGAGGTAGATACAACACAAAAATATTTACAAGACGTCGAATTATAACTCCGTCAAACAAAATATTTCACCAGAGAGAAAATACTAAATTCTCTCCCAAAAGTGAAATATTAAAGATTAACACGCAAGGCGACCTCCCCAAACATTTACTGGGCGAGATAGATGCGACAAAAAGTTCGAAACAAGTCGCCTTGAATGAGAAACCTCAAACAGGAAAACTCAAGGCCGTTCAGCCACCCCCGGGGACCCCGTCAAAGCAACGGACGCAGGGAAACCAACTCGGAAGACCAACTCAGCTATCATATGCACAGATACTGGGAAAACACTGTGCGAACCAATGAGATTGCACAGTAGAATTAATGAAATTAAGCGGACCAACCAGGAGGCGGCAGGAGGCGGCCACCTCCCTATAAATACCCCGCTAGGAGCCCTCCGAAATTCATTCCACTCTCCGCTCTCGACGACGACACCTCCGAAGTACGAAGAATTCTACACGCTCTACGCTGACGAACCTTCTGCATTACGAGTTCATCTCAAGAACGGCTTCCTACTGCTTTCTACAAGCCAGACCTTCTCTCCACACAGATTTCGCATTGGCATCTACGAGTCCAGTGATTATTCATCCTGCTCATTGCCCAACGTAGTTCATCTGTTAGGACGCCACCCGGTACTTCTATCGATATTCTCTTTAGACAGTACGCCCGAGGGACGTTCCGAGCCGTGTCACCCGGATTACATAGCCTTAAGCTCGTAGTCGACCGCTGGGGCACGCCGGTAAATTACTCAGCTCCTCCGCTCTAATTTACCGTCTACGGAAGTCTTTATCAAGACTGCGAGGTAGGACCCTGCCATCTGAGCATTGGAAAGACGCTCTGGCAAGCGAGTCCACTTCCAAAACCCTCTATTTTTCACACGTAGAGGCATCGAAACGAGCAAAAACTCGATCATTTCGATGGAACGTCAGCCTTCTTACTTCCCCTTGCAAGGGAAGGAGGAAGGCGGCAAGGCCGGGCCGAGTGACCAACGTAGTGCGCCCTACCGGCCACACGGTGAGTCCGCTGAACCAAACATCAGCGCAAGGCGCGACCCTCACGTCCGGATCGCCTTCTCGCCCGACGTATTCGTTCGAGAAACTTTCGAACAAGACTCACCTATACAAAAGATCGAGCAAACCTTTCAGACTCGCTCTGAAGCCGATCTTTACGATTCGACCAAGCTGTCCGACTACCCACGATATCCGACGCAGGGTCACACGGTCGATCCGAGTGTCAAATACACTCCAAATGCACAAAAAGCAGAAGATACTTTTCAGTACCTCAACCAAGCTCAATATATTCCCCTTTCAGATGTAAATCTAAGGCCGGAATATTACAAAACGGCTCAGTACAAAACTGATCGAACCCAGCACTTGGTACACGAGCCTAGCGCTCCGCGCGGCTGCGACACGGACTATCCACCCTTTCAGCCCGCGAAATCAGTTGACCTTGGCGGCTCCGCCCGCATTCCTCGCGGGGGTGGCCTAGAAACCAACCCGCATAACCGGGATATAAATGTCCGACTTGGTCTGCCTACGTCAAGTCAAACCTATATAAATCCACTACAAATGGTGACCCCGCCTTTGAACAGGCTCAACACGGAGCATTTCGTTCCCTCTTATGAAGCTAGTGGATTTCAGGGAACCACTGCGGGCGTGCGACCCCCGCCGGGCCTCTACGCCCCACATCTCACGCAACATCCCTCTACACAAGGTGGTTTTCAAGCACTTTTAGAGGAGATGGGAGATTATCAAAAACCAGTCTTCCAAAAGAAGAATATTGATCGTGCACTCGCCGAGTTCGATCAATACTGCGTGAGAAAACACATGAGAACGCAAAACGAATGCTTCTCAGCTATATACAAGTGGGTACCAGAAGAAATGAGGGAAGCTATCGACTCAGCTTACCTCACGGCGCCCCACGCACCCTACGAAGAGGCCAAACAGCGCCTCCTACGAGAATATGGGTTGTCTTTACAGGACAGGCTCCTCGCACTCGAGGACCCCGCATCTCTCGCCAAAAAACCCAGCACCAAGTACCACGAGATGTACTCGAAAGCTGTTGGGTACTTTTCGGAAGCTCTAATCACTCAAAAGTGGATTGAGACTCTTCCCATCGAAGCACGAGGTATGGTCGCAGCTCAGCCTACCACGACCTCCCGGCTCGACCTAGCTGATACGCTACACGCGTACAGAGCAGAGAATACTTCTCTGAACATACGAGGAGTTGAATCTACTCCGAAACCCATAAATACTGGTTTCAAAAAGGCCCTCTCGAAACAAGCTGAGTTCAAACCCCAACCAGTGGAGAGTAAGCCTCACAAACCGATGGCCTATGTCTGTCGAAACCACGTACGTTTCGGTAACGAAACTCGCAAATGTGCAGACCCAGAACACTGCACTTGGAAGACAAACACTGCTTCCAAAACTAGCAAAAAGGCTGCGACTATAAGCCAGCCTAAAACCCGGGTTTCTACCGAAAATACTCAGCAGTCGGTACAAGAAAGTACCATTCCAACCTCCGACACAGAGAGTTCGGAAAACGAATAACTGCCAGCGTATCTGAGCCTATACGCCGGCAGTCTACTGAGTATAAAAGGCTTTTTTTCAAGTGCAAACTGAATGGCACTGAATTTCTCATTGACACGGGAGCAGAAGTGAACATTCTGCCCCACAATGTCACAAAAAAATTGGGCTTGAAAATTCTCAAGTCCAACGTTAAGCTCACAGCAGCTAACGGAGCCCCTATAGATACACTAGGGCGAGCTGACACAACAATTAACATCGGCCTCGGGGACATGACCACCGAGTTTATGATCACGAAAGTTGATCTAGCGATCCTAGGTATCCCATTCCTCGAATCTTGGGATATCGGAATACGGGTCAAACACAAGTACATTTATAAAGATAAAATGAAGTGCTATGCCGATCAAAAAATAGCTGCAGTCATGAACAAAAAGTTCACTGACGAACAAATTGCAGCTACTATCCCTCACCGTGACAATACACCTCAACCAGAGGACGTGCAAATCACGGAGGACGAAAACATTCGCTCTATCATTAACAAATACAATGATAAAATGAGCAAAATTCATGGTAAATGGAAGAACAACGGGGTTTACCACCGTATAACCACGGAAGGAACTCCAGTACACTTCCGAGCAAGACCCATGGCAGGAGAAAAACGGGCTCAAGTCAAAAAGACTTTTGACGAAATGCTTTCAGAAGGCATAATTGCACCATCGGATTCCGAATGGGCATCTCCGTTACACTGTGTGCCAAAAAAAGACGGGTCATGGAGAATCACCGGCGATTACCGTTTCCTCAACGCGAAAACGAAGAAAGACGCCTACCCTCCTCCTCACATTCGCTCGTTCCAAGCGAATTTACATGATACGCAAATCTATTCAACAATAGATTTAAAATCAGCGTATTATCATATTCCGATGCACCCAGATGACGCTCATAAAACTGCGATTATTACACCTTTCGGTCTTTATGAGTTTAAGAAAATGAGCATGGGTTTGGCCGGAGCGGCTCAAACATGGCAAAGATACATGGACAGCATCATGCGAAAATTTGATTTCGCATTTGTATATCTAGATGACATCCTGGTGGCTTCGAAGAATTATAACGAACACATGAACCACCTCAGACAAATTTTTGACAAACTAGGGGAACACGGACTTCGAGTAGGTTTTGATAAATGCATTTTTTCGAAACCTACCGTCGATTTCCTAGGTTTCACTATCTCGAAGGAAGGAATAATTCCTAAACGAGACAAAATAGAAGCCATAGAACAATTTCCTAGGCCAGTAGACGTACGAAGTCTACGCAGATTCCTAGGTATGTGTGGTTTCTACCGAGCATGCTCGAGCAAATTCGCTCACACGGCACAACCTCTGTATGACTCCATTCAGTCAAACAAAAAAAATGACAGAACACCTATCGAATGGACATCAGAGAGAGAAAAAGCTTTTAACAGCTTAAAGCAAGCAATGATCAAAGCAACATTGCATAACATTGCTCACCCACACCCTACGGCGGAGTGGAGATTAGTCTGTGACGCGTCCGACACACACATCGGAGCGGCACTAGAACAAGAAATTACAGACAAACATGGCTCGAAATCGTACCAACCATTGGGATTTTTCAGTAAAGAGATTCCAGAACAATGGAAGAACAAAGCATCGTTCGACAAGGAAATGTTCGCCGTTTACCAAGCGTGCATTCACTGGCACAACGACTTGGACGGCAGATCCTTCCATATTTGTTCGGATCACAAGCCTCTGCTAGGCACGATGCTTAAAAAGAATGCTCATTTTTCTAAAATGAGATTAAGATGGCTAACATACATCTCTCAAATGACGAGTGACATTCGTCATATTTCCGGAGAGAGCAACGTCGTCGCCGACGCACTCTCCAGACCCTTCGATCCGGTTGAAATTCAAACGAAATCGATTTCAACACAGACGAACGAGGGTCCACCCATAGCTGAAATTTCGAAAATTACGGCTGCAATAGAATGCAATCTTCTACTGCACATTTCAAATTCACAAATTCGCTCTCCCCCTACCGCGGAGGACAAATTGAAACTCACACGAGTTGAATTCTCTCAAGGAGAAATTTGGTGTAACCTAGACCTAGGACACCCTAGACCTTATATTCCAAACGAAATAAGGGAAGAAATAATACGCCAAATTCACAATTTGGGACACCCAGGTATACACTCTACAGTGTATAAAGTTAAACAACGATATTTTTGGCACGGACTACGTGCAGATGTCTCAAACTGGGTTCGAGCGTGCGAAACTTGCCAACGAGCAAAAATCACGCGCTCCGTGAAGCTCCCTTACTCCGAATTTGAAACGGCAAACAAATTTTCACACGTACACGTGGATATTACCGGACCCTTACCTTTAGCAAAAGGAGGGAAACGTTACATTTTGATGATGGTTGATAGAGCAACGGGTTGGCTAGAGGCAGTCCCTCTTAACAACATCGAAACAACCACAATCACAAATGCCTTTATCAATATTTGGGTAGCTTCAAAGGGCGTACCTAAATACATCACAAGTGATCAGGGCACCCAATTTGAATCAGATCTGTTCAATTCCATTATGGAACGTCTCGGAGTAAAACATACTCACACGTTACCATACAAACCATCAACAAACGGTATGGTAGAACGCAGAAACAGATCTTTGAAAGAAGCTCTCAAAGCTCAAAACGAAAATTGGCTCGATGCACTTCCCAAAGTTCTACTCGCCATGCGTACGGCAGTAGACCCGGCGACTGAAACTACGCCTTTCCAAAAAGTTTACGGGATTGACGTACCACTCCCAGGAGACATTTTCGTAACTTCTACGAACCTTTCGGAACCTCTTTTCTTCCGACCTACGCATATTAAACATAATAACACGAAATATGCCGTAAACATGCCCAAAAATTTGGATACATGTACTCATGTCTATATCAGAGTGCCCACACAGCTCACCTCTCTGCAATGTCCTTACACGGGACCATTCAAAGTGGTTAAAAGAGATAAGTTTTCGGTTACAGTGCAAATTGGCGAACATACTAAAAAAGTTCCCAAACAGCAAATCAAGCCAGCTTATACTCTTCACTCAGAAGAAGCTGTATCACAAGGACACTCTGTGTCACAAAATCAGACAGAAAGTAAGGAGAAAACTCCCCGAAAATCTGCCAGAAGGCACGTCCCCTCTACCAAATTCGACGAGAGGTGGGTAACGGCGCTCGCATCACCCCAACCGGCGTCGTCGTTATTAACACGACGTCTTGGGAGGGCCCCTGTGGTGAAATCCACCCCCTCTTGTCAACAGCCCTTTTCAGGGCTACCAAAAAGAGGTAGATACAACACAAAAATATTTACAAGACGTCGAATTATAACTCCGTCAAACAAAATATTTCACCAGAGAGAAAATACTAAATTCTCTCCCAAAAGTGAAATATTAAAGATTAACACGCAAGGCGACCTCCCCAAACATTTACTGGGCGAGATAGATGTGACAAAAAGTTCGAAACAAGTCGCCTTGAATGAGAAACCTCAAACAGGAAAACTCAAGGCCGTTCAGCCACCCCCGGGGACCCCGTCAAAGCAACGGACGCAGGGAAACCAACTCGGAAGACCAACTCAGCTATCATATGCACAGATACTGGGAAAACACTGTGCGAACCAATGAGATTGCACAGTAGAATTAATGAAATTAAGCGGACCAACCAGGAGGCGGCAGGAGGCGGCCACCTCCCTATAAATACCCCGCTAGGAGCCCTCCGAAATTCATTCCACTCTCCGCTCTCGACGACGACACCTCCGAAGTACGAAGAATTCTACACGCTCTACGCTGACGAACCTTCTGCATTACGAGTTCATCTCAAGAACGGCTTCCTACTGCTTTCTACAAGCCAGACCTTCTCTCCACACAGATTTCGCATTGGCATCTACGAGTCCAGTGATTATTCATCCTGCTCATTGCCCAACGTAGTTCATCTGTTAGGACGCCACCCGGTACTTCTATCGATATTCTCTTTAGACAGTACGCCCGAGGGACGTTCCGAGCCGTGTCACCCGGATTACATAGCCTTAAGCTCGTAGTCGACCGCTGGGGCACGCCGGTAAATTACTCAGCTCCTCCGCTCTAATTTACCGTCTACGGAAGTCTTTATCAAGACTGCGAGGTAGGACCCTGCCATCTGAGCATTGGAAAGACGCTCTGGCAAGCGAGTCCACTTCCAAAACCCTCTATTTTTCACACGTAGAGGCATCGAAACGAGCAAAAACTCGATCATTTCGATGGAACGTCAGCCTTCTTACTTCCCCTTGCAAGGGAAGGAGGAAGGCGGCAAGGCCGGGCCGAGTGACCAACGTAGTGCGCCCTACCGGCCACACGGTGAGTCCGCTGAACCAAACATCAGCGCAAGGCGCGACCCTCACGTCCGGATCGCCTTCTCGCCCGACGTATTCGTTCGAGAAACTTTCGAACAAGACTCACCTATACAAAAGATCGAGCAAACCTTTCAGACTCGCTCTGAAGCCGATCTTTACGATTCGACCAAGCTGTCCGACTACCCACGATATCCGACGCAGGGTCACACGGTCGATCCGAGTGTCAAATACACTCCAAATGCACAAAAAGCAGAGGATACTTTTCAGTACCTCAACCAAGCTCAATATATTCCCCTTTCAGATGTAAATCTAAGGCCGGAATATTACAAAACGGCTCAGTACAAAACTGATCGAACCCAGCACTTGGTACACGAGCCTAGCGCTCCGCGCGGCTGCGACACGGACTATCCACCCTTTCAGCCCGCGAAATCAGTTGACCTTGGCGGCTCCGCCCGCATTCCTCGCGGGGGTGGCCTAGAAACCAACCCGCATAACCGGGATATAAATGTCCGACTTGGTCTGCCTACGTCAAGTCAAACCTATATAAATCCACTACAATCCCCCCCCCCCCCACCTTTAAATTACTTCAAGAATTATTTTCCCGTTTCCTAATTGATCCATTTCGACCGTTGTTAAACGTCACCCACACTTGATTTACTATATTCCGAAATGGAGCGTTTTATAATTATTAATACCTTCTCAATATTAATTTTATTTACAGTTGGTAGGAAACTACTTATTTAAATATAACGATATTTTTAGATCAGGGGGACTAGTAAAGTGTAGATATTTTGATTAATTGCATCAATTTTCCCTCTGCAGGTGCCTATATCTACGCAGGCAACCGTTGTTAACAACCTGCATCTGCAATTTGAAATGGAACTCCTCAGTGAAATCTAGCATTCAATATCAGTGTACACTGATCAGCTGAGGAGCCTAATTTTATTTGATTCTCAATCGATTTATGATGCTGAAACCTGAAACTCCTTTTGGACATCTAAAATACATAAAATTATAAAAATTTTAAGGACTCTGATGATCAGTTTCGGAACCTTTGAGGCTAATTTCTTTCCTAATCGACTCACGGTGCTGAAATTTAGATGGAGTTCCTTTGGGACACCTCAAAAACAATTACGAGGTACGGAGGGGCACTGATCAGCTGAGGGGCCTCTGAACCTACATTCTTTCCTTACCAATCGACCTGCCGTTGGTCCATTTTGGTTTATTATTTCCAATAATAAGCCTATGTGATCGTGTAGCAAAAAATGTTTGTAACCCCCCCTCAAACTTTGTCACTTTACGTTTCAAGGTGCGTAGAATCCAAATTTGAAATGTCCGTCCGCCGTCCGGGCCATAAAAGGCCTTAGAATTGACTTAAAAATCCGTTCTTTCGCACATAGACTCCACTTGGGGTCTAGTTGGTCCTAACTTCTCGCCAGCTCGATCGCTCCACACCCATGGGTGCTATGAGCCAAAAATAGGTGAAAAAGTGTCTTTTTCGAGGCATGAATATTTGTTTTTTTTTTCTAGGTCATATTTGTGTGTTAATACCAATGCTTTGCCTACGTATATTTAATAACATATCCTCTCGACTTTTCGTACGTACTTAGATAATGATATTATTAAGGCAATAATTATTTGAATAGATTGGAGCTCAAATCGAGAAATATAAACATGCGTATATCTATACTATTTATAAGAATGAAACTCCGTCTGTCTGTTTGTTTGTCGTGTCTATGCACGGCCAAACGGCTGAGTGGCGGGAGTCTACGAGTGGGGGGATCTTCTTGGGATTTCCCGAAAGGGGGAATGAGCGAATTTAAAATTTTCTAATCCCACCAGAACCATGGGCCGTAGGGCGGGAGGGGGGTCGAAGTAAGAATTAATGTGCGCTTTTTGGACTTCCCCGCTTCCTCTACCCCTCTAAACGGCCGTTGAAAATTCCGGAAAAATACCGGTTTCGTAGGTTTTTGAACGAGGAAGATGACGGCGCGATCGGATCGCGAAAAAAGTATCGGGAAATGCGTCAAAAAAATGCGAGAGTACGGACCCGTTTTCTCGAAAAGTCCGACGAAAAACTACGTTTTTTCCCATTAAAATATACCCCGTAAAGGTACGTTTTTCGGAACGGTTTTCGCGGGCGAAATAAAGGTTTGATCCCGACGAATCTGAATCCGAAATCGGATATCGAAAAAAGTGACGTGAAGTCGGTCAAAATGCGAGAGGGAAGCGAGGCGAAGCGATGGAAATGAGAAATTAATTGTGCCGTGGACTCGAGAAGGCTCTTGGAAGACGTGTTTGGGGTTCGATGACTCAGGTACAGGTTTCGGTGTTTGGGTGTTGCGAGCATGTACACATAGGTACCTTGCGAGCGAAGCGAGAGCCATTTCAACAGAATAAATACGGACTTTTTCCTACACATATACAGCAATACCTTGCGAGCGAAGCGAGCAACATCCCCGAATAAACTTTTCGTGGTTCCACGTAGTTTTATAAGATTTAATTTGTTTGTAAGAATTCCCAACTGAAAAAAAACGTCTGCCAAGTTGGGTGGGCAGTATAACTTCCTCAAGCGAGCGAAGCAAGCAGCATCCCCTACAGAAGTTAAACCTACCCTTAGAGATCTACCGTTTGCGAGCGAAGCGAGCAACATCCCCTACATGTTTCAATTGTAATACATTCCATCTATACAGCCACACTTTGCGAGCGAAGCGAGCAACATTCCCTACATACCACACTTTGCGAGCGAAGCGAGCAACATTCCCTATATGCCACACTTTGCGAGCGAAGCGAGCAATTTAATGGGGGGTCCGGGGGGCTTGCCCCCCGGCTGGACGTGGAGGCGAGCGTAGCGAGCCGGAGCGGCTAGTAATTATAGAAGTATAGGTTGTGGCAACTCGAAATAGGACACGCCGAGGAGTCTGGATGGGCCTTATGACGTACGCAAGCCAACTAAAACTACGATCATACTCAATTGAAAAAATAATAAACCTTTGTGAAATAATTTGCAGCGTTTCACTAAGTACGAGTATAAAGCGTGAAATTGTGAGGTCCTGGAGCTGTAAAGGTGTGGACCCTTTTGTGAGACCCGATGCGTCAATTTTGATTATTTACTAAATTTGGGTTTTAATAATAATTACAGAGCAATGATCTGCTTAGAAGGGCTATCTAATATATAAATAATACACTTTTGTGTAATAATTTGCAGCGTTGTTTGCATTTATGGCGAATATGTATGTTTATATTTTTTCAATTTCATTTTTGATAACTCACAAAAATATACTGTGTTAGGTATCGTACATCTAAATTGGAGAAAGATTAGATTCGAACAGCTCGCTGTTTTGTTTCCCGGAAGATAGATACGACATCGAGAATTTCTATTTCCCTGCCTATCTCGCCAAATTTACGGTTCCGCAACGACTGATTTATAACGCATAATATTTATGATATAACGCTGATCAAAGTCCCTCCATACTTTGTAATTGTAATCTTGATTTCCTAAAGGAGCTACATTTCAGGTTTCAGCATCATTAGTCGATTTAGAAATCAATTAGGCTCAGAGGCTCTCAGCTGATCAGAGTGCACTGATATTGAATTCTAAATGAATTCTAAATATCACGAAGGAGCACCATTTCAAATTGCTGAAATAATTACCAAAATTGCCAAAATTCAACGTTTAGTTCCCAAGAGTTGGGAAAAAAATCCAGCCATGCAGCATGATCGTATGAGCGAATTTCCGTAAATCATCGCATTATTTATGATACACCGTTTTGAAATGTCTTCACTTTGAATGCAAATAATTGTTAACTGCCAATTTCACGGCAAAAAATAAAAATAAAAAACGTTCTTAATAATATTATACTGAAAAGATTTTGGATTTATAGCTTTTTTGCCGTTTTAGCGAATTTTTGAAGAAAATTAAGCTATTGCTCTCGCCTCAAAATTTGTAGAATGTGAATTTTTGAAAAACATTTATGCAGAAATCCGTTTCAGGCTATTCTGAATCATATTCTGAAGTTTAACGCATTTTTTTATGTATGTATGTATGTATGTATATATGTATGTGTCATTCCAGACGATAACTGTCCGTAGAATTGTGCTAGAAACTTCAAACAAATTTTAAAATGTTAAGGACACAAAACGAAAGTTCAAGTTCGTTGGCCAGCGTGATCGGATTACATCTTCGGGTTGAAAATTTTCAAAAATGTAGTCAACAATTTCAAAATAGCCTGTTTTTTGCGATTTGTTGTGCGAAATAATTTTTTCAGCACACTAACATGTGGAATATTTGGAATCAACGTAAAATTTCCTATAAGAATATGTATCAAGTTTCAAAAATTTCAAAGTTGAAAAATCAGTCAAAAATCGAAATAATGCCAGTTCGCTAGTTGTAAAAATTGGTAATGTTTGCATGAAACATTGTCCAAATTCAGATTGAACTACTCTTATGGAAGTATTATATCCCTGTATAACCAATCCTAGAACCATGCTGTTTAAAACGTAGGTAGTAGGTGCTTGTTAAAAAAAAAAAAAAAAAAATGTAATCACAACTGATGAGTTTACTTTGTGAAATATTCCGTCCTCCGATTCTCTCGGTCGCTCTCTTTAACGTTTTACGCTCAACTGTTTTAGGACTTGATGTAGCTTTAATACTGACTGTGGCATAGCAAATATCAGCCATGAAATTATGAAGAAGTTCTATTTATGTACGTACTAGCAAGCAGACCCAAGGCCTCGCATTTGATTCCATGTTTGTCTATCAAAATCATAAACTAAAATTTCTGTACACGATCAATAGCGACTGAAATGTCGAAGATTTCTTCAAAAATTCGCTCATGGGGTCATGCTGCATGACTGAACTTTTTTTTTTTTTTCCCCTCCGATTTGCTAGTGGAGTCCGTCATGGCACTCCGTTTGGAGACGGAGGGCAGCATGGCCCCTCGTAGAATCGTGCCACTTGCAGTGTCCCTTAAGGAAACTAGGAAACTCATCAACAGGAAACTCATAAAAAAAATCGTGGAACCCCATTTTTGATTAGTTTTCCACGTGGGGTGGAAACTCGTCAAATCTTCATGAACGAGCGACTAATCAAAAAATGGAATCCAATAAATTTATCCCTTTAATTCAGTTATGAATCAGTATAAACCTTTGGGTCAACTACCTGCCATTGTTACAGCTCATCGCCACCATGAATAACTACCTGGCCAAAAACCTTATAATAGTTGGGTCTGGCACACGGTGAAGCCTTCCAAAGGTTTGGTTTGATGACTTTCCTTTCGATGAGTTTCCCCTTAGGAGCTCTTGACCAGTTTCCAAAGGGGACAGGAAAGTCATCAAAAATAATTATCAACTACTTTTCATCTTCCAAATTTATATCCGATTTCAATTTGAAATTCTTTTTGACGACTTTCCCTCCCCTTCAATTTTGACCAGTGTCCCACCCAAAGGGGAAACTCCTCGAAAAGTTTTTGATGAGTTTCTGTTTGATGAGTTTGTAGGGACCCTCCCTTAAGACACCTTGTTCAGTGCCGCTAATGACCCTTCTGGTTGAGGTCTGGCTTAAACCATTAAATTAAATGAAAAATAATAATAATAAATAAATAAATAAAATAAAATAAACATACCGAATAGAGAAGTGTGGAGCTTGGGTTTCGCAACAGAGCTGAACTTCAGTTAGGCACATAACAAACCAAAAACAAGGAAACGAAAGAAAAACGATGAACAATCTAGTCTGAAAAAGGGCAACTGATCGATAGAAAAGTACCAATTATTGTATTTTATTGTACTCATTGTGGTTAAATATAAAACGCACGTCTGCCATTCTAAAGCCGTCGGATTAAAAGATGGCGGACAGTGAAACAGAACTCAAAACTATGAAAATCCGACTTACAGGTAGACGAATACCATTTCGGCCTATGATACTTTTATCCACGAGCAACTCATACATGTTCGTCTGCCACTTTACATTGGCTGGGTTTTACGCGCAGACGAAGTCAAAAAACACGAATTTGAGGGTCTAGAAACGACTGATTTGTAGATGGGTGAAATTTTGGTCAATCATACTTGGGTTGATAGGTAACGTATAAATTCAAGTCTGCCACTTCAGTATCGCTGGGTCTTCGCTGCAGACGCTGTCCAAAAACGCATATTTTTGGGCCTAAAATCAACTTATTGGTAAATAAATGAAATTTTAGCCGATGATACTTGAATGTACGTGTAATGCAAAAATGCACGTCTGCCGTTGAAAAGTCGCTGGATTTGTAGGGCAGATGAAGTCCAAAAACACACATCCGGGGGGTCCAAAATTGACTCATTTGTAGATGACTGAAATTTTTAACCAAGATACTAGGAGAAAATTGTAACATAAAAATGCACGTCTGCCGTTGAAGAGTCGCTGGGTTGCTAGAGCAGACGAAGTCCAAAAACACACATCCGGGGGGTCCAAAATTGACTCATTTGTAGATGACTGAAATTTTAAACCCAGATACTAGGCGAAAATTGTAACATATAAATGCACGTCTGCCACTGAAGAGTCGCTGGGTTGCTAGGGCAGACGAAGTCCAAAAACACACATCCGGGGGGTCCAAAATTGACTCATTTGTAGATGACTGAAATTTTAAACCCAGATACTAGGCGAAAATTGTAACATAAAAATGCACGTCTGCCGTTGAAAAGTCGCTGGGTTGCCAGTGCAGACGGATTTTGCCAAAAACACAAATTTTAGGGGTCCATATGGACTTACAGGTAGACGGCTGAAATGTTGGCAAGTAATTTTAGATTTGGTATGCAACATGAAAATATACGTCTGCCATCGAAAATTTGATGGATTTCTGGAGCAGACGGACTTCAAAAAGTCCCGTCATGCAGCTTTAGTTAATGATCGAATTTAAAAAATGCCATTTCAACTAACTTTTCACAATTTTTTAAGATGTCAATGTTGAAGTTCTGATGAGGTTTTTCTGATAGAAATTTTCAATGTGATTCCCAATATATCATACTTAGGTAGTATGTTCGAGAGGATAATTTCAACAATTTCCAAATATATTAATTTTGTAGATTGCTGAAAATTCGGCCTACAATATTAAAATGTAATAGGAAACTTGAAAGCATACGTTTGTCATCATATTAGTGGGATCATCCACAAACTTTCGTTACCCTAAATATGTTGTAGAGTGGAAAAATATTGAAGAAAATACTGTAGTTTCGTGAAAATCTCTTTAATTTATAATAATGAAATACAAGCGAAAGTATTGTAAAACATCAAATACGTAATATAGGTAAGTACGATTAATTAATATAGTTGGGGTTTACCGGATTGGATGTTTATATTGTTTAATTTAAAAAGTCAAAAGCCTCCTTAAATTATTATTAGTATGTATGAGGGATGGATGCATAATCGTGTGTTAAAATAATCCCCATTCTTAACATATTCAATCTTGATCGAGCGGTTTTATACTCAACATTTAGTAACATGACTGTTACTGGCTTATTGTTGTTACTTAAAAATAGTGACCAGTGTAGGTACATCACAAAGCAAATGATGAAAAGCTGATTCAACAAAAATGCTCTAATACATCAAGTATTATAATTCCAAGTTCAGTGGGTTCAAAAGGACTTCAGTCTTATGATAACGATTGACTTTATTACATTGGTTTCGGAAAATGATGCGACTGAATATCCAAAGGTAATATCTGGATTTAAAAAGCCATATTTTTCAGTAATGGATACTAATCTACTACATCAAAATGATACTAATCTACTGCATCAAAATGATACTAATCTAATACATCAAAATGATAATTATTTCGATTAAAATGTAAAATAACATTACTTTTGGTTGTACATAGGGATCAGTAGTTTTATATGAATCTAGGTATGTCTTCTTTCATCTTCAGACATTGATATCTCGCTATTACTGCCATAATCCTCGTCATCCTCATGTTCAGTGGTACATAACAGAATATCCTCTAGTGAAATGGGCAGTGCTGATCCTTTGAACCATCGTAGCATGTACATTCCATTCTCTTCAAGCCATCCGTAGTCAGTGGGCGAGATTCTCGGGGGATGTGGAACGTTCAAGTTGGACCATAGAATGGCGACGAACTTACATTGCAGAACTGAACGCACCAAGGCAGGGAAACTTACCTAGCCATGGGCATGCTAAAGTGCCGTTTAATAGCAGTGCTGTTGGCTCGATCTGAACTGCCTGGTGGAAAAAGGGAATTGACAAAATTTGGTACGCAACCTTTTGTTGCTTTATAGAGATGAAATTGCTTTATAGCTTTGAATATGCTTTAACATGGACACATAACCACTTCCAGATGCAATAGTCCTGACTAGAACTTCAGTTGCCCGCCTTGGGGTTTCAAATGATGTCCTCGAAGTTGATTTTGGATCCTCCAATGCCAGCCCTCCATATTTCACTGGAAGGGAGAACAACGCATGTTCTTCTGGCTGAATCGCACGACTCAAGATGGCTGGTGTTAGATCATTTCGAATAGCATCCCTTAAGGGTATGAAAAAATCATCGCATTCAGGAACAACTCTTTGAACGAAGGACCACTCCCTCAGATGAGCTTTCGTAAAAGGTGTATGTACAGCCTGGGAACTTTAGTTGGCAAATTTTTCAACATGGGTTATCCACGTAAAGCATATTCAAAGCTATAAAGCAATTTCATCTCTATAAAGCAACAAAAGGTTGCGTACCAAATTTTGTCAATTCCCTTTTTCCACCAGGCAGTTCAGATCGAGCCAACAGCACTGCTATTAAACGGCACTTTAGCATGCCCATGGCTAGGTAAGTTTCCCTGCCTTGGTGCGTTCAGTTCTGCAATGTAAGTTCGTCGCCATTCTATGGTCCAACTTGAACGTTCCACATCCCCCGAGAATCTCGCCCACTGACTACGGATGGCTTGAAGAGAATGGAATGTACATGCTACGATGGTTCAAAGGATCAGCACTGCCCATTTCACTAGAGGATATTCTGTTATGTACCACTGAACATGAGGATGACGAGGATTATGGCAGTAATAGCGAGATATCAATGTCTGAAGATGAAAGAAGACATACCTAGATTCATATAAAACTACTGATCCCTATGTACAACCAAAAGTAATGTTATTTTACATTTTAATCGAAATAATTATCATTTTGATGTATTAGATTAGTATCATTTTGATGCAGTAGATTAGTATCATTTTGATGTAGTAGATTAGTATCCATTACTGAAAAATATGGCTTTTTAAATCCAGATATTACCTTTGGATATTCAGTCGCATCATTTTCCGAAACCAATGTAATAAAGTCAATCGTTATCATAAGACTGAAGTCCTTTTGAACCCACTGAACTTGGAATTATAATACTTGATGTATTAGAGCATTTTTGTTGAATCAGCTTTTCACCATTTGCTTTGTGATGTACCTACACTGGTCACTATTTTTAAGTAACAACAATAAGCCAGTAACAGTCATGTTACTAAATGTTGAGTATAAAACCGCTCGATCAAGATTGAATATGTTAAGAATGGGGATTATTTTAACACACGATTATGCATCCATCCCTCATACATACTAATAATAATTTAAGGAGGCTTTTGACTTTTTAAATTAAACAATATAAACATCCAATCCGGTAAACCCCAACTATATTAATTAATCGTACTTACCTATATTACGTATTTGATGTTTTACAATACTTTCGCTTGTATTTCATTATTATAAATTAAAGAGATTTTCACGAAACTACAGTATTTTCTTCAATATTTTTCCACTCTACAACATATTTAGGGTAACGAAAGTTTGTGGATGATCCCACTAATATGATGACAAACGTATGCTTTCAAGTTTCCTATTACATTTTAATATTGTAGGCCGAATTTTCAGCAATCTACAAAATTAATATATTTGGAAATTGTTGAAATTATCCTCTCGAACATACTACCTAAGTATGATATATTGGGAATCACATTGAAAATTTCTATCAGAAAAACATCATCAGAACTTCAAATTGACATCTTAAAAAATTGTGAAAAGTTAGTTGAAATGGCATTTTTTAAATTCGATCATTAACTAAAGCTGCATGACGGGACTTTTTGAAGTCCGTCTGCTCCAGAAATCCATCAAATTTTCGATGGCAGACGTATATTTTCATGTTGCATACCAAATCTAATATTACTTGCCAACATTTCAGCCGTCTACCTGTAAGTCCATATGGACCCCTATAATTTGTGTTTTTGGCAAAATCCGTCTGCACTGGCAACCCAGCGACTTTTCAACGGCAGACGTGCATTTTTATGTTACAATTTTCGCCTAGTATCTGGGTTTAAAATTTCAGTCATCTACAAATGAGTCAATTTTGGACCCCCCCCGGATGTGTGTTTTTGGACTTCGTCTGCTCTAGCAACCCAGCGACTCTTCAACGGCAGACGTGCATTTTTATGTTACAATTTTCTCCTAGTATCTTGGTTAAAAATTTCAGTCATCTACAAATGAGTCAATTTTGGACCCCCCGGATGTGTGTTTTTGGACTTCATCTGCCCTACAAATCCAGCGACTTTTCAACGGCAGACGTGCATTTTTGCATTACACGTACATTCAAGTATCATCGGCTAAAATTTCATTTATTTACCAATAAGTTGATTTTAGGCCCAAAAATATGCGTTTTTGGACAGCGTCTGCAGCGAAGACCCAGCGATACTGAAGTGGCAGACTTGAATTTATACGTTACCTATCAACCCAAGTATGATTGACCAAAATTTCACCCATCTACAAATCAGTCGTTTCTAGACCCTCAAATTCGTGTTTTTTGACTTCGTCTGCGCGTAAAACCCAGCCAATGTAAAGTGGCAGACGAACATGTATGAGTTGCTCGTGGATAAAAGTATCATAGGCCGAAATGGTATTCGTCTACCTGTAAGTCGGATTTTCATAGTTTTGAGTTCTGTTTCACTGTCCGCCATCTTTTAATCCGACGGATTTAGAATGGCAGACGTGCGTTTTATATTTAACCACAATGAGTACAATAAAATACAATAATTGGTACTTTTCTATCCATCAGTTGCCCTTTTTCAGCCGGGCTCCCAGACTAATCGGTTTTGAAGTTTATAGTGGACCGTCTTCGGACATAAGCCGATAGTTTATGATAATTATTCAATGAAAACTGGTCCGATGAACAAATCTTAGACCTGTCTAGCCGCCACGGCCTTACATCGCTTTTTGGGTCACTATTCACGTAGAAGGTCGGAGGAAAAAGAACTTGATTCACATAGATCACCCAGGAACCAGTCTTATATACTTATCAATCTTGGAAATCTGATATATATTTATAGATATATATTTGTGAGTCTGTGGGAAATATGAAGGTAATTTTATAAATATTTACCATTCGATTCTCAAGACCAACCACATAATAGTTCGCACGACCCCAGGACGGTGTCGTCCTGATTGCGGTCGGTCCAGATTGCGGTCAGTCCAGATTACGGTCAAGTGGGTACCTGAAGGGGATGATTAGGGTTTGACACGTGTTCATGAGTCCAGATTGCGGACAAGCTGTTACGCTACTTACCTAGACAGGTTGTGGTAGCAGTTGGCATCACAAAAGCAGTATTGCGAGCGAAGCGAGCAACATCCCCGAATAAACTTTTCGTAGTTCCACGTAGTTTTATAAGATTTAATTTGTTTGTAAGAATTTCCAACCGAAAAAAACGTCTGCCAAGTTGGGTGGGCAGTATAACTTCCTCAAGCGAGCGAAGCGAGCAGCATCCCCTTCAGACTTTAGACCTACCCTTAGGGACCTACCGTTTGCAAGCCAAGCGAGCAACATCCCCTACAAGTTTAAATTGTAATACATCGCATCTACACAGCCACACCTTGCGAGCGAAGCGAGCAACACTTCCTACATGCCACACTTAGCGAGCGAAGCGAGCAACATTCCCTACATGTCACACTTTGCGAGCGAAGCGAGCAATTCAATGGGGGGTCCGGGGGGCTTGCCCCCCGGCTGGACGTGGAGGCGAGCGAAGCGAGCCGGAGCGGCTAGTAACTAAGAAGACTATTTAGATTTCATTCTTCCCATGAGTTGGGAGTGAGAAGCCTGAAAACTTCGTTGTTTTCCCGCTCATTTGGGATTTGTTTGTGGTCCGCTGATTCCAATTACGGAAGCTTATCTTTGTTGTTCTGTTGCGATTTAGAGTGAAAATGTTCGAATTTCACCTAGGGAGTAGGTACCTACTTTTGGTAATAATTGTACCTACTTGAATGAGGGCTAATCAAAAGAAAAAACACAAACGGTGGGTACAGCTTTCGTACAAGTTGGTACTCAACCACGAGGGACATTTTATGTCGTTGCGCCCCCTTTCGCACCCACACCACGTACCTCGTACTTAATTTTTTTGTTTAAAAATTTTTGTTTTAAAATAATAAATGAGAAACTCAAAATTACAATACATTCAACCGTGGTTCAACCGTTTCTCGAAAACACGAAACAACATTTACAACGCTTACGTAGCTACAGCTTCGCATTTATTTGTCGTACTCGTACGCAGTTTTTTGCGCAAACGATATTCACGCATCAGCTCCTTGGCTGATTTGGGAAGTTTCCGTTTCGTCGATGGTCGATTGGATGATTGTTGATGCTCCATGTAATGTTTCGTCGTAACAGGTGGTGCCTTATACACAGCTTCTTATATACACACTCACGAGTGCACTTCATAAAAATTTTGTTAAACATAAACACAGTCCGAGAGACTCTTTTGAAAATGTTATATGCTTTATGTTCCTGGGTCAACTTTAATCTCTTGCCCGCAATCTGGACAGGGTACATTTAGTTGCCCGCAATCTGGACAGATTTTTCCTTGACCGCAATCTGGACTGCCCGCAATCAGGACACAATCCCCAGGACATTCATTATTCACTGTCCGGTTTTTGACTCGACGAATGTCAATCGATTTTGATTAAAACCTCCGTTCGAATTCTTCCTCTGTCTCTTCCCACATCAAAATGTATTATTTTTTGTGGAATCAGACACTGATTGCATCATGGTCCAGTTTCGTCCAACACTAATGCCAAGGTTGGCGGGCCGTTGACATTTACCATCTCCGCCGAGAAATGCGGCGCGCGGCGTCCGATTCATAAAGAACGTGGGACGCTCGCCTTGGGATCACCAGTTTACCCGTTTCGTACACTTTATTTCCTTTATTTTCCGTTCGTTTCAAGATATTAACTTATTTGGGCAGACATAACTGTCCAGGTTCATATAATAATATTCAGGATGCCTAAAATTTCATGGACCACCTATTATTTTTGGAGATATCAAAACCTTCAAGAGGTAGCTTCCCTTTATTTTTCAAATGCTATTCATTGTTGGAAATTAATGCATATTATCACGCGCTACAGTAGGGCTACGGCTCTTGAGTTGCGTTTTCCGAACGGGAACTCTAATTTTTGACATTTTATGTCTTTGCTATGGCACATAAACTAAAAAAACGTCACGGACGTTGCTCACGAAAATATTTTGATGATTTCCACTTACAACCGAGTCGTTGCTAGGGAAATAGTACTTCGCCGTTTTTCATCCCACAAAATTCGTTGACCATTCGTTCGAAAGCTCTCGATTTATCAATCCATATTATGTTAACTACTGCGAAGTGCGTGGCCAACAAGCTGAGTTATGAGGAAGGTTATTTGAATAATTGTGTACACTCAGGTGATCATTCTCAATAATTATTGATATTGTGAACATGATTGCCACCGCTTGTTAATTTCTGATGATTTCATTGAGCTGGTGTTTCGATGATTTGATTCATAGCAGGTGATCCAAATATTGCGAGAACGGTTTGATTTGTGAAGTGGTGGCTAAATCATTTTAATAGGTAATTTCTATACTTTACACTGTAGGAAGATGTAATTTGGTATGTAGCCTCTTTAGGACATTTACTTGACAATGCCTAGGGTCCGGATCAGATGAGTGGCTCTTAAAGCTAATTTATATGTTTTACACTCTAGGAAGCTGTAATTTCGTATGTAGTCTCTTTAGCACATTTACGTGACGATGCCCAGGGTCCGGATCAGCTGAGTGGCTCTTAGAGCTTGCATACTAGTCTGCAACACATACGAGTCTGCAACTAAAGACATAAAATGTCCCAATGTGTTGCAGACTCGTATGCAAGCGTTTTATTAAAGATTCTGAATTTACAATAAATTTCATGGAAAAATGATCCATCACTCGAATTTTTGTGTGCGTAAAAACTGGCGCAAATACGCGCAAAACGTGCGTCAATTGTGCAATATTGAGTTTTTAAAGATAAGTATTCAATTGTATTTCTTTTAAGCTGACTCACGTAGAGCTGTTCATTTATTTATATTAGCAATACCAACTTGGAAAAACACCCCCAAAACAGTCGGAATTGCACTATGCATTTTCACACAAAGCAAACCGGTGTTTTTCCGTTAGAATTGGGAATATCACGGACGAGTTTTCATTGAAAAATCATCATGATCTATCGGCCTACGTCCAAAGAAGGTCCACTATAAACTTGAAAAGCGTTTAATATTATTGGCACACATTATTAATTTATTTTACCATGAATGCGTATTACCTGGTTAATGCCTCTGAGCTCCGATAACTATTATTTTCTGTCATGTCTGCTATATCAAAATGAAACAACAACAGCAACACTTGTGGTTTCTTTATTCATGTTCAGGTTATATCAAATATATTATAGTCAGTTCTAACACGTGTTCTTTTCAATTTCAATATTAAATTTCCTAAATTCCGGGGTTTAAGTGGTTAGTTTTGTCAGTGAAACATTTTATTTTCCACTATAGTACGAGGGATATCCAGAAATTAAGGTTACAACTGCTGTTAAAAATCGAAAAAAATCATATATTTCAATGACATTTACAGAGTATCTTCCAAAATATGTGCTTATTTTTCTACGTAATCTCCTTCTACTTCAAGACACTTCTTCATCCTGGGTACCAGCTTTTTTATACATATACCCTCGCTTCACTCCACCTCTGAAAGCCACTTCTCCACTGTCTCCTTCACCTCCTCCTTGGAAAAACGATTCCCTCCCAAGAATTCCTTCAATTTGGTGAGTCCGAGGTACACGGTGGGTGAGTAACAACATCCCATCCAAAGGACACAAGTAGGTCCTGGGTCACACGAGCGGTGTGGGGTCTGGCGTTGTCATGAATGAGGGACTCACCACGAGTCAGCAATCCCCTCTTTTTATCTGTTCTCTTATTTTATTTATTTTTTTAAATATTTTTTTAGGGTTTTTCAGTATCTGTCAACAATGATGGCAGTCCCTTTGGTCATGAAATCCTTCAACAACCCCTTTCCTGTCCCGAAACACAGATGCCATGATCTTCCACTCTGAAAACTAAACTTGGAATTCTTTTGCTGACGGGGAGGGGGATGGCGCCATTGTTGGGACTACCTTTTGTCTCTGGGGTATAGTGCCATACCCAAGATTCGTCCCCAGTTAAGTCAAGGAATGCTTCACCCTCCATTTCATAACGATGAAGAAATTCGCGTGCAGCAGAAATGCTATTTTGGCAATGTTCCAGAGTTGAAATTTTTGGTAGCCATCTTGCACATAACTTCCTGTAATCCAGTTTTTCCGAGACAGTTTCACCCATAATCCTTCACGAGATGTGTGGAAACATTTCATGAAGGTTGCCAATGGACCCGACGATCAGTGCGTATTTTTTCATCAACTTGCTGCAGAAGCACTTCTGAAATGAGAGACAGCCTCCCACTCCTTTCTTCGTCGTGAGTGTCGGGACGACCTTCTTTGGACAGCGTAACCCTCTTGAAAATATGCCGACGTGACATTACCTCAGGTCCCTAAGTTTCCACAAGCTGACGATGGGTTCCGGTGGCTGATTCGTGACGCAAAGGGAGGAACTTGATGACTGACCGTATCTCACATCGGTGGTAGGTGGAGCGAACAGCACCTTCAGAGGTTGACGGATATCGTAGGCACTACTTTAAACTGCAACAACCCTTTGCCATATAGGGTGAAGGCCATTTTCTCTTTAGCTGATTCATTCAACGTGGCTTACTAATCATACATCTGGTAAGATACTGTTGTAAACCTTACTGGTCAAAGTTAGAGGGAGAAACCATTCAAGAGTTGCTCGGGTTTTGATAGATAGTTGATCCCAGCGATCATACATTTTTACGAAATCGGCTAAGGAATTAAATTTAAGGAGTCTTGGTAATGAAGCATTAACTCATCTTGTTTTTGGGGACATCTCCACAGAAAGGGTCGAACAATCCATTTATGATGTTTTGGTTTCTGACGTAAGCGATGAAGTTTCACTAAATTTAAAATTACTCGAGAACGAAATTTGCTATGCCTTACTTACAATTTCGAAATCGTCCCCTGAAAATATAGTTCGTTCGCTTCAAGCAAAAATATTGAGCTGCGTGACGTATGACCGAATTCCCCAAAAATAGACATTTTATTAGGGGCTGACGTTATTGGAAGCATTTTGACCGGGAAAATGAAAAAAAAAACTATGGACGGTCTTGTATTACAAGAAACTCTATTGGGATGGACAGTGTTTGGGGAGTGTGCTGGAAAAGAGGCTGTTTATTCGATTAATTGTATGTCTAATCCAACGATTGCTGATCTGTGGGAACTTGAAACCTTAGGAATCACACATTAAGATAGCAGTGTAAAGGGAGAAGTGGCCATTGATACACTAGCAAATTTGGAGCGCACGATCAAGCATCAGCAAGATGGGAGGTGAGTGGCTCAACTACCGTGGAGGCCTCGTTACTTGGACTTGAGAAGCAACTTAGAATTAGCAAAGCAGCGATTGAAATGTACAACCAGAAGATTATTGAAACTTAACAAGTTTACTGAATATAATTATGTTTTTAACAAATGGCTGGAGGAAGGCATAATGGAAAATGTAGGTAACTTGAATGATGGGCCAGAGAATCATTAGGTACCTATCCCATCATGCTATAATAAAAGAAGGTAGTACGACTAAAAAACATCGACCTGTTTTCGATTCCTCTGCGAAGGGTATGGGAGGAATCAGCCTATAAGGGTATTTGGAAAAGGGACCTAATTTGGTGGCTCTGATTCTTCGCTAGTCAAGTTTAGGCTGGGGCAGTATGGAGTCACTTCGGACATCAGAAAAGCTTTCCGCCAAATAAGGGGTTTCTTAACCCTGGAATGCCCCGTGGGGTTTGTCAAACCCCAATCGCGATTTAAAGTCAGTTTATCATGTTGAATCCCGCACGTCTGGTTCTTCTAAAGGCTTCAGCCTTTTTCCAGTTTAAGTAGTACGTTCAAGACTTCTGTGTAGTGTAGTACTTTCTTGTGCCTGGGGTTTGACAAACCCCACCGGGGAGTTAACCGCTAGTGATTTTCTCTATAGCAAGTGTTATTTTTGTGGGCTTTACCTCAGTTTTGTTATAGTTGTTGGCTAATCGTTAGAAATGGCTGAAAAACGCAAGTTTTCGGATCCTGAAGACATAAGATTTATTTTGGATTTTGGAACAGTTGGAAGAAGAAGATGTAGATTTTGGCGGAGAAAATTCAAACACGGGAGATAATGTCGAGTTAAAAGAAGTTGCCTCCGATGAAGAAGCGTCAAAAGTGACAGTTTTGGAGAAACTAGTTCGATGTTCCTTCAGTGAACATCATAGATCTTCAAAGTGTTGAGAATGTTGATCCTATTGCTTGGTGCCAATTTTATGTTACCTTTTCATTCTAGTTCTTGGGTTTTGTAAGTGGTATCAAACTAATCTCAGAAAATTGTTTTGTAGATTTTATTTATTTTTGTTTTTAAATGAAAATGTGCTAATTTTATATTGAAATTTTGTTACAATGAGGTACCTTTCTGCTATTATTTTTTTCTTCAGAGCGTGAGGTTCGCCTCACTATTAATTTTTTCTTCATGAGCTTAGGTACCTACTTCATGTTTCTTTAAGTACACTCTTGATAACAGAATAAAAATAAAATTTGATTCAAGTGTAACTTATTTTAGAATTTTCTAACATTTTTCAAAGTTGGGGTTTGACACACCCCTCCGTGGATTTAAGTGTTGGAAATTTAGCCGGGACATTCCAGGGTTAAAATTTCTTTGGTCGGAAGACGACAACACCGGCAAATCGAAAGTGTTTCGTCATTGTCGAGTTGTATTTGGAGTAGCTCCCAGTCCTTTTCTCCTGGCCACTACTTTGATCCATCACTTAAATAATGCACCCCCAAAGTTAAGTAACACCGCCCAAATATTTAAAATTTTATTTTATGTGGATAATTGTGTAACTAGTTTTAATAGTGAGGCAGAATTAGATACATTCATTTCCGAATCCAAGATATTGATGTCTGAAGGCAAGTTGGATCTTCGAGGTTGGATTTAAAACACTCTGAAATTCGCTGAAGGGGATTCCAGCACGATGGTACCATCAATTCTAGGAGTAATGTGGAACTATGAACAGGATATAATATTTTGTAATGTTAAGATAGAAGATGTCAAGAAACGGACAGTCACGAAACGTATGTTGCTGACTATAGTCAACATATACATAGCTGACTATGTAGATGTCAAACTATTTTCGACCCTATAGGTTTTGTGATTCCCTTACGTTACAACCGAAGATTATTCTACAGGAGGCTTGGAAAAACAATAAGGGGAGGAAAGATGTTTTATCGGAAGATTTACTCAACAGGTTTCGAAAATGGGTAAATGAAGTATCTTGGGTTCCACGTACCGAGATGGGTTGGAATGGATAAAATTTCTGTCTTTAGTCTACATGTTTTTTGCGATGCCAGCAAATGGGCATACTCTACAGTAATATATTTGAGGGTAGTGAGCTGTAGAGGAGTAGAAGTTCATTTGTTAATGGCAAAATCACGCTTAGCGCCTATCAAGAAGGTTTCCATTCCGAGACTTGAGCTCCTTGCCACGTTGATTGGAGCGCTTAAGCACAAACCGTATCGCCTTCCTAGCCACTGACTGAGAAAATCTATTTCTGGACCGACTGAATGGTAGCATTAACGTGGATTTCAAGCAGGATAATTGGGGTCCTTTCATCAATAATAGGATCAAGGAAACTCGTTAAATTACTATTACTGATACATGGCGACACATTCCAGGATTCGATAATCCAGCTGACCTTCCGTCACGGGGCTGTTCGGGAAAGGTTTTGCTAACAACTCAAAGGTGGTAGGGTCTGTCTTGGCTTAGGTTAGAACCAGAATTTTGGCTAAATACACCCACAATCTTTGACTGTGGAAGAAGACTCTGTCATTGATAATCTGAAACCCGACGCTCCAAATATTCATTTATTGTAGGAGTAAGAGCATGGGTTAATTGGTTTGTTCAAAATCTAGACCCTCTTCCATCGGATATTTCTCAATATCTGATTGCATTCAAACATTGAAATGGGAAAATAAGCATAATGGAAAATATTAATCTCAAATAAGATTCCGAAGCAATTAGAATTGGGGTTATTCAAACTTTAACTCATGAAGAGATGTCAACATCGGAGCGGATTTTGTGCCTACAAAATTCCAATATCAACATCCTACAGTGAAAAGGAGAGAATTTAGCTCTCCAAAAATACAACCGAGTTAAAACGATTTATGGGGATGTTCAACTATTTGACCAAATTCATACCTAAAGGTGCTGAAATATCACATCCAGTGAAAGAACTTCTCAAATCAAAAAACGAATATATTTGGGGTGTCACCCAGCAAATTGATCCTACAGAGCTGGGGTTGGTGGCATTCGACTCAGCGTGAGAAATTACATCAACTTCATGCCCCATATTAGAAATTTGATCTAAATTAGGCATTTTATACATAAAATTCGCTTTTTCTCGCTTAATATTGATCCTAGAGAGCTGGGGTTGGTGGCATTCGACTCAGCGTGAAAAAATACATCAACTTCATGTCCCATATTAGAAATTTGATCAAAATTGGGCATTCTTAACATAAAAATCGCTTTTTCTCGCTCAATATTGATCCTGGATCAAATGTTTGTATTTTTAACATAAAAAACTTATTTCTGTTCTAGAACCAAAAATGTCAACCATGTATCATGTTTGAAATCGTCGAAACACCAGCTCAATGAAATCATCACAAATTAACAAGCGGTTGCAATCATGTTCACAATATCAATTATTGAGAATGATCACCTGTGTGTAAACAATTATTTATATAACCATGCTCATAACTCAGTTTGTTAGACACGCACTTCGCAGTAGTTAACATAATATTGTTGGATAAATCGAGAGCTTTCGAACGAATGGCCAACGAATTTTGTGGGATGAAAAACGACGAAGTACCATTTCCCTAGCAACGACTCGGTTGTAGGCGGAAATCACTGTAACACTATATGTTTCGTGCGCGGAAAAAAATTGACTCGCAAAATTTGCTAGGACCCCAGGGCTAAAACATGATACATGTTAAAATCTTTCGTCAAAATGAAGCCCTAACTTCTCCTCCAGTGCTTTGGCCTTTTGGCGCTGACTCTTCCTCATTCGCTCTAGGTGCAGTTCTGGAACAGAAGGCTAACAGTTTAGATACTTTTCAACCAGTTGATTATATTTCTCGTGCGCTTATACCAGCCGAATTATCTTGTGCCCAAATCGAAAAGGAGGCGTTGGGAATTTCATGGGCATGCAAGCGCCTATCGATGCATCTGAAAGTTTTGAAGTTCTCTATATTAACGGATCACAAACCTCCGGTTTCTCTATTGGGTAATAAACCTATTCATGATTTCTCGCCTCGAATAAGAGCTCTTTCGGCTACGACTTCTTGGTTTCAACTACATAATTTCTCACGTTTCCGGAAACTTTTTTTTTTTTTTGTTCCTCACGCTCTTTCTAGGGTTCGAAATTTATTTATTTATTTATGAAACATACGGGCTGAAGCCCAATTACAAGAGGAATGTTAGTATAAATATTATAAAGGTACAGAAATATTGAATAAGCGAACGCAAAAGAATGACTGATAAAAATAAAACAAGGATTTCTAATTATAAGGTATCAAGTATATTTTTTCAAACGATAAAGGGAAAATGTGTTAATATCTATTTTATCGTAGACAGAAGGAATATTGAATATGCGTTGTGCTCTATGGAGTGGATTGTTTATTTCACTTTGTTCCTGTCTGGCAAAATCCCTTTATCGGAGACTTCATGACCAAGAAAAAGGACCGACGTTTTAGCAATTTCACATTTCTCGCGATTTAATGTAATGTTGAACTTTTGAAGTCTTTTGAAGTTCTTTATGGAGACGAGAGTATATCGTCCATAAGATTAACACACCCATGAATGCCGATCAATATTTCTCTTAATATGCGCTGAAAATGCTCTGAGGCACTACAAATTCCGAAGGGGAGACGTTTAACAAACGGTACCAGGAAAACGGCATAATAAACATGTATAGTTCTTTGATCCGTCATCCCAAGGAATTTGCCAAAAACCCATCCAAGCCTCTAATTTTGAAAAGAATTTAACTCGTCCAATCCCTGCAAGCGTTTCCTCTGAAGAAGGAAGAATGTATGTTCTCTAACTATACAGGGTGAGTCTCTCACAAATGCAAAAAAAAAATTTGGGTAAAACTACATCGAAAATGGAGTAAAATGCCGCCAACTGCATATTTTTATCTCAATCCGTTCTCGAGATATGATTTTTTCAAGGTTTTTTCAGGAAAACCGTGTTTTTTTCCTTTTAAACTCAACTTTCTTCACTTTACCTCATTTAATTTTAATTTTTGACCACATTTTCGGAATCAGCACTAAATTTCCTATAAGAATAGTGTACTTGGGTTCTTGAAAAGTACCATCCAAAGTCCCTCACATCAGCTCAAACATTGACGATTTGAAAAAATAATATTTCTGAAAATCTTTAAAACTTTACTACTTTTTTAAAAAGAATCCTAGAAACTGGCAAATCTCATGAAAGCTGCTTCGTCTAATACTCTTTCCAACGGTATAATCAAGTTTACTTTTATTTTGTTATTTAGGGGAGAAAATAATATTTTAATGTTAAAAAATGTGGGTTTTTCAATGAAATTGTTGGTTTTTCTCGAAAGATGACCCTCCATGAACCAACGAGTATGGTGTCGGTTTCTATGTATTTTTTCTCGCTAGATCGAATGGAAACTCTTGCAGATCTCTCAACTACGGTCGCAATCGAGTTTTACACTTTAATTAACTGGTTTTACCCCATAACACACATACATTTAGTCGTAACAAACAAACTAAACATTTGCGATTTTAAGTGTAAAACTCGGTTATGATGGAGTTGGAGAGATCTACAAATGTTACCACTCGATACAGCGTGAAAAATACATAGAAACCGACCCCATACTCGTAGCTTCATGGAGGGTCATCTTTCGAGAAAACCAACGATTTCATTGAAAAACCCACATTTTTTAACATTAAAACATTATTTTCTCCACTAAATAACATCATAAAAGTAAACTTGATTATACCGTTGGAAAGTGTATTAGACGAAGCAGCTTTCATGAGATTTGCCAGTTTCTAGGATTCTTTTTAAAAAAGTAGTAAAGTTTTAAAGATTTTCAGAAATATTATTTTTTCAAAATCGTCAATGTTTGAGCTGATGTGAGGGCCTTTGGATGGTACTTTTCAAGAACCCAAGTACACTTATATTCGTTTAGTTTTGTGTAATCTACACATATTCGAAGGGAGCCATCCCGTTTGGGGACAACGACAATTGGAGAACACCATTCAGTAGCCTCATCAACGTTTTTCGATTGCTCCCATTTTCTCCATCCTGACAATTTCTGCCTTTACTTTATCAAATAGCGGGAGAGGAATTCGTCGAGGAGCGGCAATGGCGTGAGGAACCGCGTCGTTCTTGAGTTTTATATGGTATGGCCAACTAACAGTCAACATGGTCCAACTAAAAGGCCTGGATGCTGAGCGAACAAACCTTGATACTGCTCATCTAATTTGGACAATGAGAGAGAATTAACAGAGACAGGTGCACTAAAAGTTAAAAGGCCAAGAGACATGATCGCAGATCTACCCAGTAAAGGATGTTTCAGTTCTCTTATGACACAAATTGTATCCGTACAAGTTTTTCCGCATGGAGATTGAAGGATAGACGAAAATTTTCCCATGCACGTTAAATGGTTTCTCCCCACATGTTCTATTACTCCACTACATGGAGTTGACATAGGTTTATTGTTCATCATTTTCCAAAAAGTATGAGGTACACAAGTGACATCAGCACCCGTGTCAACTTTGAACTTTACCGGGTTTTGCTGTAAAATAGAATTATATTCATGGCTGGAATGATGTTTTCTTTTATGTGTAGTGATTGCGATTCAACAGAATCTAGAAATGTGTCCTCGTTTTTTAATGAATCTTCAGTATAATGAATTTCCTGCACTTTTGACGAACGCTCTTTCTTCCTGCAACAACTTTTAAGGTGTCCAACGATTTTACAAAAGTTGTATTTATGATTTCGAGCCTTACAAAAGTCTAACCTATGAAAATTTTCGTCTCCACATCGATATCACTTGAAATCGATTGCGTTTCGTCTTGTACTTCCATGTTTTCAGAGGAGAAAATTAGGGCATCTCGAATAGTATTTTGGGCACTTTTAACAGATTTGTGCAGTTTAATTTTTGCTGTTGCAGAGTCTAATGTGAGCGAAGGGTCCATTTGAAGATTTTCGGAAAGTGCTTGGTCTCTCACCCCTACCGCTAAACGATCTCGAAAGAGTTCGACTCTCAGTTGTCCATAAGCACACGTCTTAACTAATTTATACAAGTTTAAGATGAAATGTTCTACAGATTCATGCTCTTTTAACTGCTTACCTGAATCTCGTCTGGCTCGTAAATCAGTCGGGAAGTGAGACGATACCGCTCGAATTTCCTTTGCCAAGACTGCCAGTCAAGTGTGTTTCTACTGTTTAGGAATGGTTCGAATGGGAGTGAACAAAAAGGTAATCGATCTCCTCTACGGTCTATCTTCCTCACTATCTTCGTCCCGCTGGTCCACTTTCTTGCTATTTGTTCTTGCTTTGGGCATAGTAAAAATTTGCCTAGGTAGGTATCTATTATAGATTTTACTACTTCTGTCACCATGTAGTGTTAGTTACTTTATCTAGTTAAACTATTATAAAATTATGGAAAATGGAAGTTTCATGAAGAACATAATACAATGATTTATCCCGTCCACACAATTAAACATATGTTAACAATAATATTTGAAGAATCTGGCAAGCACCTACCTATGCGGTTAATAGGTAGGTAGCATCAATAAGTCGATCCTACGACAGTTATAATGAGGAACTTGCACAATTTTTTTTACTGCAGAAATTGAAAGTAGATGGATTTTTAAGGTAAATAATGAAAGAATGGTTTTTGTAAAAAGACTCAATGATTTTATAAAAATATCTGAAGTTTGAATTTTCTGAGAGCCCGCCAAAACGCCTTTGGCAGCTAGCTCCGCCCACTTTCTCGTCCTACTTCATCGTGATGTAAATCTTATCTGATAAGCTATTTAATAATTCAATTCAGTTCTGTTCCTTTGTGTTCGTTAGCTTTTCGGTATTTGTTGTTCCTCTAAAAACCTACCTACCTACCTCTAAAAACTTACTTCATATTCTTCGAGAGATGGAGAAGGTAAATAAGTTGAAGGAGGGATATGAACAGGGCACGTTTTTTAATTTACCGTCCCTCACAGCTCTCGGCCTGTGTAAATTCCTCTCGTCAATTAAACTGAAAACTTTTGAAACAAAAGGAGTGAAGATGACAAAGTAAGTAAACTATAAACACTTATTTAAACCAGAACCTAGATAATGTATAACTAAAAAAGTAGGTAACTCTAGTAGATAAAACCTTAGGTAGATAAAAAAGTAGGTAAAACCTTAGGTAGATAAAAAAGTAGGTAAAACCTTAGTAGATAAGTGGGTAGGTAGTACCTAAATAACTAGGTACGTGTCTTGCCGAATGTGGACGCAAAAGGCATAAACACAGCGTAAATAAGAAATGAACGAAACAACCTATTAAGTAATTTTTATCAATTCAAAATCTACTCGATTCAACTAAACTTGATGGTGAAGGATTTCTGCTCTTTAAAGTAAAAAATTCTACTCGTTTGTTACGTTACAGTGGTTCCGTTTCTGATAACTTCCCCGTGCGTCCTTCTCAATGACTCCAAAAGGATCGTTAGGACAGCAATTAACGACATGAAAATCGTTCGAACAGCAAAAATCATAAATTTTTAGTGAGATGGTTTCGGCGAAATTTATACCTACAAGTTACTATTAACATATAGATGTTAATAAAAATAAAATGCTCCCTTGCCCATAAAATCATTCTGTGGGCTCTAAACCTACGTGAATCTTACACCAGATGACTAAATTTAATTTTCTCTAGTTATCTTAAGTATGTAGTTTGTTCACAGATGAATGACTACTTAAGTTTGTTGTTAAGTAGGTATTTTGGAAGTGAAGTAGAGTACTTACATTGAAATGGTCTTCGCAAGTGTACATTGAAGGTTGATTGAAGGACAACTGTCTTTTCTCCTGATGAGCTCGAACCATTTCTTTCTAATTTTTTCGCCGCGAGGTACATGAATAAACCATTTTTCTGGTGTTTTGATAGTAGTACTCGTGCAGTTGGGAACGATACAGTATTTGTACGACATTTTCACCAAAAAGTAAGGACAAAATAATGATGAAACTGTTTACTTTCGATCACGTTGTATTACCTTCAGCTCGGTTTCTTTCTTCATCTTCTTCACTATTATACATTTTGGTAATGGGATGTGCCTAGATACTTCTGTTGTGTGAATAGATGTTGCAACATCATAGAAAGTAATAAGAAACGCATGTTTTACGTTAGTGTAGTTTATTGCAGGATAGAAGCCTGTATAGCCCCTTCTGGGACGGTCATCGTGACGTCACACAGTAGTCAACCAATCACGGAGCGTTCTCAGCGCCTTCCCCTTCTCTCGATTTTTAAACTCGAATTTAATTATTACAACAATTTTTGAAGTTATACTTCTTTGCGCCCGTTAGACACTTTGGGATGGGATGTTGGTCGAGAAACCGCGTCACGCTGAAAAGTAAGAACAAATTTTTAAGAACTATCGATTATACGGCACCTCTCGAGGATGAGGAGGGAGGAGGAGGGAGGGGGAGGAGGAGGGAGGAGGAGGGAGGGGGGGAGGAGGAGTGAGGGAGGAGGAGGAGGGTGAGGAGGAGGAGGAGGAGGAGTGAGGGGGAGGAGGAGGAGGAGGGAGGAGGAGGAGGTGGGAGGAGGAGGAGGAGGGGGTGGGATGTGGGGGTTAGACACTTTGGGATGGGATGTTGGTCGAGAAACCGCGTCACGCTGAAAAGTAAGAACAAATTTTGAAGTTATACTTCTTTGCGCCCGTTAGACACTTTGGGATGGGATGTTGGTCGAGAAACCGCGTCACGCTGAATTTTAAGAACTATCGGATGGGATGTCACGCTGAAAAGTAAGAACAAATTTTTAAGAACTATCGATTAATCGAGGAGGAGGAGGAGGAGGAGGGAGGAGGAGGAGGGAGGAGGAGGAGGAGGAGGAGGAGGAGGAGGGAGGAGGAGGAGGAGGGAGGCGGAGGAGGAGGAGTGAGGGAGGAGGAGGAGGAGGAGGAGGAGGAGTTAGACCCTTTGGGATGGGATGTTGGTCGAGAAACCGCGTCACGCTGAAAAGTAAGAAAAGTAAGAACAAATTTTTAAGAACTATCGATTCATAATATATAAATTATAATTAATAAATTATAATAAATTTATAGATTATTATTATAAATTTATAAATATTATAATTATAAATTTATTATAAATTATTATAAATTTATAAATTTATAATTATTATAAATTATAAATTTATAATTTTTAAGAACAAATTTTTAAGAACAAATTTTTAAGAACAAATTTTTAAGAACTATCGATTCATAATATATAAATTATAATTAATAAATTATAATAAATTTATAGATTATTATTATAAATTTATAAATATTATAATTATAAATTTATTATAAATTATTATAAAATTTATAAATTTATAATTATTATAAATTATAAATTTATAATTTATAAATTATTATTCATAATTTATTTATTAATTATAAATTATGGCCACAGAAGTATAACTTCCACCGTGTGGTCCGACGCACACCGATTTTTTTTTAAGAACTATCGATTATACGGCACCTCTCGAGTGAAAGTCGAGCGCTCTCGCTCTTTCTTTTAACTTCGATTCTCTTCTTGCTTGCTTGCTTGAGACAACATTTCAGATCGATTTTTAACCCACTTCCCGATATCCAATCGATCTGAAATTTTGCACACGAGTTCATGCTGGCGTACATTTTAATCTATCAAATTTTCGCAAAGAAAAAGTTAGTTATACTATAAATTTTCGAAAATTTAAAATGGGACACCTTACAAGTGTTGTGTATTGTAGGGAGGAGGATGAGGAGGGAGGAGGAGGGAGGGGGAGGAGGAGGGAGGGAGGAGGAGGGAGTGGGAGGAGGAGTGAGGGAGGAGGAGGAGGGGAGAGGAGGAGGAGGAGGAGGAGTGAGGGAGGAGGAGGAGGAGTGAGGGAGGAGGAGGAGGAGGGAGGAGGAGGAGGAGGGAGGAGGAGGAGGAGGGAGGAGGGGGTGGGATGTGGGGGTTAGACACTTTGGGATGGGATGTTGGTCGAGAAACCGCGTCACGCTGAAAAGTAAGAACAAATTTTTAAGAACTATCGATTATACGGCACCTCTCGAGTGAAAGTCGAGCGCTCTACCCACTGAGAAGTTATACTTCTTTGCGCCCGTTAGACTATAATTATATATATTATATATATTATTATATATATAAAATTATATATTGTATATACTATAAATTACAATTATTATATCTTCAATATATTGAAGATAAATATATTGAAAAATATATTGAATAATATTGAAAAATGTCTTATATTTCATTTATATATCCTGTCTGTTTGTGTGCGTGAGTGGGTGTATGAGAATGGCCACAGAAGTATAACTTCCACCGTGTGGTCCGACGCACACGATTTTTTTTTGTTGTGTTTCACTATGTATTTGTGAATCGGAAGTGGTCTAGTTTATAGTGGAAAAGGTTTCAGGACGAATTTCAGATGGGTGCAAGTTCCTCATTTCTCTGGGGAAAGGATCATGATTAGTTCCTTACCCACTTCGAATGAAGAGGTCACCTCTTGTAGAACTCAGTATGAAAAAAACGGGCTTGCATGACAATAAACGACCAATTTAAACTCTCCAACCAGGCAAAGATCCCTTATCGATTGTAAATGCAGGGTTATTAGTTTTACTGGCCGTACTCGAAGCCTGCTAACATCTTCGCCGCCTCCCCTTTATTTTTCGTTTGGCTTTGAAGTTATGAATTACTCGCTAAGTGGCTGAGAAGGATTATTCCGCTCCTTTCCTGTTAAAAATCGTATTCATTGAGAAGCGAACAACGTTTAGCGGCGTGACGTCAGGGTTTTTTTCCACCAAAAGATTGTCCCTTGAACTGAAAATTTACCACTAAAATGTATTTAAAATTGGGAAATGAACGAGGATTCTCGTAAGGATATAAAATATTATATTGTTCAAAACATACAGGATTTTTGAAAGCTGTAATTATAACTTCAAATAATGCAGAGTGTCTACTAGAACTGTAAAATAAAAATCTGGGACTTTTGGGGTTCTACATTTTAAAAATCGGTGACCTTCTACAGGCTTTAATTTCTTTAGGAATAGCGTACCGAAATACTAACCAGTAGACCTACTGTAATCATGAGTACTTAGCCTATATAACAGAAACGCTTGCATACGAGTCTGCAACACATTGGGACATTTTATGTCTTTAGTTGCAGACTCGTATGCAAGCTCAAAGAGCCACTCAGCTGATCCGGACCCTGGGCATCGTCAAGTACGAGTAAATGCCCTAAAGAGGCTACATACGAAATTACAGCTTCCGAGAGTGTAAAGTATAGAAATTACCTATTAAAATGATTCAACCACCACTTCACAAATCAAACCGTTCTCGCAATATTCGGATCACCTGCTATGAATCAAATCATCGAAACACCAGCTCAATGAAATCATCAGAAATTAACAAGCGGTTGCAATCATGTTCACAATATCAATTATTGAGAATGATCACCTGTGTGTAAACAATTATTCATATAACCATGGTCATAACTCAGCTTGCTGGCCACGCACTTCGCAGTAGTTAACATAATATGGTTGGATAAATCGAGAGCTTTCGAACGAATGGTCAACGGATTTTGTGGGATGAAAAACGACGAAGTACCATTTCCCTAGCAACGACTCGGTTGTAAGCGGAAATCATCAGAAATTTTTCATAACGCTTTCTTCGTCACACTTTTTGAGTTATGTGCCATAGTAAAGACATAAAATGTCAAAATTAGATCTTCATAACTTTTGACATTTTATGTCTTTACTTTGGCACATGAAAGAAAAAAGTGTTGAAAAAAAGCGTTAGGGTTGGTTTTCTGATGATTTCCGCTTACAATCGAGTAGTTGCTAGGGAAATGGTACTTCGTCGTTTTTCATCCCACAAAATTCGTTGACCATTCGTTCGAAAGCTCTCGATTTATCCAACCATATTATGTTAACTACTGCGAAGTGCGTGGCCAACAAGCTCAGTTATGAGCATTGTTACATGAATAGGTAATTGTTTACACACTCACCGGTGATCTCAATAATTGATATTGTGAACATGATTGCAACCGCTTGTTAATTTCTGATGATTTCATTGAGCTGGTGTTTCAATGATTTGATTTATAGCAGGTGATCCGAATACTGCGAGAACGGTTTGATTTGTGAAGCGGTGGTTAAATCATTTTAATAGGTAATTTCTAAACTTGACACTCTAGGAAGCTGAAATTTCGTATGTAGCGCCCTTCGTATGTAGGACCTTAGTTTTCATTAAAAAAAAAAAAAAAAAAAAAAAAAAAAAAAAAAAAAAAAAAAAGATAAATCGTTTGCTAAGTACTTTCTGGAATGCTCTCGCTTTATCACAACTCATGATTGGTGAGGTTGTATAGGCCTGCTGTGTACGACTACAACCATGATACAAAGTTCTATTATTTGTTTTATTAACCAAAAACCAACAACTATAACTAACTGCTTTCAATCATTTCGTCTCAATTCGTTTCTGTTATTATTGTAGCAAACATGATCAGCCAGCTGTTGATATTATCATCACTGCCAACACAATGACATTATTGGATGAATTTATTCATGAAATCACCGATTGAGCGCTAGTGCCGCTAATAGTCCATAGTGTTCTGTATTTTTCACACGAATTCATTTGATATTTACTTTGTATTTTGTTCATTGACGATTGATGTATTTATTCACTAATTCATAACTCAGTGATAAGTTCAGATCCAGAGAGTCTTAGTTCACATAGGTATATAGAATGTGATAAGTGGTTTAGGTATGGAGAATTGGCTAGAATTCCTGCGATCGCGGCAGCACCTGTCTTTGGCAACTACCTATTTGATTTTTTTTCCCCCATCTTCATTACTTCATCTCATGTCTGATCGTTTGCGTGCCCTAGCTTTTTTCAACCGTTCAAGGCACTGGCAAAAGTTAGAGAGAACTGAGAATCAGAATGGAAAGTTGCAATCAACGGCCACACGAATAGCTCATGTAAAAAAACAAACGCCTGTGACACATTCCCCCTTCTTACCGTTTTCTCACAAGTTTTCGAAACCTTCCTCGTTCTTTCAGATAGTCCAGGAAGAGCCAGGGTCGAAAATAGGTAGTAATTTGAGGAGAAGGTAGTTATTTGGGGATGGCGGTACGTCCACGTTACATATGTGAGGAAGCTATACAGCCCACCCAACTTGGCAGACATTTTTTGGTTGGCATTGATACACATTATCCCAAAGAATCGAATTGAGGCTCCCGGAATGCTGTACCTACCTACCTACGTCAATCCGTTCGCTCTCCCTGAGGGATAATACTTTGGGAGTGAAATCATGTGCAAGTCGATATATCTTTGAATTAGGTAGTGAGTAACTCGCTAGTGTAAGTGTTTGGAAAATCGGAACACATAAAACTGGCCTAGTAAATTCCGACAATTATTGTATCAGCTAATATAATTCCAATGAAAATGTGGCTTGGCAAATTTGCGTTTATTATAAATTAATGTCCCTACGAATGGGCTAGTGAAGCGTTGGAATGTGTTTTATTCTATCTCTTAAATTTTCAGTTGTTAGGTAAGTACCAACTTATATAGGGTAAATTAATTAAATTATAGGTGGATTAATTGATTGCATTAGTTTTCTCTATGTAGGTTCCTATAAATACGTCGTCATATTGATGACCAAGTCAGCCTTTCGCTCGACCATCACGACATTGCTTTACACAAATCGTTTACAAAGGTGCGTTACGCTAAGAAGCCCGTGAACCCAATTTCTTTCTCAATCAACTGAAATCGGAAATGGAGCTCCTTTGTGATATCTAGGATACAATTTTAGTACACGTAGGCGCACTGCTCAACTGAACGATTGTCCACTGCTCAACTGTACGATTGTCCTGGGTACAAAAATAGGTAGTCATTTTAGGAGATGGTTTGAGATTAGATTCTGAAAATTTAGTCCGTTCTGAGTAAGAAAATCTCGGTCTACCATATCAAAATTTGTGGAATACAAAATGGCGGCCTCATAAAGATGGCTTAATTCGTCCAATTTAAAGTTTTCCTCGAATAATTCATAAACCATTCATCTTAAAAAAATTGTATGCTTAGCGAAGTTGTAGAGCATAAGATACAAATAGATCCGATACAAAAACTAGGAATTATCACCAAAAGTAAGCGAATTACAAACAATTGAAAATCTGGCCAATTTTGCGTCAGTCCTCTCCGTTCGCAAAAACGGCCTTGTAGAGAATTTTTGTAGAAAATGAAGCTAATATTTTGTACTTTAATGGGAATCGATCTGAGCAAAAACTTGTTCGAAACAAACTTTGGAGAGTATTTAAGACTGAATCGAATGAGGTTTGGCAGACCTGAATCAGACCAATATTGAGGTCTCTTGGGGTTTTTGAAGGGCAAAAGTCTAGTCGTCTTTAATAGATTATCTGTTAATAAAAGAAGAAAAAAAATCAGAATTAAAACAATGGTGGAAGAAATTGAAATTTATAGTTTTATAAATACGCTTTAATCGTACATAACAGATAGCAGTACAATTAATACCGTGAGCGCGGGTTACTTTGTTCCATGTGACATACTTTGTTCCAAAAACGTAAAAACTTTAAACGTGTGGTAATCGGTGTAGAGGCACAGGAGAGCATCAAAAAAATATCCGAAATCATGGCAGCATCCTGGGCAAATGAAAAGCCAACAGCAACAACGTCTACGTATCACCTATAAGCGATTACAATTCGTGATAACGATTAGCTGTTTTCTGTGATAATTTTTGCCTGCAAACTTTTCGGTGCTACAGGTGGTTGAGAAGAACAGTAAAGGTAAGTACCTATCCTTTGTGTTGAAAATTTAATGGAGATGAAGATCCATTTTTCAAATTCAAATGACTTTTTTGTTGTCATTTTTCACAAAATATTGGTGGAAGGTAATTTTGTACCAGGAATGCAGGATACTTTGGTCCAATTTGGAGGTTGGACCAAAGTATCCTAACTGCTGATAAGAACATGTTTTTCGCATAATTATGATAATTATTGCAATAAATTGGTGGTAATTTCGATCTTTTTATTATTCCAGATGGCTAACAAACAGAGCTGCAGCTTCAGTGATGAAGAGGATGAAGATGATGATGGCACAAGGAGCGCATTGGATGGCTCGCCTTATCCAGCAACAAGAAGAAAGCGAAGACGAAACCACACGGCTGGAGGAGGGCAACCCATACATGCCATCCCTCGAAGAAGTGAGAATAGAAAAGAGAAAGAGAAGAAAAGAAGTGTGGGGCCTTTTGCGTCGTCATTTATGAAGGGAACCTGTTCCCTGGAAAGATAATTTCCTTGGACGACGAAAGTGCTAAAGTCAGCACGATGCAGAAGAGCATCAAATCATGGAAATGGCCTGAGAAAGAAGATGCCATAGATTATGCTTGGGACAAGGTCATAGGAAGGATCAATCCTCCAATCCAAATTAATAAACGTGGATTTCATAGAGTTCGTGAATTGGAGTCGTTCGTGTGGTAACGTTTTAACCACTCAAAATTTTCAACATTTTTTTTTTTTTTTTTTTTACGTCAATTTAGTCAATGTCTAGCCAAATTTTCATTTTAAAAGTTGTGGGATTTTTGCAATTTAAGAAGATGCACGTCAATTTTTAGCCAATTTGAGTGGTTCCTAAATTAGAATTTTTTACGACGTAGTATTTGGTCAAATTTTAACTTTAAAAGTTTTAAGATTAAGACTGAAATTTGTGTTCTAAGTCACGGGAAGGTGTAATATACCACTTTGACATTTTATGTCCAACTTACCCTGCAAAAATAAGACTGTTTTACGAGCTGTGTTACATTAGTTTAAATAATTAAAGTTTTACTTGTTCAAATTTTAACCGCTTTTTTTTTTTCAATTTTTCCACTTGTCCTGGATCAAACTAAATGAGAGGAATCTCATACATTGGTCCAAATGCAAAAATGAGTGTGTTTTCAAGATTTTCAATATCTATTCAATCCCTTGTCATGCCGTAGTATAAGATGTATACAAAATCCTTGTAAAGCTGTACCTGTACCTATAATAGACCACTTTTGGTCTTGAGCATAATAAATGGATTTTATTATTATATTATTATTAGGTACATTTCCACCTGTAACAGTTATTCTTTAATTGGAAGTTATACAGAGCAGAGGAGTTATACAGAAAAACTCTGAGACGATTTTGGGCGGGAAAATAAGCCGGCCGGCCTGGTCTCGCCCGACGAGGAATTTGAGTGAATCGAACGGCGGCGTACTACTACACTTGGGGGCCAAGACCTCAGGGTGGGGCGAGCGTAGTGAGTGGCCTTCGAGCCGCACATGCCTCCACGAAGTAGTCCCTACATTTCTCCTTATATCTCTGACAATACTGATTGTCACCTGTCAAAACCCCTACATACCCCTTATAAAATAATAATTTCGCATTATAAACGAATAGTCACGGCGCGGAACCGAATTTTATAATATAAGTTTAAAGAGCTGTGTTGAATGAATGTAGAGGAGGTGGGGTATTGCGGGTTGGAGGCCGGGGAGTTTGACAACCGTTGGGGGCTCTGTCGGCGGGTTCCTTCGTCTCCCGCGTTCTCTTGCTTCCCCAGGTCCGCCCATTTTTAATCGAATCCATTTATTGACGTAATGCTACAAAAAAACAAAAATACTTTACCGTCCCCATATTTCAATTTCGGATTCCGAATCAGAGTATCAGATACTTGGCGCAGGAAAGAAATTACATATCCGATCTCTCATTCTGCCGGCTTTATCTCTTCGAAAAGTGAGGTTATTCCCCTCCAATGCCGGCTCGTTTAAATGCCCAGGCTTACCGGTACTAGTCATTCCCCGGCCATTATTCGGATTGCGCAACGTGAACAAACTAGCGGGTTTACCTATGTGTTTTGCTCAGGATTACGTCATAGCATATTTAAGCAGCCTATAAAGACAGAAAAACGCTGCAAATTATTACACAGCCGTTCATTATTTCTCTACATATTAGCCTTCTTAGTATTCTTGCATTGCCTTCTGAGCAGAACACTGGTATAATATATGTATGTATATATATATATATATATATATATATAAACTTTGGTAAATGGGTTTGGTGAATGACCAAAACTAGTCTGGGTGTGGATATTTTTTTTTTTTAATATATTTGGTGCGGCGTTTCGGTCAGGATCTGATCTGATCTGATCTGATCTGACTCTAATCATGCGGATATCTAAGGCAACAATGAATGAAAATGTTTTAGTAAAATAATGTTATATGCTTAAAAGTAGGTAACAATGGTCAATCAAGATAGGGTCACTAAGTACTTACAGTTGCTGCTTCAGTTTTAAAAACAAAGTGAACCGTGCGTGAGATGGTAAATTTAAATTATTTTAGTGCTAGGTACTAAAAGTAATTATCACAACAAACACAAGAAATCCGTACTTGCACATCATTTTGCACTATTTTGCACAATCACAAGAAATACGTTACAAATAGGTAAGGTTTGCAATGGGAAGGTTTACATATGGGTGGTGGTTATTGGTACTGTTACATGGAAGGTGCTATATGGATGAATGAACTTATTTGTCTGATGTAAAATACCTAATTAATGGGTGATGAGGATATTATGTATAATTGTTATTATGATGTGGATATTATTTGCTATGAATGATAAAATCACCAAACCCATTTAGGTTGACTTGAACATTATCAAATAGCCTGTGACCCAAGTTAAAGTAATTCTGATAGATTCGCCCATTCAGATCCCCAGTTGGTTCAGTGACGTTCAAAACGCTTTAACATCCTCCCCTCCCCACTGGGTCAGATTTCAAAAATTTGAAAAAAGTAGTCTTTGACTTGAATTAGAGTAATCCAAACATATTCGACAATCAAATCCCCAGTTCGTTCAGTGATGACAAAGATACCCCATTTCTCCCCCCCCCCCCTCCCCTAAAACACCCCTTCTATGGGTTAGATTTGAAAATTTTCAAGTAGCCTGTGATTTAAGTTAGAATACTCCAAACATATTCGACAACTCAGATCCCCAGTTCGTTTAATGACGTTCAAAACGCTTTAACTCCCCCACCGTTGTGGGTCAGATTTGAAAATTTTTTAAAAAGTCCAGTCATGCAGCATGAGCGAATTTTTACGTTACTGACGGCCGAGTGGAGGGAGGCCTTGAGATTAACGTTACTGACGGCCGAGCGGAGCGAGGCCTTGGGTCTGCGTGCTAGTACGTACATAAATAGAACTTCTTCATAATTTCATGGCTGATATTTTCTAAGCCACAGTCAGTATTAAAGCTACATCAAGTCCTAAAACAGTTGAGCGTAAAACATTAAAGAGAGCGATCGAGAGAATCGGAGGACGGAATATTTCACAGAGTAATTTGTGATTACATTTTTTTTTTTATTTTAACAAGCACCTACTTACTACCTACGTTTTAAACAGCATGGTTCTAGGATTGGTTATACAGGGATACTTCCATAAAGAGTAGTTCAATATGAATTTGGACAATGTTTCATGCAAATATTACCGATTTTTACAACTAGCGAACGGCATTATTTCGATTTTTGACTGATTTTTCAACTTTGAAATTTTTGAAAACTTGATACATATTCTTATAGGAAATTTTACGCTGATTCCGAATATACCACATGTTAGTATGCTGAAAAAATTATTTCGCACAACAAATCGCAAAAAAACAGGCTATTTTGAAATTTTTTACTACATTTTTGAAAATTTCAACCCGAAGATGTAATCCGATCATGCTGGCCAACGAACTTGAACTTTCGTTTTGTGTCCTTAACATTTTAAAATTTGTTTGAAGTTTCTAGCACAATTCTACGGACAGTTATCGTCTGGAATGACACATACATATATACATACATACATTAAAAAAATGCGTTAAACTTCAGAATATGATTCAGAATAGCCTGAAACGGATTTCTGCATACAATTTTTTCAAAAATTCACATTCTACAAATTTTGAGGCGAGAGCAATAGCTTAATTTTCTTCAAAAATTCGCTAAAAGTAGTCTTTGACTTGAATTAGAGTAATCCAAACATACAGTTTCTTCAGTGATGACAAAGACACCCCATTACCCCCTACTCCCCTAAAACACCCCCTATCCTATGGGGCAGATAATTATAAGCTTTTAAATCTTGTCTGGACTTCCACAAATAATTTCAGACCAAAATTAGCCAAATCGATCCAGCCGTTCTCCAGTTTTAGCGAGACTAACGAACAGCAATTGATTTTTATATAATATGGATTACCTACCCCTTGTAGCACAAAATCTAAAAAAAATATAGTATTAGCAGCACAATTCAAAAATTTAATTTTTGTCATTCATATTGCGCCACGTAGGTAATAATATAATATCGTCACATTTCATGATACAAAAATTGCACATCTATTATATATATAGTATAGATGATAAATGAATAGGACAGGCATACAAATATCCATCTCTAAGATATATTACCTATTAATCACTTTTTAAATATCGGGGTTTTCTGCATTTTTATTATTGCAGATAGATTGACTATTAATGTTTCAACACTGGCCAGTCTATCTGCAATAACAGATAGACACCAAGGAAGTATACTACCTACTTCCTAAAAGACAGCTAGGTATTGGAAAATAAAGCCATATTTTACACACATACCCACGGTGGGTAACCCACCTTAATGACTAGACAAATTCAGGTACTCAGCTAATTTAGAATGAACTAGGTAGTGCAGGTAACTTAAACTGAAATACATTATAATCAGTTGACCTGTTGATATGAACACATCTATCACACAAAGTTTCAACACGCTTAATGAAGAAAGTACCTACTTGGAGAATTCCTACACAGTGCTGCCTACCTACCAATGAAATGTTATTTTCCATGATTTCATGTGAAGAACAGGAATTTTAAATACGAATCTAATAAAACTGAAACTACTAGGTAAGCAGCTCGAGAGGGATTTTGTAGAACACACCTACCTAACACTTCGCTTGGCAAAAATCAAGGTACCTACTTACATTCCCAGATCGTTTAGACCAAGTACGGGTAACTGAAAATAAGGTTGAAGGTAGTCAGATTCGGCTGAAATTTTTAAATTTGTCAGATTTACAAAAGGCGTTCAGAAATTTGCCAGATCCTGTCAAACCATTCATCTGGGATGTGGTTGGAGCCGATTCCAACTAGTTTTCAGCTTGCCTCTATCTCGAATTTTTTGACACAATTATTTTAAATGTCGCCTGTCAGATTAACCGAAAGCATTCAGAAAACTCAGATTCCGTCGATTTATTCAAAAGGGATGTGTTCTGAGCCAATTACAACCAGTTTTGCGCTTGTCTCTTATCACGAATTTTTTGACTCTTTTAAATTTGGTGTGCCAAATTAACCTGAAAACTGTCAGATTCGACTGAATTATGCTTCAGGAGAGCCGTCTAAGTGAAATGAAGCTTGTGCCCTGCCTCTGTAATTTTTGACATTATCAAATTTGACAGGTTTACAAAACACATCCGATCCCGCCAATTTATTCATCTTGGTTGTGGTCTAATGAGCAAGTACCAACGAGTTTCATGACTGCTGCTTGTCACGAGTTTTTTGGGTTTTTTTCTTTAAATTATATCACAACTAAGACACATCACAAGACATATCACTAGCACAACTGACAGACATGTCATTCTGTAAGACTCCATTGTTATTGTTTCCTTCTTTAGGGTGGTCAATCCCATAATAAGTAAAGTAGTAGTAAAGTAAACAACCATTCCAGATTGGGGATTTTCGTTCGACTGCCTCGGGCGTCGCGGACGTCATCAGCTGTCCTCCAAGGAGGATCAATCAGAATTCGTTCTGATGATTTCGCTTAAAGCTGCTCATTGCGAATAGTACAGAAGCGAGAAAATTACATGGACGTCTGACCCTTACCTGGGCGGTCACCCAACCAAGTACTCACCACGCTCGGCGTTGCTTAACTTCGCTAATTGCTTGAGAAACGGTTTATTGCAACGCCTAACCCGTACGGCATCAATCCCATAATTCCAAATCATCAAACCTTCAGCCTCTAATCAGGCAGTTAATTGTCTAGTTGAGCCCGGATAGGTAGGCACAGGCGACGCACATAATGACCAATAACCCCAAAAGGTGGCGGAAATTGAAAAGTTCCAGTCATGCAGCATGATCGTATGAGCGAATTGTCATAAATGGTCGTATTACATTTATGTTAAATTCTGTTGAAATTTGAGCACTTTGGGGACAAATAAAAATTTTATTATAGGTACATTTTATAGCAAACTAACTTTTTGTCAGTAATATTCCAATGAAAAAACGATTTTTTGGATTTTTACAATTTTTTCAAGTGTTCCTATCGATTTTTAGCTTATTTTAATGAAATTTAAGTACATTTTTCAGTACAATTTTGTGCTTAAATTTTTAAAATGTCCTAGTTCATGTTCGATTAATTTTTTTCGAGTAGCATTCTGCTAAAAAAATGAAAATAAGTTAATTTTTAGCGGTTTTTTGCCTTTTTTAGTGATTTTTTAAGTACATTTTTTGAAATTTGACCAATTTAATGTGCTCAAAAAGTGTTGTCCAACGAACTCATCCTTTCTTTTGAAATGCTTGATTTTTTGGCGAAAGAACGAAGTTTTTATCTCAATTCTATCGATACATATAAAAAGCGTTAAAATCCAGGAATCATTTCAGAATGCCTGAAAACAGATTTCGATGAAGAAAATTTTTGAAAATTTTTATTTTAAAATTTTTGGAGCCATTGCAATAGCTTTATTTCCTAAGAAAATTCGCTAAAAATGAATGATGATCCGGATGAATGATCCGGTTCGTTTCTGCTGGATTCGTTCAATAACAGATTTTTGACTCTTGCGCTGTAGCTGTTTTGAAGGTTGAAGCAGAAGTTTCCATCGCCCCACCCCAACAATAACATGTTTGTCGACATCCTCCTTGGATTTCCAAATGTTGAAATAGGGTCAGGGGGGGGGGGGGGGGGGGGAGGGGGGGGGGGGGGGGCAGGCAAGTGAGTCCCTCTGTTTTTCATAAATCTGACATTGTAATGCTACTATTTCCCTCAAACTACAAGTTGGATAATGACTACAGTTTTATTACATTCCCCAGACCTCGTCTAAAAATGTGTGGATATAATGAATTGAAGCTAGTAATTCTTAATGAATTGGGAAAAACCTAGAAGCATTCAAATCACGAACTTGCCCCCTGTTGGAGGGCAAGTGTGTACGTATAGTGAGGCAAGTGCGTCTTCTTCGTGAGGCAAGTTCAACTTTCTACCCGAAAAATAAAAAAAAATAAAATGAAGCAATGTAGGTAGATTTTAGGTAGGTATAATTTAAAATGAATTGTTAATGAAAAATAAAACGCCGCAAAATAGATAATTTTTAGCAACTCAACGTCACTTCCTGAGTTGATAAAATGGTCAATACACTCATCCACTTGTTGGCTGTCCTCTGGTTCGCTGTCGGTTGGGGAATGAGGTTTGCGTGAGAGAGAATTTGAAGACTCCAGAGTTTTGCAGAATAAGATAGAACTGAGATTTGGGAGAAGCGTGCGGTTGTGCGTGGGGGTTGAGGATGTGGTTCTGATTGAAACTAGGCTTCAAGACCTTGATTTTCTTATTTTCCCTGGTAATTTCTTGCACATGCACATTTTCTTGGTAATGAAACGCACATGCCCCTTATCTGAAAACGCACTTGCCCCACTGTCAAAAAAGAGGGGCAAGAACGATTTTTTGATTTACTGCAGCAATTTTTGTAGCCTTGAAACATCAAGTGCGCAGTTCATACAGAGACAAAAGGTTGAAAGATAAACAGTGGAATAAACAGGAAAGGAGGGGGTTTTAGACAAGAAAACCATTGAAAACTGTACCTCCCTCAGATTCACACTCTGATATAGGCCGAAGGCTTCTCGGAAAATGGTTCCAATTACGCCTATTTGTTGGATGGGGGGCAATATGTCGACACATAAACTGGTCGACAAACGGGCAAGAAGCCGTGTCGACATCTTTCAACACCAAGGGTTGACCAATGTCGATTTCACAGGCATTGGAAATATGGCGACACAAAAATACAGCGACTAGTCGACAACTTTCAACACCCCTTGTTGAAAAAGGTCGTCCAAGTCAACCATGGGGATACGTCGACATATTTACATCGACATCCTTCGTATACCTGACATGTAGGTTAGAATGAAGTGTATAGTTTGGTGGTCTGGATGCTCGCAAGCTCGCATCTCAAAAATACATAACATCAAGTAGTCAATCCCTTAGTAAAAATGCAGATTAGTTGGATGTGTAGATCAGAAAAGTGTATAGTTTCGTGGTCTCATAACACGATCACATAACAGTTTAGAAACGTAAATGTGACTTTTCATTTAATCCTCGGATTGAAAGACCCCATGGGACCAAGGCTGAGGACAGGTAGTGGCCAAACAACCCTTTTGTCGTCGTTTAGCAGTCGACCAGTTTCAAGAGGGGTGTTTTTAGCTCATGTTCAACTCCTGTTGTTGAAATACAGCGAAAAACGGATCTCAAATTTTTCGACATAAATCCGTCGACTAGTTTCAAAGATGTGCGTTATCGACGTTCTTCAACACCTGGTGTGGAAATATGGCGACAGGAGGTGTCGACCAGTTTATGTGTCGACATATTGCCAAGTTCCCTATTTCACTGAGGAGGTTAAAATTTTCATCAGGTGATTATAAACACCTGTTCTATCATTTGCTAAGGAACTTATTAAAATAGAGAGGCTTGATAGCGAAATAAAACGAAAAGACGCACTTGCCCCGCCTGACCCTGTATGCAAAAATTAATTCCGCGAGTGGAAATTCTTTGGATGATCTCGAACGTTGAAGTACGAGAAGAAAGCAACGTTGGGTGCAGAAATTTATAGACCCATATGAAAATGGAGAACGTTCAATGTACGATTTCATTAAACGTATCTCGCCCTGACTTTGACAGGGTATAATTTTACAACTGTTGACTGTCCTGACATATCTGGGGCCTATTTCATAAAACAACAAGTTACAAGTGTGCTAGTTAACAAGTACAGGTACTTGTAATGCACGGTAAACTACAACAAGTGTTTCACTAAAACGAATTGTAGTACAAGTGTAAGAAAGTTACACTTGTAGAAGCTGAGTTTACAAGTTTAGCATAAAAGAAAAATGGCGTGTGGGAACAAACGATAACTGCCCGATTGGGCTGTGATTTACCAATTTATAAATTTAAATGCTTAAAAATACACAGAGAAATGTAGTTAAAGGTTGTGTATTTGACTATTGTACCATAACCTGTTTCTGTTGGAGAACATTGCTTTTCCATATATACTTAACATCCTACTTTCCAGCCATATCTACAGCCATTTCAGTAAGTTTTTCGTATTAACATGTTATTATGGCGTAGTTTGAGGAGGGGCAGGGTGGGCAGAGCCCCTCCATAAATTATAGAGGATGCAGAATTTTGTTGTATGGATATAGCCAAATTAATAATTTTACGCTTCTAACTCCAGTATCTACCTAACACCTTCAATTAAAGAATGTAATTAGTAAAACACAACTACTATAATTATTATACGATTCTGGTTGCCTAGCGACATGAGACGCTCTTAGAAATGAAGAAATGTTTATTAGGTTCGTTTCTGTAGGGGCAACATGGCGTGGATATTGTACAGCCCCACGGAGTAAAAAGTAGTGTAAAACCACCTAGTCAAGGAACCGGAAATGTGGATACTACAAACTGAAATCAAGTCCTTCCCCACTACCTTCTGGGGCGAGCCCATAATATGCGATTTTTCCCTAGAAAATTATCCATTGTTCAGTATCCACCAATTCCCCTATGAACTTCCACTACTTTTCACTGCCTACTTGATCAAGCTTGGTTGTTCTTTTCAAAACAGTTTCCCGCTGTATTATACCATTAATTAACGAATAAAATCCGATTTAAAATGAAGCAAGAATACAATAAATAGAAGCCTGCAGTGGTGATTGAAATAGTTTAATAGAAAAGATTAAAATAATTTAGTGAAGCAGTATTTCAATTCTAACCTAACATATTGCCTGGTTTGAGTTTGTTTACATTTTTTATGTTTCTTGATCTCGGTATCATGCCCGGGTTTCCACTTAGGGGCTTCAGTTTTGAAGCAAATTATAAAAAAACATCTCAAGTGGTGAATTACAATCTTTTTGGCTGGTTGTTTTGCAATTTTATATTAGTAAACAACAATTTACGAAACCCTTGTAAATGGCGGTATTACCCCAGCTAGCTGGGGTAATACCGCCACGGGGTTAGGGTAATATCGCCATATTAAAACGAGGGGGAAATGAACAGTCTCATCAGAACATCGGAATAACGTTTTATTGAATTTCAAAAACTCTTCCTGGGTAGCTTCTCACCATATTGGGAACTTAGTTGACAAGAAAAGGATTCACTAAAGGTTGACAAACAATTTCCACATCAGAATAGTAAAATTGGAACAAAATAAATATTGGTAAAATAATGTTGGTTCTTCACAGGAACTGAATTATTGACAACGTTCAACGCGGAACTCGTAAAAAAATGGAATATTATATAGCATTCCATTTTCCCGGCTATTAAAGTTTTAAATTTGTGCTCTTATTCAGGTCGCAGCAAAATTCACAAGACTAATAACGTCAATTGTCAAAATCAAAACGGGAGCATAAAGAGTGGGAATCTTACAACAATTAAGTTAATATAGGAAGGCAGTTAGGTAGATAAATACTGCACCATTATTGAGTAGATAGGTAGGTAAATATCTAATAAATGACGATTAGGTAAATATAGAGGTGCTTATTGAGATAAGCTATCACAATATATTTCGTCTTTTATATATTAATTTATATTTTAATTACTCAGAATATCAATAGAAATAGATGATTATTACAACAAAAAACTTTTAAAAATCCAACAAGACTGAGGAATGGAGCACTGGGGCAATACCGCCATGGCGGAATTAGCCTGAATTTGGTGTGGCGATATTGCCCCAGTAAACTTTTCGAGGTAAAAAATCATTAAAAACTACAAATTTCGTTAAAAAACATGAAGTAATGGGTGGAAATTAAAGCTAAATGATTTTTCTACGTCGTCATGTTCAACAATTTACATAAACATAAGAAAAACTGTTACTTATCACGAAAATTCGACATCAGTAAAACTAGAACGCCAAGCTTCAAAAACTGTGAACTCGCTTATCTTTGATAAAAACTAATTAATGACCCCAAACCAACTTTCCCAACATTTCTGCTGATCTAAGGATGACGATATTTGGCTACAAGAGTTGTCACTCAGGTGGTTGAATAATTATATGGGGTGGCGGTATTCCCCGACGTGGCGGTATTACCCCACTTTCCCCTAATATTGTCCAGAAAAAGTTATTTTCATGCGGAAGTAACAATTGAGGATAAACCTGTAAGACAGCAAGTCCACAAGTATAAGTTTGAATTTGCATGCAGTTAATCTAGAATAATAGTATAATAAACCTAGAGCTCCTCAGTTCATCGGTAGGTACCTACCTATTCGTATTTATAGTAGTTTTTAACGTTCTGATTAGTTATTTCGATAATATTTTCTCTAAGTAGTATTATGCTTTAATAATCCATGGGTAAGTTTATGAATATGAAAATGTCCGTGATTTCACATCATTACAAAAATCCTTTGAGCACCTACCTATTCATATGAACGTTAGACAGTTTATTAACAGTCTTCGTATACTCAGCAACAAGCACTAGAAATTAATACTAAACTATACAATGAAATTAAATCCTCGACTGTTGCCCCTCCATGAGAAATGACTCAGCTACGCCACTGCTTCTGAACAGAGTGAAGTTTACAGTTGCAGTGGCTTTGGTGACACCATGCATAGGTACCTCCTATTGCGTGGTATTGGCTTCCTCCAGTGGAGACCAATACATAATTTCGGTTTTGGTGAAAGAGCATGATTTCGGGCAGACTCACTTTCCAAACTTCCTCCGATCACTTGTAATAGCCTCTTAAGGTCTCTGAAGACATTTTAAATCTCGTTAAACTCAAAAATACTCACGAAATGAGCGTTTATTCATGGCCGAAAAAATCTTTGGCGTATTCTACGCTGAATTCTTTTTTATTTTCTCTATTCTTCATCACAAGATTATTCCCACATATTAAACGCACCGAAAAATTGTCAACTTACAATGCTGGAAAATAACAAGTTTACAGGTGAATGGACGTATTATATCATGAAATATGCGTGTCTGGAATTAAACTAAACTTTATTTAAATAATTTATGTTTACAAGCATAACCTAGTTTCGGTTTCCATGAAACGTTGTTAGTGGTATACTACATCACTTCCCCCTCATCTTTTGCCCTCAAGCTGTTCGTAACTGGTCCGCATGCTTCCTCCGCTGTACTCCCTCTACTTCCACCAGGTAGGATAAAGGACCCATTTTCTTTACAATAATCCCTTTTTAGCGAATTTTTGGAGAAAATTAAGCTATTGCTCTCGCCTCAAAATTTGTAGAATGTGAATTTTTGAAAAATTTTTATGCATAAATCCGTTTCAGGCTATTCTGAATCATATTCTGAAGTTTAACGCATTTTTTTATGTATGTATGTATATATGTATGTATGTATGTATGTATGTATATATGTATGTATGTATGTGTCATTCCAGACGATAACTGTCCGTAGAATTGTGCTAGAAACTTCAAACAAATTTTAAAATGTTAAGGACACAAAACGAAAGTTCAAGTTCGTTGGCCAGCATGATCGGATTACATCTTCGGGTTGAAATTTTCAAAAATGTAGTCAAAAATTTCAAAATAGCCTGTTTTTTGCGATTTGTTGTGCGAAATAATTTTTTCAGCATACTAACATGTGGTATATTCGGAATCAGCGTAAAATTTCCTATAAGAATATGTATCAAGTTTTCAAAAATTTCAAAGTTGAAAAATCAGTCAAAAATCGAAATAATGCCGTTCGCTAGATGTAAAAATTGGTAATATTTGCATGAAACATTGTCCAAATTCAGATTGAACTACTCTTATGGAAGTATCCCTGTATAACCAATCCTAGAAACATGGTGTTTAAGGCTAGAACCATGCTGTAGATAGAATTTGATTCCATGTTTGTCTATCAAAATCATAAACTAAAATTTCTCTACACGATCAATAGCGACTGAAATGTCGAAGATTTCTTAAAAAATTCGCTCATGAGGTCATGCTGCATGACTGGAATTTTTTGAATCCTTTAATCAACGGATTTTGAACCCAGACCTCTTCCCCCTCTTCAAAGGATTTCCATCGAGAATGTTGATCGTGATGAACTCTCTGTGCAGTCAACATTCGATCAACGTCATTTGTGAGATCTGGTTTTAAGAGGTCTAGTGGGGTGATCATACGTCTTCCCAATAACATTTCTCCAGGGCGTCTTCCTGTAGTTCGCTGTGTTGATAATCTATAGGAAAACAGTACATTTTGTACCCTCAAGTTTAGATCCTCGCCTTGTCCTTTTGAGGCTTCCATGCGTTGTTTAAATGTGCGCACAGCTCTCTCCGCTAATCCATTCGATCGAGGGTGGTAAGGTGTACAACGAACGTGCTTGATTCCGTTATCACATAAAAAATTTTCAAAATCGTGCGACACAAACTGGTTTCTAATATCCGATACTATTAATGCTGGAAAACCATACCTAGCAAATAAGTCTCTCATTAGTGAAATCGTCACAGATGCTGTCATGCGATGAGCTTGAACCAGTATCCAGCGTACCAACAACCAGTATTTTCCAGCGTACTCTAAATAATCTGTATGCAGACGGGTCCATGGTTTTTCTGGTCAACTGTTCAATTATATCTTCCTTCAGTAATCTATCTATTTCAATTTCTACTGCTTTCTTGAGTGCAAAAGGAATGGGTCGTGGCTTGAACAATTTCGGAATGGCTCCATCTACTAGTATCACACGCGCTTTTTTTCCTACTATCGTGCCTGTCCCTTCTTTAAATAATGCAGGATGTCGCTTCATCAAGTTTTTGATATCGGAATCCATTTCCACCTTCGAAAGTTGATCATGGATTCCTTCCACACATTGCCTAATCTGGGCACCTGGAGGTAAAGGCAGTTCGAATTTAAGTACCCAATCGAGACCGAATAATGGTATATCTTCTTTTTCCACTACCACTACCTCTAAATCTCTCTTCTTTTTAAATGCATTTACGCTACCTCAGTTTTTCCTAATGCTTTTACTTTTAAACCCGTGTATGCCAATAAGTCTGACGTTGGAGTTAGCTTCGGCGAACCTATACGTTTCCATGTACCTACGCCAATTACTGACTTTGCTGCACCCGGATCGAATACCATATTTACCATTCTTCCATTCAATCTGACTGCCAATAGTACTTCTCTACCTGTTGCGGTTTTCCTTATGTAGTTAACTTATTTCCTTTCGTCCGTGGTATACTACAGGACGCAGGTTAAAAATCGGCCATTTTTTACAACTGTAAAACAGTGACTTGTACAAAATGATGGGGAAACATTTGTAACTTGTCCAAATTCGCCTGTACACTTGTTATTTGTTACTGTGCATTACAAGTCTACACTTTAACCTTCATGAAACGCTTGCACACTTATTTTTTACAACTTGTACATAAAATTGGCTTGTAACTTGTTGCTTCATGAAATAGGCTCCAGCAGTGGCGTAGGTAAGCAATATCTTATGGTGGGGCAACAGTCGAGGATTTCATTTTATTTTACAGTTTTGCTATTCATTTCTAGTGCTTGTTGCTGAGTATACGAAGACTCTTAATAAACTGCCAAACTTCATATAAGTAGGTGGGTGCTCAATGGCTTTTTGTAATGATCTGAAATAACGGACGCTTTCATATTCATGAACCTACCTATAGATTATTAAAGCATAATTCTACTAAGAAAAAATATTATCCAAATAACTAATCAGAACGTGAAAAATTACGATAAATACGAATTGGCACCTACCAATGAATTGAGGTTTATTATAGTTAATAGGTTTATTATACTATTATTATGGTTAGCGTGGTAGTGAGGGGATGAGATATTAGTTTAGGCTGCTTTTCTCATCGTTTATTGGACACTCCTAGCGCTTTCGCCCATTAGGGCCTCATCAGGGAGCTGTAGTGTACAAAGGATAACAGGCATTTTGTAGTAACTATAGTAATTATATGGTAGGTTGTAGTTTGAGTGATGGTAATGACACAGTTATTTAGTTATTATGTACCTATTTATAAAGCTGTAATTCTAAGTAATTAGTAGTAGAAATAGTGGGAATAGGTCACCAGAGGTGGGGCAGTAATATAGGGTAGTCCACTTACTTTAAGTTTACATATTGTTGTAGCAATTCGTTTATTTCGATATGTTTATTTGGTATCCTGTAATGAGAAATGTAATGTATAAGTATGGTAGAAGTGCAATCGGCTCAACTTGGTTTTATATGCTGTGGTTAGAGTTTCTACTCACCGTCTCATTTGGAGTGTGTCGCATCGGGTTTATAGTCATTACTACATAGTAAGGATCATAATGACTATAAACCCGATGCGATACAACTACAAACTACAACCTACCATATAATTACTATAGTTACTACAAAATGCCTGTTATCCTTTGTACACTACAGCTCCCTGATGAGGCCCTAATGGGCGAAAGCGCTAGGAGTGTCCAATAAACGATGAGAAAAGCAGCCTAAAATAATATCTCATCCCCTCACTACCACGCTAACCATAATAATGGAAAGGCTACCAACTGTAATGATTTATACTATTATTCTAGATTTACTGCATGCAAATTTATATACCTATGTGGACTTGCTGTCTTACAGGTTTATTGTTACTTCCGCGTGAAAAGAACTTTTTCTGGACAATATCATACAATTGTATTATATAAGCAGGTACCTACTACCTACGCGAAATGAAATACAGGGCATGAAACCGAGATCAAGAAATATAAAAAAATGTAAACAAACTCAAACCTGCAATATGCTAGGTTAGAATAGAAATACTGCTACATTAGATTATTTTAATCTTTTCTATTAAACTATTTCAATCACCACTGCAGGCTTCTATTTATTGTATTCTTGCTTAATTTTAACTGGGATTTTATTGGTAAATTAATGGTATAATACAACGGGAAACTGTTTTGAAACGAACAACCAAGCTTGATCAAGTAGGCAGTGAAAAGTAGGGGAAGTTCATAGGGGCATTGGTGGACTGAACGTTTTCTAGGGAAAAATCGCATATGGGCTCGCCCCAGAAGGTAATGGGGAACGACTTGATTTCAGTTTGTAGTATCCACATTTCTGTTTTGTTGACTAGGTGATTTTACTATGCTCCGTGGGGCTGTACAATATCCACGCCATTTTGCCCCTATACAAACGAACCTAATAACAATAAACAATTTCTTTATTAAGAGCGTCTCAAGACCGCTTGGCTACCAGAATCGTACAATAATAATAGTAGTTGTGTTTAACTAATTACATTCTTTAATTGAAGGTGTTGGGTACTGAAGTTGGAAGCGTAAAATTATTAATTTGGCTATATCCATACTACAAAATTCTGCATCCTCAATAATTTATGGAGGGGCTCTGCCCACCCTGCCCCTCCTCAAACTACGCCACTGACTTGTACATAAAATTGGCTTGTTGCTTCATGAAATAGGCTCCAGGTAGGGCCGTAAACCGCGAGCCGGGTGTCAGTCGGGAGTCGCCTGTAGGTACGAGAAGGGATTTGTTGCGATTATTGGCAGACACATTTCTGGAAAACTTCCCTGTGTTTATCCAACGAGTGCATCGACCTGTTGCTTTGACCCTCGTCATAATACCACCTTTTTGTTAGTTCTGGAGGGGTATTTGTGACGGCGGGGTTTCTAAGAATTTTCACGGAGTTTACTTAGCAAAGGATCGTTTACTGAAACGGTCAATTCATGGTAAGGGAATAAAAGGTGGACTGTATGACCTGACCACAAAAGCTTTCGGGAGGCCTTAGAAGAAGATAAGGTTGACGATAAATAAACGAAAGTAGGGACCGGGTGTATCGTGGTGAGAAAAGTAGGGTTTGCTCCGGCCCAGGTAGGCTGTGAGGATTTCCCGAAAATCGAAGGGTCAAGACAGGTAGTACGTAATGCCCATTGCTTTGATGGACAATGAGCGTTACCCACCCATTCATTTTATATTTTTATAAGAAAATATATTCAATGCTATGAAATTTGACACCATCCGCACTCTCCTATGATGAGTAGTTTTCTTTCCATGGTTTTTAGCGAATTTTTGTAGGAAAAAAATAGTGGAATGTTTCTCTACGCATTACCTACACGTTAATTTGATGGAAGATTGCATATGGCCCATATTCTCGTGACGTCAGGCCTGGAGTAGGTTCGTGTTTCAGCCAAAGTCGGCCATGATACCGCCTTACGCCTATGAATCGCTACTCAACCAACCTATTTCTCACACGATGTTTGCCGTCTCACGTCGTCATAATTCGTGGTTATAAGGCCATTTTTCAATAGTTTTGTTTTGAAAAAGTATAGTGTTGTAGCAATACAAAGTTTTAATTCGACTAAATGTTATAATAATCATGCCTGCCAGCGCAATAATTGATTGTAGATTGCTGTCAGCAATACCAATCTAACGTGAACGAGTTTTTATTTGGACTAGGAGCCTACTAACTATAGTAGTTAATCAGTGTCAGAAAACTGAAGAACTTCATTCGTTTAGGCTTTAGAGAAAAACTATTAACCTGAAAAATAGTAAAGAAAATATGATTGAAAATTCCTCAAGTGTCTGTACTGCTGTGTCGGTACCTAACCATTCCTCAGGTAGCTTCATCAGCTTTTATTATAAATTCGTAGTACTATGCTTGACTGAGTAGGTATATACTTGTTATATTGAATGAATAAAAGGAGAGATTTGATAGTTTGTCAAAATAAACAAGGCAGGTTGTTGCTACACCAAGAAACGAAACTACTTAGGTAGCTACGTCCGTCCTACCAGATTTGCGTTGGTTTAAAGTGCCTAAACAATGTAGGTGGGTCGTTGCTTTGCCGACGAATACAACCGCTGATTAGCAAGTTTGTCAAATATCGAATCAGGGAATATGCAACATGAATTAAAAACCAGCTGCAAGGAAAAAACCTTGAAATGCATTCCTCTGAAGGTAAGATTTCATAAAGACGGCATTGGCAGTGCAGTTATTGCGCGAGTTTTGCAGTTACGCAAATTGTATGGACAAAAAAGGTAATTAGGTAGGTACCTACTTCCGTTTTGATCAATGAAGTACCAACATGAACAAGTAATAATATACGGAAAGTATGTAGGTATACCTTACCTCTAGGTAGGTACTTACCTTTCCACGTGTGATACAACTTACTATTCCCGCCTAACAGAGCTCTCGTAACACATCCTTTCACAAGACCACTTTCACAGTACTCTAAAGATTTTTAGTTTCAATTGATTCAAAGAACAGTTCTAAAACTAGATAGGTAATCCACAACATCTTTGCGGCTGATGTCTGGATCATCTAGAACACTTGTATGTCAACTCCCCAACACACATTTCATATGGATCTCTACCCCACAGATTAAATATTGCGTTCGTAGCGTTTGAGGTCAACACCTGATAATAACTTGATGTAATTTGCATACAATTTATCACCTTGCATATTACAAATAAATATGAACAATGAAACTATTGACTCGGAACTAGGTGAGACTATGTTATGCTGTTGTGTGCTGTGTGCCTAAAAATGGCGCATTTTCGCATATGTTTACTCGTCACCATGACAACGAGGTGAAATAACTTGATTTCGCCTTGCCTCGATGTAAGGATGCGCTAGTGTCCAAGTCTCGAGAATATCACCCATACTTCGGTCCTGATCGCCGTAAACAGCTGCTCCTCAACACATCATCAAAGCACCTTGAAAACTTTATAATCTTCCAAAAAATTAACACGTGACGTTCTCGAACAGTCTAGTCGAGTCACGAGACTTTAGACCACTGGTCGCCAAACTTGTAAGCGACTGAGCTACCTTACAGCTAATAAACATTACTGTGAGCTACCCAACAAAGTAGGAAAGTAATACATGTTTTTGCTTAAACCACACAGTCGTTTATTACCTATGAATAAAAATTTCCAGCTTATTTTAAATCTAATTAAATGACTTTCCTATAATTGCAATAATATCATAAGAACTAGAATGAAAAAATATTTGCATTAGAAAAACGCAGGTCAATGTGATGGATGGCACTCTTTTTTGTCATCAACAATCTTCTTAATGTTAGGCTCGTAGGTTGTAGCGGCCATTCGAATGCAATTATCCGATTGTTCATCCGTCAACCTTTTTCTGTACTTGTTTTTAATGAATTCCATACTGGAAAATGAGATCTCACAGAGATATGTTGAGCTAAACATTGCCTTCACTCGCAAAACCAATCTGAATCGAAATTGGATATTTTTGCTTAGGAACAAAAGTAAAAATATTTTCATTGCTTGAAGTGAGAGATTTCAATGAAACGTCGCTTTGAAAATCAATCAGTTCCATCTCCACTGCAGTGTTGTCTTCTTTACAATATTGCATGACACAAGCAAATGAGTAGCTCATATCAGATTAGTCAACCCAAGAAATTGAAATTTCCCCGCGAGCTACCAGTAGCTCGCGATCTACGGTTTGGCGAACACTGCTCTAGACTCTGACTTGCTGTTTAGTTCGACTTCCCACCGCATGGCATTCCCAGCGCTCCAGTCGCCATGAGATTTTACACCGATCAGTTTTGCTTCCGAGACTGCAAGGCAACGGAAGCTTTGTTTTCACTTTCGAAATGAAAAAAAAATTTTTGTTCCAAAATCAAAGTTTCCACTCGCATTTTGCGTTTCAGAGCCCCCTGAACAAATTTGGTTCCGTGTGTCTGTCTGTCCGTCCACATTTCCTTGTAACAGCCATAACTTCCACAATTTTGATCCGATTTTAACCAAAGTTTCAGCGATTGTGCGGATTAAGCTCTAGATGGTCCCCCTATCAACTTCATCATGATCGAATCAACGGTAGCTTCTGCGCAGGCGCTAACGTGAATTCCTTGTGACGGTCATAACTCGGTCAATGTTGAACGGATTTCGGTCAGATTTTCAGGGATGATGTGGGTAAGGTCCCTTGAGGTCCCATAAGACAATCATCATAATTGCATTAGCGGTACGCTCTGCGCATGCGTGAACGAAATATTCTTGTTACGGTCCTTGCAACAGCCGTAATTTCCACAATTTTGATGCGGTTTTCTTCAAATTTTTAGGGATTGTGCGGGTATAGCTCTACATGGTCCCCTATCAGTTCCGTCATGATTGAATCAACGGTAGCCTCTGCGCAGGCGCAAACAAAATTTTCTTGTTTCGGTCATAACTCAGGCAATTGTGAACGGATTTCGGTCAGATTTTCAGGGATGATGCGGGCAAGGTTTCTTGAGGTCCCGTATCACATTCTTCCCGATCATCAGCAGCGGTACGCTAGGCGCAAGCGCGAAAGTGATGTTTTTGTTACGGTCACAGCCTGATGCCAGAACCGGTCGTTTCTAGTTTTCTGGAATTTAATGGTGACGTACTGTGAAGGTCACGAGGAAGCTCATGTGCCATTTCCTTGGCAGTGTATTTTTCTTAGATTAGTGGTCAAGGATGCTCGCTACCCCCGCATCTCAAAAATTCAGAACATCAAGTAGTCAATCCATTAGTAAAAATTTAGATTAGTTGGTCAGGGTCTAGAGTCTCGTGACTCAACTTGACTGTTCGTGAACGTCTCGTAAAAGTAACAGACACATCAATAGCGTGGAATTTATTTTCTAACTTAATGGCATTAGAAAGGCTGTGGAATTAAAGGCTCAAGAACCTTCTACCTTTACTCACTGATTAGAAAGTCCAGGGTGACTACAGGTGCAAGGAATCCACGAAAGAGATGGGCGGTCCAGGTTTGGGCCCGCACGTATGAAATCACGACTAGTTTGGGCCCGTTGGGTTTTAAAGGCGCAACTGGTTTGGGCCCCTCGGAAAACCATACTTTAATTGCATCACAAGAGTGTATTTTTTCAATACTTACGATAAATATAAGTTGTTGATACATGTATATATCATAGTCGTAAGTAATATCCCTGCAAATAAGAAATTACATTACTATTCATGGCGGTCCTCAACAAAAAAACCTCACACTTTCGTCACTTACCATGCGGTATTCGGAAAACTTGTAATTCTCAATCACTTTGTACATTATGACTAAGGGATTGACTACTTGATGTTATGTATTTTTGAGATGCGAGCTTGCGAGCATCCAGACCATCAAACTATATACTTCATTCTGACCTACAAGTCTACTAATCTGCATTTTTACTAAGGGATTGACTACTTGATGTTATGTATTTTTGAGATGCGAGCTTGCGAGCATCCAGACCACCAAACTATACACTTCATTCTGATCTACATGTCCAACTAATATGCATTTTCACTAAGGGATTGACTGGAACTTTTTCAATTTTGTCCACAAATTTTTGGCCAGTACGGCCGACGGACTCCTAATCACAGGTTCACAGGACACGCTTAATATCTCATCGAAACTCACGAGCCCAAAGGCGAGACGGTTCACGGGCCGAAACTCGTTGCCATTTTGAGGGCCTTTCACCCTCTGCGGGCCCAAACCCGCGACGCCCCAAGAGATGTGTACAGCAAAATAAGCGTAGGAATTTTGCGAAAGATGCCTACGGGATCAAGTTATGACAGATGGTGAGGGTAAGCCAAAACATTTTTACGTCGAATAATTTTTTGGTGGTCAGGATGCTCGCAAGCTCGTATCTCAAAAGAACATAACATCAAGTAGTCAGTATCTTAGTAAAAATTCAGATTAGTTGGACTTATGGGTCAGAAAGATGTGTATAATTTGTGGTCTGGGTACTCGCAAGCTCGTATGTCAAAAATACATAACATCAAGTAGTCGATGTCTTAGATGTTGGACATGATCGATCAAATTATGGACATATGGGTCAGAAAGGTTTGTATAGTTAGTAGTCTGAAAGCTCGCAAGCTCGCATCTCAAAAATGCATAACGTCAAGTAGTCAATCCCTTAGTAAAAATTCAGATTAGTTGGGTATATAGGTCAGAATGATTGATATTCATACTTACTCGCATAGTTTGATACTTTGAAAACAGCATACTTTGATAGGGCCTCATGTGTGAATTCTCATGTCTTTGATTTGCGCTATGTAGAGCTGAATCTGGTAATTTCTGTTCGTGCAAGTCGTATACCTATACCTACCAATCCTTCCTAAAATTGTACGTTCCTCTCATATCCCTGATAGGGTAAGCTCAACAGCGAAATTCATTAAGTAATTCAGTGTTTCATGAATTCCCACGATTCTATGGATTGAAGCAAGTTGGATTCCATTCTGACAAATATTAGTTGCAGCCTCTGTCCCAGAGCTTGTTACTCATCCCCTGTTCTCAATGAGATTTCACGCCCTCCGGCGGTGGTCTCTTGTCGTTGGAAGATTGAATGCTCCCACTCCATTTCCACATCATTCCCCCGAGACCATACACAGGTTTCCCGGCAATCTCCGGCCTCGGTCTCGTACTGGTGTTTACTTTCGTGTAATTTCGCGGTCCTGCAGGTGTCCCGAGGAGTGTTATTGATAAGGCGTGATTGGTACAACAATGTTGTGACAATTCGCCTATATTAATTCTTCCCCAGATTACGCATATTTTCAACTTTATTATTACTTCTTCCGTGTATCCAGTTGCTTGGAAACCCGCTCATGTTATCCCCTTACCGAAAACTAATTCAGCAAAATCATTTGATGATTACCTACAGGCCGATTAGCAAGTTACCCTTTTTGAGCAAAGCTTTTGAGAATCTAATTCATAACCAAGTGAGTAACTATATCAATAATAATAATCTTCTTTGATTGTACCAATCAGGCTTCAGGCATCATCATAGCTGTGAGTCAGCTTTGCTGAAAGTAACTAATGACATTTGCTGGGGGTTTGAAAAAGCAGAGTGCACTGTTCAGGTGTTGCTTGATTTTAAGAATGCATTCGGGTCAGTGAACCATGTTCTCTTGATAAACAAACTTTCCACTCTTTTTCATTTTTCAAATTCGGCCTGTAATCTGTTGTCGTCATACCTGTCTAATCGTTCTCAGCTGATAATTTCTGATCGTGACATTTCTCCTGCCTATGGTTTATCTTGTGGGGTATTTCAAGGGAAGGTTCTTGGACCATTACTCTTTTCCCTCTTCATTAATGACGTACCACAAGTGCTGAAATCTAGCAAATACCACCTTTTTGCAGATGACCTTCAAATTTAACTTTCACGACCCGTGACGGAGGTGGTGATCGCTGTTTGTAATATCAACACTGATTTTAGTCTCGTTGGTGGGTGGGCTAGATCAAATGGTATCCGTTTAAATCCTAGGAAGACCCAGTGCATTGTCTATTACAAAACGCCTTTACCTACTGACCCTATCCCACCGATTCTGGTGGATGAAGTAGTCATTCCCTATTCTTCTTCTGTAGTTGACCTCGGTGTGAAATTAAACTCTACCCTGACATCAGAGGCACATTCTCGTTACGTCTGTAGTAGGGTTTATGGAGCGCTTCACTCCCTGAAACGTACGGCATTTTTCATCCAATCCATTCTGAAGAGAAAGCTAGTTGTAGCTCTAATTATCCCTATTTTCCTCTACTGTGACTCTGTTTGTACCGTTCAACTTTACAGTGTCTCAAGGCGAAAATTGGAGGTCGCCTTCAATTCGTGTATTCGATACGCTTTTGAATTAAAGTTAAGGGACCATATCTCTGACCACAAGCACAAATTTTTAGGTTTGGACTTATTTAATTACTTTAAATTGCGGCAGTTACTAACTGTTCATAAGATTATGAGTGGTACTTTGCCTGGCTACCTTAGAGCCATTCGTATCCCAGGCCATGCTACCAGAGCTTTTGGTCAATCGTTTGGCGTCGTGGGTGCGAGACTGTGGAACTCTCTGCCTGTCCGCATTCGCTCTCTCTCTCATATAATCAAATTTAGGAACTCCTGCAAGAAATTTTTATCCACCTTATAATAAGCCTTCCTCTGTCCCTACTTAATTTTTTTTTTTTTAAATTAATTATTTCTCTTCTATTAGATCTCGACGCCTGTAATTATTGTTAAGTTATTACTTGTACGTAATGGAAATAATATTTCTCCGTACAATAAAGTTTATTTGATTTGATTTGATTTGATTCGTAGTGAAATTTCCAATTTCCTTCAATCAAATGAATTCCATACTCTCAGAGCCTCTGTTGACGGATGGATCGGATTATTGAGATGAATATGTCTTTTCGCTGGGGTCAATCCAAAATTGTGTCCCCTCAAAGGCGTTACCAATCTTGTCCGCAAAAAAGCGTTACCATGTTTGACATGGTTTCTTTGTTTTTATGACCAAGCAGTCAGCATAACATTTCGGCATAAATCGAGAGCTTTCCAACGAGTGGATAACGATTTTCGTAAGTGAAAAACCTACTGAGTTACATTTCCGTATGTTACGAGAGAGAAAATTGCGCTTGACAGTGTTTTACTTCAATTTCGCTGTAGTTTAACTAATTCTTTTAACATGAATATATGTCTTTTCACTGGGATTCGGACGTGATTGTGAACGGACCTGTCGCTTGTTAGTTCCTGAGATCGATCTGATAACAACACACCATTTCAATCAAGCCATTTTTCATTAATTATTCGGCAGATAGATTTCCAGGCTCATTTTCGTAATTAAGGAAACGATCTGTACCTTGAGCCGATATTATTTGTTTACTGAACGGAGGATGAACTCGCAGGTCAGCACTACAAAATGATCAAATTTAAAAAAATATTCTTAAAACGGCTCAAAACATTGAATTTATATTTTGTAGCAGAAAATTACTCAGAATGACTTTCGCAACTATGAGCCAAAACATACAGAAATTCGGGCACCAAATTTTGCAGCAGAATGCACTTGAATTTCATTAAAAAGTGCGAAAATCGATTAGAACTGCGACAATGTTTCGAATAGGCAAGAACTATTAGCCCAAGTTTTCATGCCATAAATTTGAGAATTAACAGTTTTTGTGTGGGCACAGAGTGCTCAATTAAAAAAAAGTGACGAGAATATATGCGCAAAATCAGGAAAATAACCCGCGTATTCCATGAAAATTTCATAAAACTATGGAATTCAAGCAAAGTTACATGGATTTGCAAAAACACGACAGACACACACATACACAGAAAGGCACGGAACGAAAGTTGTTCAGAATGGTCTAAAATGTAAGATGCGTGGAAATTTTACTAAGTACCTACTGTAAAAAAAAATTTTGTTTTTTGAAGAGTAAAACTTTTCCATTTCTCAAAACTGAAAACGATGCTTCCGCTACCTTTAGGTCCACTCGGAAGCAATTTATTAGATAAAATAAGTATCTACCAATGCTTCACTATTACATCCATACGGAAATAGTTAATTAACTCGATTTCGCAAAGTTAGAATAAATTCCAACGGAACTATTATATCACCTGACAATTCCATCGGAATTAAATCAGCTGATATTTACAAGGCAATTTCTATGTCAAGCGGTCCCACTATCTAGCGATCATTGATGGAATTAAGAGATTGATTGGCTGATCAATGGATTCGCTGGCAGCGCATGATTTCTCTATGGTCTCGCTTAGAAATCCGAAAGTGTTTTTTCGATGTTCAACCCTCTGGGAAAGCGAACCGCACAACGTCCAGCGTTGTCGATGGTTTTAATCGATTCTTCGGGATTACACCTAATTTTTTCATTCAGATGCAAAAAGTTACCTATTGCTATTATCTTGAAAGTTCTCATGATCTCGATTTTTGAATGTTTAGTCCTTTGGGATCATTTAGACCCCAAATGTGATTTTCAACCCAAGTTTCATGAAGTTTGGTCTTGTGATTTCGGAAAAAACCTCTAGACGTCGGACCGACGGATTTTTGACATTCTATCTCTTTACTTTGGCACATAAACGAAGAAAGCATTTTAAAAAAAGCGTTACGGTTGGTTTTCTGATGATATTTCATCCCACAAAATTCGTTGAACATCCGTGAGAAAGCTCTCGATGAATTCAACCATATTATGTTAACTACTGCGAAGTGCGTGGCTAACAAGCTGAGTTATGAGCATGGTTATATGAATAATTGTTTACACACAGGTGATCATTCTCAATAATTGATATTGTGAACATGATTGCAACCGCTTGTTAATTTCTGATAATTTCATTGAGCTGGTGTGTTGATGATTTGATTTATAGCAGGTGATCCGAATATTGCGAGAACGGTTTGATTTGTGAAGCGGTAGTTAAATAATTTTAATAGGTAATTTCTATGCTCAACACTCTAGGAAGCTGTTATTTCGTATGTAGCCTCTTTAGGACATTTACTTGACGATGCCCAGGGTCCGGATCAGATGAGTGGCTCTTGTAGCTAATTTCAATGATTTACACTCTAGGAAGCTGTAATTTCGTGTGTAGCCTCTTTAGGACATTTATTTGACGATGCCCAGGGTCCGAATCAGCTGAGTAGCTCTTAGAGCTTGCATACGAGTCTGCAACTAAAGACATAAAATGTCCCTATGTGCTGCAGACTCGTATGCAAGCGTTTCAGAAATTTTTTAAATTTCTACTATTATAACCACTGTGACTTAGTTACGTTGTTTTTCTTTCGATTTTTGGATTTTACGTATCTTGAAACGTAAACAAACAAATTTTCTGGGAGGATTAAAAAAAATTTCTCGGTCGATTACGAAGGTGATATGACGTTGACATTTACCTACCTTTAATAATAAAAAATGGTAACAATTAAACGGTTGACTAATAATAAATAAACCAAAATCCAAAATATTTTTTGAATCACAGTAGGTATATTATTTAGAACTAGTTTTTTCGCCATAAAATTGGCATTGAACCATTGCTTTGCTCTCAAAGTGCTCAAAAAAAACACGATAACTTTTGAAAATGCGCTCATGTGCTGCATGCCTGGAACTTTTTTTTTTTATAAAGAATTTAAGCCGCGTCTCAACCGGAAGGGTCATTAGCGGCAAAAACCTGGAACTTATTATAGGTAATCATATTTATTAAAATTTTGTACAAAACTGACATCACAATATAATTAAATATTTTGCAGAATAAAGAATGAAGTAGAAGTAACATAATCTAAGAAAATGCCACTCAGTCCCGTTACTTTTACGATAACGCCGCTCACATTCAATGCAGACACCGATTCTTTCTACCTGCGGACCTTTGGTCCAACTCAATCGGTTTTCCATGTCGCCCTATGCCCAGACAAGCCTATTATTCCAGGATTAGATAAGATCTCGAACTAATCTTATCATTTGCTATGAAATCTGCCAATTATAGTACCTATGAAGGTCACACTGTTTCATCCCTTTCTAATACCTTTTTCTGAACCTACTCCCATCAAATTGTCATTCTCTGGAAATTTCATCATACAATGACATCTACTAATGTAGAGCGGAAATGGAAAAGCTCTTTACTATTCAAAGCAACAGGATTCAAATTCCCATTTAATATAGGAATAAAATATGTTATTATTCAACATTGGTATATATTTTCAGTTTCGTTGAGATCTGTGAATGAAGTAATTTTTTTTTAATGATACATGATTAAGGAAGGTCGTATTTAAGATATCTTATGCCGTGGAATACGCTTTTACCTCTTCTTTCGGTAGTAGATAGAGGCTCTCTACCAAGGTTCAACATACCAGGGTGAAAAGGAGAGATATTAGCTTACTTAGCTGATCATGATGAAGTCCGTCATTTCTTTCGATTTTGACAGCTCAGAGATTCGCCCCTACGTCCCGGAGAGTCTCCTAATCAAATTTTCACTTCCTGGAATGAACAGGAGAGAATTAAGGCGCGTTTAAACCGAAGTTTCAAAAAACAAAAGCTGCAAACTTTTATTGCAAACAGCAGTTGCAAACAGTAGTTTCAAATAAAAGTTTGCAATTTTTATTTCATGGTTTTATTTCCATGTTTCATGAAAATGTTTGTAACATTTTCGACCTTGATTATGACTCGCTTATGTTCTGGTTCCTGGGATCAGTCCTTCCCAGGATGTTAAGTGTCGAGGATGTCATTTTAGCCGCGGCGGCGTGTAGTGTATCGTGTTGTCAAAGCAACGTAGGCCGAGACGATACGGTGAGGCCGTCTCTGCATTCCATAGCTACGTACAGTGGAAACGACCTGTTGGACGATTTAAATAGAGATGGTGTTGACCCTCTATCAGGTGAACTGAGAACGGACAGAAGTTTTAAAAGCTTTGTAAGAATGACCAGTGAATATTTGAATATCTAACTTTAATGATTGGTCACAAAATTTCGAAAACGGATACGAATTACCGAAAGGCTATTTCTGTAACGGAAAAACTAGCCGTAACCTTGCGCTTTTTAGCTACCGGAGAGCTCCAAGTTTGCAACTCCCTTTGATCTTTACCGACTTCAGGTGGAAACAAAAATTTCTGTTGCAAACACTGAAAAACTGTTTGCTACAACGAAATGTTTCGTCTAAAAATGCGCGTTTTTAGAGTTGTTTGCAATTTCTGTTTGCAACTCGTGTTTCAAACTCCGGTGTAAACCCGGCTTTAGCTCACTCATCTGATCAGGAAAGAGCCCGTAAAATCAATCGCTTGTTAATGTCCCATTAAGAAGTTTCAACATCCTAGGGTGAACAGGATAAGTAATAACTCAAATTTCTTTTCACTTTTTTAGTCTCAAAACTCGGTTCTGCGCTGGGGAGACCCCAGACCGACTATTGCTTTCTTGAGCCTCAGCTAAACATTGGAGGAACGTGGAACACGCTCCATTTCAAATTCCTGCTTCACAGGTTGGATGGCAAAGAACTTAGCTCTGTAGGTATAACACTTAACTGATGTGGGGGGCTACAGACTTCAAGCTTTGTTTCCAGACGTTCCAAGGGTTCTTCATTTCAATTTTTAGCTTCATATTTTGAATAGCAATGAAATCAACTCCGGAGTTCACTCAGCTGATCAAGGGGCATCCGATAAAATTCATTTCTAGGTTTTCCAAGAGACCTCCATTTCAAATTTCAGCTTCATTGGTTGAATAGCAAAGAACTTAGCTGCGGCTCTCAGTTGATCTTGGGGCTCTGCAATTTTAGTTTTATAGGTTAAATAGCAATGAAATCAACTCCGGAGCTCACTCAGCTGATCTAGGGGGATTCAGACTTGGTAATTCATTTCTAGACGTCCCAAGAGGCCTCCATTCCAAATTTCAGCTTATTCATGAGTTGAATAGCAGATATGTCAGCTTCTTAGGTTGAGTAGCTAAGAATTTAGCTTCTAACTCAGCTGATCTGGGGGCTCTGTACGTCATTTTTCGTTTCTAGACGTCCCAAGGGTTCTGCATTTCAAATTTCAGCTTCATGGGAGCTTCTTTAGTGCACCTTAGCATAGAAATTAGATCCTCCACTAGTTTAGTCTCAAATAGAAGAGAACTTAGCTCCAGATCTCGCACAGCTGATCTGGAGGGCTCTAGAGTTTTAGATACATAGGTTAAATAGCAAAGAAATCAACTCCGGAGCTAATTCAGCTGATCTAGGGGGCTTCAGACTTCATAATCCATTTCTAGAGGCCTCCATTCCAAATTTCAGCTTATTCATGAGTTGAGTAGCAGATAACATGGCTTCGAATTTCAGCTTCTTAGGTTGAATAGCTAAGAATTTAGCTTCTAACTCAGCTGATCTGGAGGCTCTGTACGTCATTTTTCGTTTCTAGACGTCCAAAGGGTTCCCCATTTCAATTTTGAGCTTCATAGGTTGAGTAGCAATGAAATCAACTCCGGAGCTCACTCAGCTGATCAAGGGGCATCAGATATAATTCATTTCTAAGTTTTCCAAGAGACCTTCAATTCAAATTTCAGCTTCATTAGTTGAATAGCAAAGAACTTAGCTGCGGCTCTCAGTTGATCTTGGGGCTCTGCAATTTTAGTTTTATAGGTTAAATAGCAATGAAATCAACTCCGGAGCTCACTCAGCTGATCTAGGGGGCTTCAGACATCGGAATTCATTTCTAGACGTCCCAAGAGGGCTCCATTCCAAATTTCAGCTTATTCAAGAGTTGAGTCGCAGATAACATAGCTTCGAATTTCAGCTTCATAGGTTGAGTAGCTAAGAATTTAGCTTCTAACTCAGCTGATCAGGAGGCTCTGTACTTCATTTTTCGTTTCTAGACGTCTTAAGGGTTCTGCATTTCAAATTTCAGCTTCATAGAAGCTTCTTTAGAGCAGCTTAGCAAAGAAATTAGATCCGCCACTAGTTTAGTTTCTAATTGAAAAGAACTCCGGATCTCACTCAGCTGATCTGGAGGGCTCTAGAGTTTAAGCTACATAGCTTGAATTGTAAATAAATCAACTCCGAAGATCATTCAGCTGATCTAGGGGGCTTCAGACATCGGAATTCATTTCTAGACGTCCCAAGAGGCCTCCATTCCAAATTTCAGCTAATTCATGGGTTGAATAGCAGATAACATAGCTTCGAATTTCAGGTTTATAGGTTGAATAGCGAAGAATTTTTCTTCGAACTCAGCAGATCTGGGGGCTTTGTACGTCATTTTTCGTTTTTAGACGTCCCAAGGGTTCTGCATTTCCAATTTCAGCTTCATAGGAGCTTTTTTAGTGCACCTTAGCATAGAAATTAGATCCTCCACTAGTTTAGTCTCAAAATAGTAAAGAACATGGCTCCGGATCTCACTCCGCTGGTCTGGAGAGCTCTTGAGTTTTAGCTACAAATCAACGTCATTTTCAGGTTGAATAGCAAAGAAATCAACTCCGGACCTCACTCAGCTGATCTAGGCGAATTCAGACTTCGTAATTCATTTCTAGACGTCCCAAGAGGCCTCCATTCCAAATTTCAGCTTATTCATGAGTTGAGTAGCAGATAACATGGCTTCGAATTTCAGCTTCTTATGTTGAATAGCTAAGAATTTAGCTTCTAACTCAGCTGATCAGGAGGCTCTGTACTTCATTTTTCGTTTCTAGACGTCTTAAGGGTTCTGCATTTCAAATTTCAGCTTCATAGAAGCTTCTTTAGAGCAGCTTAGCAAAGAAATTAGATCCGCCACTAGTTTAGTTTCTAATTGAAAAGAACTCCGGATCTCACTCAGCTGATCTGGAGGGCTCTAGAGTTTAAGCTACATAAGTTGAATAGCAAAGAAATCAACTCCGGACCTCATTCAGCTGATCTAGGGGGCTTCAGACTTCGTAATTCATTTCTAGACGTCCCAAAAGGCATCCATTCCAAATTTCAGCTTATTCATAGGTTCAATAGTTGAAAATTTAGCTCTAGATTTCACTCAGATGATCTGGGGGGCTCTAAACTTCATGATTAGTTGCTAAACGCCCTAAGGGGATCCCATTCCGAATTTCAGCTTCAAGGGGGGCTTCAGAGCTTTAGAGCACCTTAGCAAAGAAGTTAGATCCACCACTAGTTTAGTCTGGAATAGAAAAGAACTAAGCTCCGGATCTCACTCAGCTGGTGTGGAGGGCTCTTGAGTTTTAGCTACACAGGTTGAATAGCAAAGAAATCAACTCCGGAGCTCATTCAGCTGATCTAGGGGGCTTCAGACTTCATAATTCATTTCTAGACCCAAGAGGCCTCCATTCCAAATTTCAGCTTATTCATAGCTTGAATAGCTGAGAATTTAGCTCTGGATTTCACTCAGCTGATCTGGGGGGCACTTCTAGACTTCATGATTCGTTTCTAGACGTCCCAAGGGTTCTGCATTTCAAATTTCAGCTTCATGGGAGCTTCTTTAGTGCACCTTAGGAAAATAAATTAGGTAGATCCGCCACTAGTTTAGTCTCTAATAGAAAAGAACTTAGATCCAGATCTCACTCAGCTGGTCTGGAGGGCTCTTGAGTTTTACCTAGACAGGTTGAATAGCAAAGAAATCAACTCTGGAGCTCACTCAGCTGATCTAGGGGGCTTCAGAAATCGGAATTCATTTCTAGACCCAAGAGGCCTCCATTCCAAATTTCAGCTTATTCATGAGTTTAGAAGTTTCCCATGAAGCGACGACTTTGGCCTCCCAGATCCGAGATTTTTCGTATCACTCACGGCTGTGTATAACATTCTTGTCCAATTTAATCTGGATATAAAAGACAAAACTACCATACCAGGAGCTGACTCAAGATAGATTCCAGTATTAGGTATGTGTGCGTTTTACCAAATTCACGACCGTTTTTACTCGTACGTTGGTACAAAACATTGTTACTTAGTAATACTTAGATAGATATAGATAGATATATATTTTTCTTTGTAAAGGCCTAAATGTCAGGTATATACAAAATACATAAATACAATATAAATATAACAATACACTGAAAATTAAGTCATGACACAATTAAAAATATAATAAAATAGTTAGAGAATCTTTGGGTAACAACTTAGTCAGGTACATATTTCCTCCAATTCACATTAAAAAAACTTGATACTTCATAAAGTTCGATCTCAATCAGGGCTCGCTTCAGGGTACTTTTGAACTTTTTAACTGGAAGCATTTGAATTTGTACTGGTAGGCAATTGAAAAGACGAGTCCCCGTCTGTACCGGATCACTTGTCAATGTTGTCGTAAGGCGAGCAGCTGGTGGGCGTACATTATTATTGCCTCTGGTGGGATAGTGATGAACATCGTTACCTCTTACAATTGAGTCAGTACGCTCCCGAACAAACAGAAGGGAATTCAGGACATAGTAGCTTGGAATTGTCAGAATCCCGAGGTCTCTAAAGTGGCTACGGCAGCTCTGACTCCAATTCAGCCCCCTCAAAATTCGAACTGCTCTTTTTTGAAGCTTAAAAACCTCGGCAGCATGACAGGAGTTTCCCCACAGCAAAATACAGTATGTAGCTCTACTGACAAAACAGGCAAAATAAACGGAAAGGAGAGTTGCGGGGGATACTGAAGATAGCAAACGACGCAGCATGAACAGGACCGAGGCGAGCTTGAGAACAAGATGTTCAACGTGATAACGCCACGACAATCTATTGTCAATTATAACTCCCAAAAAGGCAACGTGCTGCTCAGTTCTTCCATTCAGTCGGAGATCTAATGATTGGGTTTTGTCTTCATTAAGTATCATAGAGTTAGCTAAGCACCACTGCTTAACAACTTCGTCGGCGGCAGTGATATCACTATGAAGAGTATCGAAGGAAGATCCAGATATTACAGTGGAAATGTCATCAGCAAACAGGTATACATTACCGTCGTCAAACTGATATGCCAAATCATTGATGAACAGCACAAAAAGGCATGGACCCAGCACAGACCCCTGCTTCACGCCACAAGGAATGCTAATTTCGGAGGAAACTTCACCATTATAAGAAACTAGCTGCTTCCAGCCTTCGAGGTATGAAGAGAAGAAAGTTAAAGCGTCTTGACTGAAACCATAGTGAGCTAACTTTTTCAAAAGAATATTATGCGGAACCAAGTCAAAAGCTTTGGAGATATCATACAGCCTCAAAGATGTAGCCTGCTTATTCTCCAAGGACTGAAGGGTCCGTCTGACCAACGTTGAAGCAGCTGTGCAAGTACTTTTCCCCTTTTGAAAACCAAATTGATAATGGTCGTATGGAGGACACTTTCGACGTGAAGACGTCATTGTCAAGCCACTTGAGCTGATGCATAGATAGGTACCTACGAGCAATAATTCATCGATATTATATTTTTCATAATTTACTAATAATTTTATATCATGACTGTGATGAACCTTCCTACTTGAGATACCTATACCTAATTAAAAATTATCGTTTCTGGTTCCGGATGTTACTTTTTTCCCACTGCATTCAATGATATATATATATATATATATATATATATATATATATATATATATATATATATATATATATATATATATATATATTAATTGCTATGCAATTCTCAGGCCGACCCCCAATAATTTTTTATGTAACGTCCGGGACGAAATTAAAGATGATTTTCACGTACAACCGAGTAGTTAAGTAATTGCTATCGTCCGTGACGCGAAGCGCGAGTTCATGGGTTCGAATCCCAGGCAGGCTTGAAAATTTTTGTATATCAATTTTTTTCGCATCGTGCTTTCGAATCCCAGCCAGGCTAGAACATTTTTTTATATAAAAATTTTTTCAGGCTAAGAATTGCATAGCAAATTATCCTCGTTTTCTACGCAGTAGAAAAGAGAAAAGATCCGGCGAGGAGCGAAGCGCCGAGTATATATATATATATATATATATATATATATATATATATATATATATATATATATATATATATATATATATATATATATATATAGGGAGCCCCCGAAAAACCTAGGGACGGCCCTGTCCAGGGGGCTTCAGACTTCATAATCCATTTCTAGACGCCCCAAGAGGCCTCCATTCCAAATTTCAGCTTATTCATAGCTTGAATAGCTGAGAATTTAGCTCTGGATTTCACTCAGATGGTCTCGAGGGCTCTAAACTTTATGATTAGTTCCTAGACGCCCTAAGGAGACTTCATTCCGAATTTCAGCTTCAAAGCTTGAATAGCTAAGAGTTTAGCCCCGGATCTCACTCAGCTGATCTGAGGGGCTCTATACTTCATGTTTCGTTTCTAGATGTGCCAAGGGGCTCCCATTTCAAATTTCAGCTTCATTGGTGCTTCTTTAGAGCACCATAGCAAAGAAATTCGATCCGCCGCTACTTTAATCTCGAATAGAGATGAACTTTGCTCTGGATCTCACACAGCTGATCTGGGGGGCACTTCTTGACGTCATGATACGTTTCTAGACGTCACAAGGGTTCTCCATTTCAAATTCCAGCTTCATAGGTCGAACAGTAAAAACATTTGATCCGCCGCTACTTTAGTCTCTTTTTTTGTGATAATATTTTATTTCAATATTTTATGACAATATTTTGTGACATTTTTAACTTTCAAGTCCCGGTAAATGCTTGTTCCGCGCTAAAACTGGTCAAGCAAATTTTCTATTCGAACCGGAAGGAGCCGATTAAACGGTGAAAGGAAGAAGGATAGGTGGAAGGTTTATCGAAGCAATCGATCCCGTTTAAACATCAACTCTGAAAGGAGTTTCTACAATAGATAAAATTCCTCTTCAATAAATACGGAGAGCTTGGGAGATTCCATTCAGAACTACGGCTGAGATTGCTTATCGGGGTGACTCAAATATGTTTGAGCGGAGTTTTTAGGAATGCCTGTGAATACGGGTTTTCGATTAAATATTGGTTTGGTTTGAATGTAGTAGCTTTGTATCTAAGATTGGGGCCAGGGGTGTTGTTAAACAAAAATAGCGGTAATTCCCAACTGAACCAAAAGTTTTCCCAACTCAAAAAACAGGGAAATAAAAAGAAGAAAATGTGAAGTATCACTTATAAATTAAACCTGCTACCTAGGTACAGTTATACACATGTAACACCTCTGTAAAATTAACTTTTTCATGTGAGCTGTTAGGTATACCAGAATTTGATAGGAAACATATCTTTTGTAGTAAAACCGCAATATTAGTTTTGTATTAAAACAATAATAAATTATTGTCATTATTCGAAATTAAAGAATGTTGTGTACATGACTTGGATAAATTCAACAGGTATTATTAAAAGCACAAACAGTAAATCAGATATATATATTTATATACTTATATATTTTGAATTGAAACAATAATAAATTACAATAAAGAAATAATAATTAGAAAAAATGGGTACAATTATTAAAGCTTTTATTTGTACACACTTAGAGTTTAAAAGGTTGAGTTTTATTGGAAGTGAATTTGCCGATTTTTCAATTTAGCCGATGCTTGTACTACACCAATCTTCTTTGTCAAGATCCTCAACAAATTCTTTTTTCCGTTGTAATTGGAGCAATGGACGTATGTATCGAACTACTGAATGTTCTTCATTAAACTACAGGGTGGATTCGAATGAGTGTGAAAATGTTTTGGGTGAGTAGACTGATAATAGAATAATTAACTAATAATAGCGCAATTTTCTCTCTTAAACCGTTTTCGAGTTATAACATAATTGGGAAATGGCCACCAGCAAACAGGCGTATAAAAATTTCATAGTTGTGTAAACCTGCAGACTTACGTTCGCGCGCTCATTAAAATTGACGTCATCATCCTGGAGCTGTTTTTTCGCATAAATACGCACAAAAATAACTGAGATATGATTGATTTTAAGTTCCAAACCGGCCTGTCCTGATCCTGAAGCTTTTTCACTTGGAAACGCTCACACAGAGTAAAATTACATGATACCTGCTTTTTAGTTAGTAAAAAAGGAACAAAAATGAATAAAAAATAAAATAAAAACCATGGTCGGGAGCTGAAAAATGCATTAATTTGGCGCGCACTGGTGGTGTGGCCGCCAGCAAACAGGCGTATAAAAATCGTGCGCCCCAAATTAATGCATTCTTCAGCTCACCACCATAGTTTTTTTTAATTTTATTTTTTGTTTCTTTTTGAAATGAAATGAAATGAAATGAAATGAAATGAAATGAAATTGTTTATTTGTAAAAGCCTTCCGGCGGTACAAAAGTTTAAACAACACATAGGTAATCAAGGTAGAATATTTAAGCAGAAAGAGAGAAAGAAAAAACAATCTCTACGTTAAATGAAAAGAAATAGTGCAACGAATCATACAAGAATTAGATATAGATATACAGAATAGACATAGTGCATAGTGAGAAGCAGATGAAGAAAGGGTTACACAAAGAACAATACGTTATTCAATGTAGTATAAAGAATACATTATGAAGAAGAAAACAACGCAAGTACATCATTACATCATTATAAAATCCCACGAGGTGAGAGAAGAAATAAAGGCGAAAATATACAGAAGACAGAAAATTAGTACAAAAATCCCTCATTCAAGAAAAAAACCCTAGTCCTTATACAATTTTTAACGAAGAAGAATATTTTTTTGCAATGTAGTATGTCTTCAAGAGAGAGTAATGAAGAAAGCCTATCAAAAGATAATTCATTTTCAAGAAAGAAAGAGTATCTCTCGCCACGAAGGACAGGGCAAACGCAGAGGAAATGGAAGACTGAATCAGGCAAATTATAATTACACAGTGGGCAGTCTACAGTGGGATCAAATTTCACCACAAAGCCTGGTACACTCAGCTTAGCATAGAAATTTCCCGTTAGCCTGACTTGGGCGAGAAGCCTTTTAATTTTTGTTTCTTTTTTACTAACTAAAAAGCAGGCATCATGTAATTTTACTGTGTGTATGCGTTTCCAAGTGAAAAAGCTTCAGGATAGGCCGGTTTGGAGCTTAAAATCAACCATATCTCAGTTACTTTCGGCGTGTTTATATGATAAAACAGCTCCAGGATGATGACGTCAATTTTAATGAGCGTTCAAATGTAAGTGTACAGGTTTACATTACTAATAACAAAAAATTATCACGAAAATCTGACGAGAATAGCTAAAACATCACGACTTATTACTATTACCCCCTTCCAAAATGAAATTTGAAACTCCTGATTTACGTTCCAAAACTTAAGGGGGTTCCCCGCCTAACTGAATTTATTAGGATTTTCGATGTACCTTTTCTCAGAAACTACTAGACCTAGACAGTTAATTTTTTTTTAATTTCAAACTATTACGTTTTCTCTTGAATGTATCGAGCGTGTTTCCCGCAACTGTCAGTTTTTGATTTTTGACAGTCATTTGAAAAACAGTCTAAATTTGATATACTGAAAATGAATATTGCAAGGTAATTTCTCAAAATTGTAAGCTTTTAGAGCTAAAAGAGCTCGGCACATCCAAGTAAAAAAAAAAAAAAAAAAAAAAAAAAAAAGTAAAAAAAAAAAAAAAAAAAAAAAAGTAGCTATCATATTAGTTCCTGAGAAAAGGTACATTGAATGCGCAAAAAACCGGATTTTACAGGAGAGCACTTTTTCTGAAAAGAAGGTAGATTGGTAGTTCTGGGGCGCCCGTAGTTTTGAGATTTTTGACACTTTAGTCTTGAACTCCATAGAACTGTGTGCTCTCCATGGTTGATTCGGGGCAATAAAAGGAAAGAAGAAGAAAACAATGAGGAAGGTAAAAAATCAGATTAGGTATAATATATTATGAGGCTTGGGCTACAATTGGGCGGAGGTGTCCATCTACAAATTGCTATAAAACAACATTGGAGTATTGGAAATGTAGATTATTATTTATCAAACGACGCAAAATTGAGTAGAGTTTCAAACAAAACAAAAAAGAAAAATGATTTTGACATTTTATGTACATATTTAATTTGGCACATGAACGAAAATAGCGTTTAAAAAAATGCGTTAAAAAAAGCGTTACGGTTGGTTTTTTGATGATTTCCGCTTACAACCGAGTCGTTGCTAGGGAAATGGTACTTCGTCGTTTTTCATCCCACAAAATTCGTTGACCATTCGTTCGAAAGCTCTCGATTTATCCAACCATATTATTTTAACTACTGCGAAGTGCGTGGCCAACAAGCTGATTTATGAACAATTTCTATACTTTACACTCTAGGAAGCTGTAATTTCGTATGTAGCCTGTTTGGGACATTTACTTGACGATGCCCAGGGTCCGGATCAGATGAGTGGCTCTTAAAGCTAATTTCTATGCTTTACACTCTAGGAAGCTGTAATTTCGTATGTAGCTTCTTTGGGACATTTACTTGACGATGCCCAGGGTCCGGATCAGCTGAGTGGCTCTTAGAGCTTGCATACGAATCTGCAACACATACAGTCTGCAACTGAAGACATAAAAGCGCATAAAGACATAAAACTTGCAGACTCGTATGCAAGCGATTCTTTGAATAGGTATTTTACGGATAAAATTTCACTTCATCCCTTCATTTAGCTTCCGGCTAAGGATTACTTATCGTTTTTATTCTTGAATTTTTTTTTTTTTTTTTGAAATTTGGGCTGAGGAACCCCCTTAAAAGGTTAATAAAATTTTTTGATCGATTACAAAGGTATATTATTGAGAATAATAAACCAAAAGGAAGAAATTGATATGAGAAATATTGACCAGTCGCACTTCCATAGTACTTCATCTATTAATACACCCTAGGAATAGCAAACTCTAGGAAATATTCGTGTACTCTTTTCATAATAGGCATAGCAAAAATATCGTAGAGGGTGACGCTCATTTGTAGGTTTTAACATTCGACACATTTTCTCACGCTCGGTACACGACGGGTAGATGGGGAAGACATAAATATCCCGAGGGCGAGGGACGGAGCGATACCTCATTAAACCGGCAGGCGGAAAAAAAAACACCTCAAAAGTCCTATGCCCACCAAAGGAGGAAAGTCGGAAAAAATGGTTGAAAAAAAAAGTAGATTATTTCAAAAGGATCCAATGGAGGGCCTCGTATTTTCGAGAAAGATAAGATAAAATTGGTGGAAAGAGGAAAAAAAACGAGGTTCGGCGTAAACTCCCAAAGGTTTCTACTTAGATTGGGGAAGAGGTGGATAGGCGACGATGCGAGGAAATGGCCAGTTTGCAACTGGAGTTGGCGCACCTGGCTGGGCCGAGTCTGATGAGATCCTTGCGGCACCTGGGGCACTCCGGTCCCTTTGCAAGAGTGGCATTAGAACGGTAACGAGGAAGGAACCACAATTCCGATAAAAGCCTCCTTCCAGTTACTCCTTTGCAAAGCAATCGCGGGCTTTGCCACCTACTACGGATGGAATAATGCAGGAGAAGGATATGGGGGTATGAAACGAGCTTCGCAACATACGCAGAGGTTTTTAAGAGAGCAAAAAGCAGAAATAGGTAAGATAAGATAAGAACGTATATTTGTATGAAGGCCACTGGGGCCCTTATGTATACAATTATTTACAATAGTGGTGAGCAGGAAAATTAAAACTAAAAAGTTATAAAAAATACAAAATGTTTTTAACAGGAAAAAAAAGTAAGTAAAAAAAAAAAAAAAAATATATATATATATATATATATATATTCAAAAATAATGAAATTCAAAGAAAATACCCTTTTAGCGAATTTTCTTAGAAAATAAAGCTATTGCAATGGCTCCAAAAAATTTAAAATAAAAATTTTCAAAAATTTTCTTCATCGAAATCTGTTTTGAGGCATTCTGAAATGATTCCTGGATTTTAACGCTTTTTTATATGTATATATATATGTATATATATTATTTTGAGGAGTTACAGAAGGTTGGAAAAAGATAGGAAACACTTAAATAAACTTACAAAATTGAGAGAATATTTCGCTGTGTCAGCGTCGTCAGCTCTAGTCTCTTCTTCTTCTTCTTCTTTCCTCTTGTTATTTTAAATATTTTATTTTTAAAAGTTCCAGTCATGCAGCATGATCGTATGAGCGAATTTTCATAAATGGTCGTATTACATTTATGTTAAATTCTGTTGAAATTTGAGCACTTTGGGGTCAAATAAAAATTTTATTATACATTTTATAGCAAATTAACTTTTTGTCAGTAATATTCCAATGAACAAACGATTTTGTGGATTTTTACAATGTTTTCAAGTGTTCATATCGATTTTTAGCGTATTTTAATGAATTTTAAGTACATTTTTCAGTACAATTTTGTGCTTAAATTTTTAAATGTCCTAGTTCATGTTCGATTAATTTTTTTCAAGTAACATTCTGCTAAAAAAATAGAAATTTGTTAATTTTTAGCGGTTTTTTGCATTTTTTAGTGATTTTTTAAGTACATTTTTTGAAATTTGACCAATTTAATGTGCTCAAAAAGTGTGTCCAACGAACTAATCCTGTCTTTTGAAATGCTTGATTTTTTTGGCGAAAGAACGAAGTTTTTATCTCAATTCTATCGAGAGTAATCGTCTGGAATGACATATATATATATATATATATATATATATATATATATATATATATATATATATATATATATATATAAAAAAGCGTTAAAATCCAGGAATCATTTCAGAATGCCTCAAAACAGATTTCGATGAAGAAAATTTTTGAAAATTTTTATTTTAAAATTTTTGAAGCCAATGCAATAGCTTCATTTTCTAAGAAAATTCGCTAAAATGACGCTACATGAAATTTACGTTTGCGCATGCGAATGAAGTATTATTTTTGGGGTAGTGGAATCGGTAGGGGACTATTTACAGCCCAAATAGCACATTCCCTGAATACTTCACCAAAATCTAATGAAAAACGTGGAAATTATGCCCGTACCAAAAATTACACATTCGCGCTGGTGCAGCAGTTAATTATGATAAATCATGTTGCAATTGATATGGGTTCATTAAATCATCTTCTCCCATCTATCCTCCAAGTTTAAGTGAGATTAGGTGACGGGCGTGAGAAAATGACACTACATGAAATTTACGTTTGCGCATGCGTAGAATGAAGTGTAGGTTTGAGGAAAATGGAATTGGTAGGAGACCATATACAGCCTTACCCGCACATTCATACATGTGCAGCAGTTGAATACGATCTAATGATACAATCAAGTTGAAATTGATATAGTTTCATCAAATCGTCGCATCAAAGCGACCTATAAAAAGTTCCAGTCATGCAGCATGATCGTATGAACGAATTTTCATAAACTATCTATCGTACTATAGTATGTTAAATTGCATTGAAATTGGAGCAATTTTAGTTGACAGAAATGGTTAAAAACCAATTTTATGGCAAAAAACTTATTCTAAATAAAATTCCACTGATTCAAAAGGGATTTTTGATTTTTAAATTTTTTTGTAGTTTTTTACGTTTTTTAGCAAATTTTAATGTCATTTAAGTACGTTTTTCATCATAATTTTGAGCAAAAATTGTTAATGTCCTAGTTAATCGTAGAACATTTAGTTTTGACTAAAATTCTGAAAAAAAAAAAAAATAGAAATATAACGATTTTTGTCCGTTTTTAGCCATTTTTAGTAATTTTTTGGGTACATTTTTCGAAATTTGACCAATTTAATCTGCTCAAAAATTGTTGTCCAACGAACTCATCCTTTCTTTTGAAATGCTTGATTTTTTGGCGAAAGAACGAAGTTTTTATCTCAATTCTATCGAGAGTTATCGTATGGAATGACCCATACATACATACATACATATATATATATATATATATATATATATATATATATATATATATATATATATATATATATATATATATAAAAGCGTTAAAATCCAGGAATCATTTCAGAATGCCTAAAAACAGATTTCGATGAAGAACATTTTTGAAATTTTTTATTTTAAAATTTTTGGAGCCATTGCAATAGCTTTATATTTTCTAAGAAAATTCGCTAAAAGAAGAGAAACAGAAAAAAATTAAGGGGAGGAAGAAATGAAAAGAGATGAGAGAGAGAGAAGAAAAGGGGGACCCAAGCTAGTTGTCGCGCGCAAGAAACGATCCTACATCACGCCTAAATCGAGCAATGGAAGTCAGGCCACGGACCCCAAAGGACAATGAATTCCACAGCTTCGCTGCTGCAACACCAAATGAGTAAGCCAGTGCTCGAGATTGATGCTGGATAATTCTCAATGCGTTGGATCTAGCAGAGAGAGCACGAGAGATGAGGCAGTTCAAATATTCCGGTGCTAGTCCGTGGCATATCTTGAATATGGCGACAAGGTGGCGTAATTTATAATAGCTGGTGAGGTCGAGGCCTACCAAAGAGGCTTTAAATGGAGAAATATGTGCTCGAGGTTTCAAGTTGTGGATATATCTGATGCAATGTGGATATATCTGATGCATATCATAACAAACATATTGCTAGGTAATGCATGCATTAAAGGAACGTCCCTATGAATGGATTTTTAGAGTTAAAATAAGATAAAACTCCTGACATACGTTCCAAAATTATATTGAATTCGTAATGGAACAAAATAAGATTCTCGGAAATCGGTCAGGATTAGTAGCTTGGGCAGCGCTTGAAAGAATCGGTAGTTATCCCCTCCACCTTCATCTCGACATCAAATCCTAAATTTCCAGGGTTTGTTGCACAACTAGACTAAAATTGGAATCGAACCAAATAAGAACCACAAATATCGGCCCGATCAAATGATCAGCAGTATTAGCGTAGACCATAATAAGAAAAAAATATAGTTGAATGTGACGAATATAATAACTAATGTAATATGTATTATATGAAGGTATTAATTCTGATAAGAAATATGTAGCGTAGTAAGTTATGAGAAATATTAACTAGTGTTGTATTAAAAATAGATAAATAACTAATAACAAGAATAATAGTAATAATAAATACGTAGCGTAGTAAATTATGAGGAATATTAGTAGTGTTGTATTAAAAATAGATGAATAACTAATAACAAGAATAATAGTTATAATAAATACATAAATAAATGGAAAAAGCAATGTAATATAAATGATATATACCTAATAGATAGATCTTTGTTGTTAATTATATTGAGCTCTTTGTCAATAAACACTTTTTCTTCTTCTTCTAATCACAAACATCGGTTGCGAATTGTGACCTGGGTGACGTCGAAGAAGTTTGTCAAAAAAACCAAGTTTTTCGGCTTTACCCCCTCCATTGCCTCTCTTCCATCATGAAATTCAAAATTTCCGGGGTTTGTTGCACAACTAGACTAAAATTGGTATCGAGCAAAGAAAGAATCTCGAAAATCGGTTAAAAATTGTAGCCTGGGCAGCGTCTACAAAATTAATCACACACACCATTTGATTGGGTATAACTTTTCTTCTCTGAATAATCGATATTTCCCGGTTATGTCAAACTTTGAAATTCAATATCTTCCTTATTTTTGGTGTTTTTTACCTTTTCTAGTGATCAATCGCCGCAAAATTGTATTCTCTACAACTGTTTCTTTGTACACTAATTGTTTTGAACGTTATTTATAGCTGATAGATTGCAAAATATCTCCATCTTGATTACTTAATTTGTGTTATCGATCCCCCTAATTATCTAAATATGTATGTAGGTATATAGAAGGTGTCTACACCAAGGATAGGCAAAAATGAAGGGGTCGATTCTAAAGCGCATTTCTGATCGAATGTTCTTTTTAAACGCTTTGTTTTCGATTTATTCGACTTTTAAGAATTTTTCGTGTTTTTACCTTATGACATTGAAATATCCATACTTCCCTCTCGAATCGCTGAAAACGTTTGCCTATCAACGCCAAGCTACACCTTCGACGGGAAGGCGTGCCTAGGCGAGGGTGCCTGAATTTGAAGTTGAGCCTCGAGTTTTCCCCTCTGGTCCCTCTTCCGGGCCTCAAAGTGAGGGATCTAAGTATGTTGGTCTACGCCCCCGTCTAGCCGGGCCCCAGTGCGAACGAACAGCCAAATAGGCTGGACAAATTACAATGGAATATCAGCGTTATTCGGTTGGTCATCAGCTTATCATCGAGCTGTCCTGGTTTTCTCCTCTTGAAGTCAAACTCTCAGCCCGCCTTTTTTTTCGAAGTACTGATTTTCGGGTCTACCTAATTTGCCAGTCAAACTTCAAAACCTGCAGTCAACCAGAAAGAGGTGTGGAAAACCTGCAGTCTCTTTAAGTAGAGGAAATAGGCCGGTTTGGCGGCAACTAGCCCTTCGAGCCCTTCAAAAGAGCTGAAATTTTGGGGGTGGATAGATTAGACCCTTTTAAAAAAAATAATTGGGGCGGTCCGACAATTAGGGGAGCCAGGGTGGAGCGTTCAAGTCGCGTGGGAGGGGAAAGTTGAGGGTAGGTTTGGTATGGCGGGGCGGGAAGTGGGTGAATGGACGGATGCGAATATAGATCGCCACGAAAATTCGGGTTGGAAGATGAGATAGGTGATGAGGGAAAGGGCTGGGAAGTCGAAATTAAGCCCTTCAAATTCGGGAGAGGAAAATGGCGATGCAAGCTGGTAGGAAGGTAGGTAGGTATACGAATATCTGTTTCCACACGAAAGGAGAAGTTGCTCAGAATGGTCAAAAACGTGAAATGCGAGTGGAAATGTTTATTTTGGAGAAAACAAATTTTCATCTCCCAAAATTAAAGAAAATGCTTCAGCTCGGAAGCAAAATTTTATAGCTTTGAAAAGAGAGGAAGAAACCAAAAAAATTCAACGGTTCGGCAGAGACACGAGTTCTGAGAAATCACGTGAAGGGGCGCAAGGAAGGTGGCGGGACTGCCTTCTTATAAACCGCTCCACCTCACCCACCCCTTAACCTTGTGGACAACAATTGATGGGGTTTTAGTGGTCCGATTTCAAAATTGAAAAGACCATCGTGATCAGTACGCACTCCTCCAAACGTGACAATTGGGAGTGTTAAAATGGGCCAAATTTGATCCTCAGTGAACCAAGTGAACGAATTTTGGAATTTTAAACATCAGAATCATTTAGCGAAAATTCTGAGCTGTTTTTGAACCCAATGCATATTACAGATTAAAAATCGATAAGTTATGAACGGAATTAGAGCGAAAATTAATTTGCCTTCTATGGTGCTCCCATCTACCGAATATTCCTACAAGTTTTTTTGTGTGGCTATTTCCCCTTAAGAAGTTACTAAAAGATTTTATAATGTTAAGACTAGATCTCATGTAAATAGCATATAGACAATATTTTATTTAGTCATAGATTTATCAAACCAAATATTTTTCTACTCTTCAAATCAGACAAACACCTATTCAGAATAGATCCATGTACTTAGTTACCTATATAAACTATCTATGACCATGCACTCAATGAGAAAAGAAACTTCTCACGACAATAGCTACGTGAAGTGAGTACCACCACCTAATCCAAGTGTAAATATATTTGCTACCTAAATTTAGCTATTCATACACATTCTATCTTTGCAACAGTTTAACTTAAAACCCCACCCATCAAAACAGGTGTAAGTATAACGTAGGGTAAACGTTCAATCGCGGACACTCGCATAGTCACGGACACCCTTCGACTCCAAAGCCGAAAATCTTGGATAAAACCACTCCACTGTTATTATGCATCGTTTCCAAGCCACCATTGCGTCCTAGAAACCCTACAGAATCCACAAAACCCATTTAAAAAAGTGTCAGATGTCATCAGAAGTTTTAGGAATTCATTTTCCAACTTGCTGCCAGGAGACGAAAATTGGAGGAGATATTCAGCTGAAAGGTGAGTTTGTGAACCCGCTTAACATTACGATTTACTAACTTAGTGCTTATTCCTTTGCATTCTAACTGTTTTACGGTCGCGTATGATACTTGTTCTTCAATTTCCGTATAAAAAACAAGGGAAAAAACGCTTCTGGATGAAAAAAACCGGGGTGTCGGCCATTGCAAAATTTTTTCGTGTTATGATATAATGACGGACAGGGGTGTCCTCCGTTGAATATGGCGAAAAATACAGTGACGGACAGGGTGTCTGTCATTGTCACAACCGATATTTCGTCTAATGTTCAAAGACTGACATCCCATTCCCCTCATGGCTGGATGATCATTATAACGAACGTCAGTGACTCCCCGGAGTCGAATAAAACTATTTATTCTGTCATTTTCTCAATGGGTCTGCTGAAAAGGGGTTTTCCACATATTCGGAAGAAAGAACCATTCAAAAAACACTCACTACCAGTTTATTCTGGCAGTGTGAAAAATAGTAACTTTGTAGAAATATGTTGATAATTGAAACATGAAGGTTCAGAAATAATTAAATTAATGATAAATATCTAATTTCCTAATGTAAGTGAGGCCTGTACCTCGATTCAGCCTGCATTTGTCTGTCCACACCAGTGTATATGACTCTTCCGTCTAACTTACAATTTATTTTGGGTCTTTTTACTGGCCATTGTTAGAATAGACTGGGAAAACCTGAGTTCTGTATTCAATTTACGTATCTACCTATACCTAATCTCATGGATCTTTTTACAGTATGGTAAAAAGAAAGAAGAACAAAACAGCACCCAAAAAAAAAAAACGGCTAAACGGCCCACCACACCTACAAGGAAAGGGAAGAAAAACGTGAAGAGGATGCCATATTTTACAAGCTCACAAAAATACCGAGAAGAATTGGAAAATGAAAAGATTGAAAAAGAAAAGAAGAAAATAACATTGGAACAGAAGAAAGCAGAAAGAGAACAGAAGAAAAATGAAAAAAAAAAACCTTAAGAAAGAAAACATTAAACCTGCTAAGAAATCAAAGGCACTAAAGGCGGTTCTTGGAACCAAATTTACTAGTCAATCCAAAGCTCAACCTGCAGATCATCGAACGGTACTTCGATTTGTGAACCATCAACAAGTAAAACGCAACAAGTCACACCAGGAGATCTCTATACTAGTCTAGAAGAAGAGGATGAGGTGGTAAGAGAGCTATGTTTTAGATGTGCATCCGCCATCGGTTTCGAGAATCCTGGATTTAAATGCGATTATATGTATGTGAGAAGAAATTTCATTTGAAATGCAATTTACCACTGATTTCAACCAGGAAAGTGGACTTGAAAGTTTGTGATACCTATGATATAGATTTGTGATGATCCAAACCCATTGAAAGTTCCTTCTATTTTCATGTTACCTTCCTTTCTAATCATTAAATGAAAATAAATTATGTTTTATGAGATTTTAGAGCGATGAGAATTTTTTGATTGTATACCTTATTATATTATAATAAATAATTCCCAAAATATTGGTGTTGTAACATTATTCTATCATCATAGGGTTCCTATTTCAAGTCATTATTCAGAGGGGTGTCTGTGATTGTCGAAAATGGGGTGTCGGTCATTCTCAAGGTTATTGAGAGGGGTGTCTGCGATTGTCGAAAATGTGTGTCCGTCATTGTCAAGGGAGTGTCGGCCACTGAATTTATTGACTTTTTTCAAAAAACGTTATATTCCTATTCTCGTTGATATTCTGGAAACTAAGCGGTTATATGTACTTAAACAAGATAAATCGTAGCAACAGTTAGAAAAAAATGAACAAGAAAAAGTGAATAGAGTGGTTGTGAGGGCAATTTTAAGCCAGGATTTTGAGGAAAGGGTGTCCGCGATTGAACGTTTACCCTAGTTTATTTATTCCAATATCACAACTAACAGCTCCCTTCTGCTCAACAAATCATCTGTAACAATATCACTTACAGCAGTAATGTTTTTTCCTTCATTTCAAATAATTCATAAAACTTACACTTACCTAGTTAATTTAATTCAGGTTCCACCATATAGATAACAAGGACAGCCCTGGATGATGAAAACAATAGTATTGGAATCACTGGATACCTATCAATATTGTACCTAAGTACCTACCTACCACAATAAATTTACTACGTTATTTCAGTGTACTTTATTAATGATTCTATTTGCTGAAATAGGTTTAATTAAAAGTTTAAAAGTTGCAGTTATAAGGTCCTATGTAAAATGGTTTTTCTATTATTTCTCTCTTTTCCGCACTCAATTTTTATTATTTTTTGGGTTACTTACTTGATTACTATATTTTTTCTTGTGAGGAATAGTTTAACAGTTCAACAGTTTATCCAGACTAATGTAAATGAAATGGGATGTAAATGAATTTCAATCTGTAATTTTTCATTTTTCCTTTTCGTTTCCTCCTTTCCATTCTTTATATTTTTTCCGGTGACATTTATAATAACCTTTCTTGATATTTTCAAGAACATGAGTCCTTGACTTTGTATTCCACTTGGTGAGTACTTAATTCCCAGCAAGAAGGTTCATCCTTTTATACCAAACTTTTTGTTGTTGTTTTACTTTGTTAGTTTCTGATAAATGTTTTTACCTTATTATTGTTGTCCATTAATAATATTTTAACATTTTATCTATATTTTTACTTTTTACTTATGCTGTTTCAACACTTCTTTAATAGCTTGTTTGTTGTGTTTTCCTTAGGTGAGCCACTGTTGTTTTATTTGACAAATCCGTTATATTCGGATGTTTATCATGTTTTTCCTGGACACACCAGTAAGTATTTTGTTTAAATTAGTTTTTATGTATTATTTTTTGTTTTCTTCTGTTTAACATAACAATGCCTGTTTGTCCGTGTAGAGCTCTGAAGATGTCCTCAGTAAGAGGACGAAACGTTAATCAATAAAACAATAAATGAAATAATTTCATTTATTTTCCCTGGGCCGCATCCCGACCAATTCCAGCAAAACAGTACTTACGGCCGACCAAACTGCTAACATGGGATGTCAATTATCTATATTTTTGTACCTAGGTAATTTCTGTACTTGAAGAAGGTGATCATCGTGGCGCCGAAATGTCGAAAAACACGATTGAGCCACACAAACAAACGTTGGACGTGCTCATTTTCGAAAGATTGGTGTGGTCATTAAAACCCGATTCAATACCGATCAATCGTAATATGTTCATCTTAGTTCCGTGAATCTATGGATGTTAGATTTTAGTAAGTAAAAGCGGTTCATATTTCATTATGGTTGAGAGGAAGGGGTGTGAGAGTTTCTCCTATTCATGGTAGGTCATAGGGGGTGGGGGGGGGGTACATCCAGTAAAATCTTGATCTATTAGCTAATCTCACCTAAATCATGTACAAAGAAATACATTTTGACAAGAATATTTCCTTTGCCACTTTCATTACTGGGCATCATTGTCATAGAATTTAGCTGATCAAGGAAAAGAAATAAGTTCTTTAATTATTTCAGAATGAGTAGAGAAAGTTTTGATGAATTATTGGTAGCTCTCGGACCACGTATAACATACCGAAATACGTCCTACCGACAAAATGTACCACCGCAGGAAAGATTGGCCGTGACTCTAAGGTAGGTAATAAAATAAATACAACTAGCATTTAAATGATTTATAATATTAGAAAAAATGGAAAGATTACAATTTTATTACTTCATTTTCAAAGTTGAATTTGACGAGAAAAAGAAATATATTGAATACTGGTGTGAGGGTGGAAGTATCACGGCTTCTTCCTTTCTATGTGTTTATTGACGTCACAACTAGTTTCGCCCTTCCAAAAGGCCTCATCAGGTGCTACAATATAACAATTGGTTTTATAAATAATGGTAGATACAGAGGTACTATGTGCTATTTGTTATCTAATAGGTACAGGTACTTACAATAGGGGGACAGATCCATACGAGGTGTATTTTGTCATGGTGTTACAGAAGTTATAATTTCAGTCTCAGTTGTTAAAATTTCGTCCAATGGCTTGAAAGGGTCTAAAAATTATGATCATACTATATACGAGATGAAGTGCTTTTTCTTTTGGGAAGGATTTTGAGTTTCATTATCAACTGATACTACTTGTTGTTTTTATCAATTGGAGCCATGTGCTCCGTGGAACTACTTTCCGTAGCGAACCGTGTTCCATGCAAGGAACTAGGTATGAACTCTATATTATTATGCTAATAGGTAGGGGGGGTAGCCACACCTCTTACAGGAGAGATATTATCTTTCGGTATATTTATGTATGTATGTATGTATATTTATGTATATTTCGGTATGTGTACAATTATTTGTTAGATTTACTATTAATGTTGATAAATATAATGTGTTCTTAGTCTATACCTATTTAGGTTTTTTTTTTTTTTTTTTTTTTTTTTTTTTTTCAAATTCTTATCTTTATACTGTTTTAAACGCGTATTATATAATGCTGGCCGCTTTTCGACACTCGAAATCAACTTTTCCACATCCATTGTCACAGAAAAAAAAATTGAACTAGGTAACTATGGAAAACAAAATAAACGACGCGAAGTCCTGCGGGCGACTAAACATTTGCCGTTGCGCGGGTTCAGGTAGAAATCAACGTGAAGTATTCCTCCCGGCATTCCTCCCATGTCGTTACTACCCGTCGAATAGGTCTCGACGCTTTTTTAGTTGCCGTGATCGAAAAGTTGCTCGTGCGCGGGATTGCATTCAAGGCTGTGTGATTCATTTCAACTTCCTCAAGACGACTAAATAGTTGCCTAGAAAAGGTTGCCAGTGCGCGGGGGCCATTAATGTCCCAATAGCGGTAGCAATGATGTTTACAAAATTAATTGAGAAGGATCCCCTGTATGTAAACAATTAGGCCGTCCACACACGGGTCGACACGCTTGAAGTGGTCGTTGCGTTTCACTTGTCTCTTTCGTCTCCCTCGTCTCGCCGCTTCTTGATTTCCTACGTAAAGGCATGGGGCGCCACACACGGGTCGTCTTCTCGCTTCTCGTTTAGTAAATTTTCCATTGCTCCTATCATAATAAACCTTATTTTGCACGTATTGACATTTTATGTCTTTACTTTGGCACATAAACACGTTAACAAAAAGAGAGTTATGGTTGGTTTTCTGATGATCGAACTACGTTTTTCTAATGCAATTATTTTAACATGGAATCATGTTTTAGCGATGGATCCCCCGCCGAAAAGTGAGATGAAAGTAGCGCCAATAATTGTGATGATTTCCGCTTACAACCGAGTCGTTGCTAGGGAAATGGTACTTCGTCGTTTTTCATCCCACAAAATTCGTTGACCATTCTCGATTTATCCAACCATATCATGTTAACTATTGCAAAGTGCGTGGTGGCCAGCAAGCTGAGTTATGAGCATGGTTATATGAAATCAGCTGAGTGGCTCTTAGAGCTTGCATACGAGTCTGCAACTAATGACATAAATTGCCCCAATGTGTTGCAGACTCGTATGCAAGCGTTTCATTTTGTTGTAGTTTCTTTACATAGTTGGATACTTGAAAGCATGGAATATCTTCCAAGTACATTTGAAAGTATGTTGTTCTTATTTTTTTCATATTTATTATCTTTATGTATTTTTTTACAGAGCAAATTGTTGTTTTCTAATCATCGTTGTTTATATTTTTTGAACAAAATTTTAGTAAAACGAAGTTTAAAAACAATGTACTGGAACATTAAAAAATGTACCTACGCACGAAAATAAGCCTGAAAAAGTTCCGGTCATGCAGCATGATCGTGTGAGCGACTCATCGTAGTATATTATGTTACATTTTTTGCAGGTTTAGCACTTTGTTCATTGCCAGTTTTAAGACCATAAAACTCGTTCGAAATGATATTCTAAGATTCACAAAAGATTTTAATTATTTGCATTAATATTTACTGAAAAATCGTTAAGAACTGTAAAATAATAGAAAAAAGACCAAATATTTTTGTCATAAAATTGGTCGTTAAAAAAATTTCCTTACACAGAGTGCTCAATTTTCAAAACAACGTATTGCTATAATACACGATAATTTACGAAAAACGTTCCAGTCATGCAGCATGATCGTATGAGCGACTTTTCGTATGGTTATATTGATTGGAAATTTGAGCATTTTGAATGCAAATGAATTGTTGACTGACTAGCGATTGTATGAGGAAAAAACTCGTTATAAACAATACCCTGCAATTCCAAAAATATTTGTGATTTTTTGACAGTTCTTATCGATATTTTTGGAAATATATTGAAATTTCAGTAGGTACATATTTCAGCATAATCTTGTATGTCAATTTTTTAGTGTTATAGTTCATTGTTAATGAACTTTTTGACTTAAATCAAGCTTTCCTACATGCATGCTTTTCATGCTTTCATCCATGCATCCATGCTTTCCAGCATTTTTTGAGCATATTAAATTGATCGAATTTAAAAAAATCACATAAAAAAAAAAAAAAAAAAAAGGCTAAAAATAGTTAAATTTACATACATATCTTTTTTTTAGCAGAATGTTAGACAAATGAAGATTATAATGATGAACTGGAACATTAAAAAATCTGTGCGGAGTCCAGCGAAGAGCGCGACGCATCGACCACTTCGTGACGACCAGTGTGTGGAAGGCGATCTAGCGAGACGAATGGATCGCACAGGACGAGTGAAACGCGAGCGACGACCCGTGTGTGGACGGCCTTATTCTCACAACCACGCTTATACCTTAGATCGTACGGCACGCACTACGCAGTGGTTACCATAACATGGTTTGGTAAATCGAAAGCGTTCCAACGAATAGAGAACGATTCTCGTGCGATGAAAACTACATGTTACATTTTCCAAGTAACGTATTGGGTTGAAAGAGGAAATCGTCAGAAAACATGGTAAAGTTTTGAGAATAACATGATTTTTAGAATAACCCCGAGCATTAAGACAGGGACGTCCCTGTAATGCATTCATTATTTTACAGTGTTTTTTGTTTCCTCACTACCGAAGGTGGCTTTGTGTTCGTGAAAGGAGTCGGAAAAAGTGTTGTCCTCCAAAATCAAAATTTCCATTTTGATTCCGTGCCTGTCTGTCTACGGTAAATCCTTGTCACTCCCGATACCATGTCTGTCTGTCTATGGTAAATCCTTGTCACTCCCTTTACCAAGTTTTAGTCTGATTTCGATGAAATTTTCAGGGATTGTGCGGGTTAGCTCCCTAAAAATTAGATGGTCTCCTAAAAATTTCAATGCCATCAGATCAACAGTAGCCAGTACGCATGCGCAAACGTGAATCTCTAATAACGTCGATTTCTCATCATCTATGGGCCCGAATTCGTTCACACTCGGTAGGTAGTTGGGTACCTATATGATCTAGAAGTCCCTATAAATTATATCGCTATTGGTGGAGTAATAATAATTGCGCATGCTCAAAACTAATATCAATTGAGACAGGCAGAAACCCGAGTCTAATTGAGCGATTTTCATGAAATTTTCAGGGATTACCTTAAGAACGATTCCCTATAACTTTCACTGCCTTCGCACGAATAATAGTCGCTGCGGATGCTGAAACGTTGATTTCTTGTCATCTATTGGTCCGATTTCGTTCAAACTCGGGGTGCATGTTTCAGGAAGAAAGTTACTTCCTAGTTCTTAAGTCCACTCTTTATGTTAGAGATTCCAACTAATGGAAATTAACTAGCTGGAATTTCGAAAATCGGCTATGTAGTGCTAATAATCACTATTTATCACAGAGGAAAGTAAGCTACCTAGTACCCAGACGTCCTGAAACCTACTCGTCCTACCACCCTATTGTCAAGCTGGTGTCTGAAGCTAACACGTAAACACTGCAAGCTTAACCCTAGACTACACGGGTGTTTTTTGCACCATCTGTCCAACACCCCAGTACCTGGTTCTCATCGTGAAATTTTTTCAGCTCATCCCTAAGCCGAAAAATGAATTTTCCCAAATTTAAGAGGGTTTGTGGAGTAAAACAAAAAGAGAATGAACAATTTCTAACGATATCTCGATTTATTGCAACGTTTTGAGCAAAAATGAAGAGTGAAAAAAAAGTTATTATTTTCTGTTCATTCAAAATAATGACAATTCCCGTTAAAAAAATATATGGGAGAAAAATCTTCAAAAACGTCAACTAGACAATAGGAACTAACATTAGAAAATGAGAGAACATCAAAAATTGTATTAGCGTCCTCACAGGAGCATTCTGAAATTGACCTTATTTTATAAAATTCGAGAAATCAAAAATTCGTTATTTTCCCCCAAATAATGAATATTTCGTGACCACTTATCGCGAAATCACGATAGGCACCACTCGTTTCTGCTGGTAAAAATAATAATAGAATGTTCAAAATATCAGAAGCATAAAACGGAAATTACTTTTCCATCACAGCACATGAACAGAAGTAAACTACAAGAACAAAACGAGTTCTTCTCCATCAGTTCTGATACTCGAATTATAAATTGGATGTAAATCCTTAGAGAATAAAAAATATAAGAAAAATATGACTGAACACTGAAGGGGCAGACACAAAAGCGGTGCAGAAAACAGGCACACAGACACACGCGTGGGGTGTTGGGCACCCCAGAGCAACTTCGCGACCTTCCTGCTCGAGAACTGATGCAAGACTGAACTCGAAAACTCTCATGTAGGGTAGGGGTGAACCCAAGACTATTTGCACTATTATTAGGAGTGCAACGAGGCGGGCATTTTCAAATGGCGTTGTTTTGAACGCGTGTTGGGGTGTCAGACACCCCACCCGTGTAGTTCGTTTATTTCAATAACGGCTCCCTTTGAGTCTTCATGGTAGCGATATGTTAACAATGACCACTTAATTATTATTGGTATTTACCTTCAACGCGCCTTTCAGTAGCATTGTCAAGTTTAGTTTAGTGAACAACCAAGCACGGAAAAATTTTGACGATACGAGCCTGAAGATAGAAGGGAAGGGATTTTAACAACTACGACGAAACAGATAATTTACCACTAAGGATTGGTACGTACCTGACAATATTATCCTATTACTTTTATGTTTCACACGTTTTTGCCCATTTCAACGGCCTTTCCCAGGTAAATCCAGGAGGTGTATGTTCCAGGAAAATTTCTTATGAATTATATAGTGATTGATGGAGTATCAACCATGCGCAAAACTAAAATACAAACAAAACTCCGAGATTAATAAACTGATTTTTATGAAATTTTCAGGGATTGTGAAGTTTTGCTGATCCCCTATGAATTTAATTGCCGTTGGGATAATGGTAGTCTGTGCGCATGCGCGAACGTTTGTATCTTATACCGTAGATTTCCTATTATCCGTTGGTCCGATTTCGTTCTATCTCGAGGGATTGCTGGGTTCAGGTTGTGCCCTTTCTATTTATCGCATTTGCTTGAATAATAGACTAACTGTTGCGCATACGCAAAACTAATATTGGATGACACTTCGATAATAGATCGATTTTGAAGTAATTTTCAATTATTGTGTGGGTTAATCTTTAGACAATATCCGCACATGCAAACACGAATATAGCTGCTATTTGCATTCTAGCATGTATACACATGTATTAGATACATGATACATACATATCTTTTATATTTTCCATTCAATCTCTTCGACTCGTACTTTGTTCTTCAACTAATTCTATACGTCCATAATACAATATGTGAAGAAGCTATACTGCACTCCCAACTTGGCAGACCTTTTATTTTTATCTTCACCGTAAAGTTCACTATTTCTCGAAAACTGCTCATCGGATTATTTTTCCTGCAAGGAAGAACCAGAACGGTTCACCGATCTTAGGCCGGATCTTATTAAAAAATTGCACGAATAAAGGAAGTAGCTTCCACCCCCTTCGCCGCCGGTTCTCGGAGTCAGTCTGCATAATATGACAGACAAGAGAGTTTTAACGGAATGAATCTCAATTTCAACGGCTATGAATTTCATTGCTGTTGGAATAATGATAGTCTGTGCGCATGCGCGAACGTTAACATCTTATACCGTAGATTTCTTATTATCTATTGTTCCGATTTCGATCAAACTCGAGGGATTTTTGGGTTCAGGTTGATACACTTTCTATTTATCGTATTTGCTTGAATAAAAGTCTAACTATTACGCATATGCAAAACTAATATCGGATGACACTCCGAGAATAATGGATCGATTTTGATGAAATTTTCAATTATATATAAATATATAAAAACTTTTATTGTGAATAGGACATAAGTCCCATCTCGTGCACAACCAATCAAATATCGAGACCAATACACTTTCAAAAAACAAACACAAAATAGTAAAAAAACAATACCTATCATCAAAATGCGATTAAGAAAAATTACTTAGAAAATTTAAACAAAGAAAAATGAAAAGAAAAAAAAATACTTAGCAAATAGAGAAAGTGGTGAAGATACCAAAATCAGAGATTAAAATGAAAGAGAAGATTGTAAATGAAGCAAGGATTGTGAGAGGAAGCAAGTAAAAGAAGATAGTTGGAAGAGTGAAGAGGAGGGAGAAAAAAATAGAGAAGGAAAGAATGAAGATGTTGGGTTTAATCTGAGAGATGGTGACGCTCGTCCGCACACCTGAAACCGCCATATGTCGTGGCATTTTGCACCTCCACAGGAAGAGAATTCCACGCCCTCGCCCCAGAAATAGCGATTGAATTGCTCATCATCCTCAACCTATGTTCTGGAACAGACAAGTTTTTGGCTCTTGTGGATCCTCCAAATTGAAAGAGAGTAGTAAATATACGGAGGGTATGCTTGATGGAGAGACCTGCATACAAAGCACAACCCCTGGATTATGAGGTACGTCACAACATCCATACCCAGCAGTTCACTAGCGTATGCCGAAGTGTGACTACGGGGTTTGAGCCTGAAAACGTAGCGCATTGAATGCAGTTCTCAAAGTCTTAAGGGCAGTAGTGTCAAGTGACCAGATAAATAGGATAGACGAATAGCTGAAATGTGGCAATAAAAGAGATTTAAATAATTTCATTCGAACATGGAACGGAGTACAATATGCTAACCTATTAAGAGATTTAAATGTTGCATAAATCGACCAGAATATCTTGGACACATGACTATTCCAAGACAAGGTCGAATTAATCATCACACCCAAAATTTTGACTACTCTAGAATAAGCAATTGTGACGCCATTAATAAGGATGGGAGGAGTATCGTGAGACACCAAGCCCTTTTTGAATATAATTATAGACTGACACTTCCTCGGATTAATAACAAAACCATTTTCTCTGCACCTCTGGTGGATCTCATCCAGGTCCAAGTTGATATTCTTTACAGCCTGTGAGAGAGAGATGTTATCTGTAAGACTATATTGATAAATTTGACAGTCATCAGCATATAAATGATATTTTGAGAAAGTCAGTTTATTACTGAAGGTAAATCATTAATAAAAAATGAAAAAAAACGCTGCAAATTATTTCACAAAGGTTAATTATTTTTTCAGTTGAGTATGATCGTAGTTTTAGTTGGCTTGCGTACGTCATAAGGCCCGTCCAGACTCCTCGGCGTGTCCTACTTCGAGTTGCCACAACCTATACTTCTATAATTATATACGCATGTTTATATTTCTCGATTTGAGCTCCTATCTATTCAAATAATCATTGCCTAAATAATATCATTATCTAAGTACGTACGAAAAGTCGAGAGGATTTGTTATTAAATATGCGTAGGCAAAATATTGGTATTAACACACAAATATGACCTAGAAAAAAACGTATATTCATGCCTCGAAGGAACATGAAATTCGAAAGCAATACAAGTGTAAGAAGTTTTCCACGCCACCCTGGAGGTACTCCCTAGGTCTCGTTACCTTACAACTGGAGGTTCACCGCCCTATTACGCTTACACTATCATATCACTCATATTTTTCCATCAACATTCATTTGAAAGTAGTGCATTTTGAGATGAGTGAATTTTGTCCTAACATGAGAATAATAATTATTAGGTCGTGCAGTTGTGGTCGTGCATGATCTGGTCCTAAAGTGTTCTGTTGCGAAGTCCTACTGCCCATTGTTATTCTAACCGTGGAATATTAGCTTGCGCAGTTGTGGTTGAGCAGGTTGGAGTTTTAACACGTCAGTCTAACACTCAAAGTCTCGAAAAATACACTTTTTCGCCCGTTTTCGGCCCATAGCATCTATGCGAGTAAAGCGATCGGGATGGTTAAACGTTAGGACCAACTAGACCCCAAATGGAGTCAATGTGCTAAAGAACGGGTTTTTTAAGTCAATTCTTAGACCTTTTATGGCCCGGACGGCGGACGGCGAACGGCGGACGGACATTTCAAATTTGGATTCTACGCACCTTGAAACGTAAAGTGACAAAGTTTGAGGGGGGGTTATAAAAATTTTTTGCTATACGATCACATAGGCTTATTATTGGAAATAATAAACCTAAAGAAATGGGCTCAATTATTGTGTGGTTTAATCGTTAGACAATGTCCACACATGCAAACATGAATTATAGCCATTATTTGCATTCTAGCATACATACACATGTATTAGATACTCTTATATTTTCCATTCAATCTCTTCGACTCGTACTTTTTTCTTCAACTAATTCTATAAGTCCATGTTACAATATGTGAGGAAGCGGTACTGCACTCCCAACTCGGCAGACGTCTTATTCATCTTCACCGTAAAGTTCACTGTTTCTCGAAAACTGCTCATCGGATTATTTTTCCAGCGAAGAAGAACCAGAACGGTTCACCGATCTTAGGCCGGATCTTATTAAAAAATTGCACGAATAAAGGAAGTAGCTTCCACCCCCTTCGCCGCCGGTTCTCGGAGCCAGTCTGCTTAATATGGCAGACAAGAGAGTTTTAACGGAACGGGCTAATTAGTAAATGAAAAAGATTGCGCAATTAGATCCGCGCCGGGGGTGCCATTAAAAAAGCTTTGCCGGGGCACCTTACTCACCTTAGTCCTGGAAAGGGCCGGTTTGATAGCAGACACCCCGCTAATTAATTCTGCTGAACGATAATGTCTGGCTGTCTTATGTATTTTATTTATTTATTTTCATGATACGGAAAAAAACAAATTTGAAAAGATAAAATAGGTACTTATAATTATCACGTTGCAAATATATACCTAAATGTAGTACAAAAATGTGATAAATCAATATTATAGGAATAATAGCAAGAAGGTTATTAGAACAGATTAGAGTGACATTTGATTAAAAAAAAGTTAACTCAGGTAACAATTTGGCCAATAAACTATGTAAACGGTATAGATAACAAAAAAATAGAGATAACGTAGATTAATTCAGATAATCGACATGGCGACGGTAGGCATTGTTGAATGAGATCAGTGAGGTCGAAAAAAGATCCTGTCGGCTGCAGAACCAGCCAGTCCGTTGAACTCCTCCTGCATTCGGTGAACCGGATTATTACTGAGATAATAGAGAGTTTTGGTTCTTCCCGTAATTTTCTACCCGTGTACGCAAAAATACTGAAATACCTACTGCGCATGCCTACTGCGCATGCGCGAATTTACGCGTCAACGCGTAGAACCACGCGTGAACGGGAAAGAGGCCTATCTACACGTAAGCGGGAAAAATGCTTTCGTTCGAATACCGTCCTACGCGAAATCACCAAAACCTGTCGCAAAGGTGACCACAGTTTTAAGAGTATAGGTTAGGTACCAATACGTTCTCCCTCTGAATGATATAACATTTCCCTTCCATAATTACCTACCTAGGCGAAAAAAGTAAAAACCTGTGATAAATATAATAATTGTATTATTAAATCAAATTCCGTTGATTAGGTAGGTATGTGAACAAAGTACCTACTTCGACATCCAGATATCCTGTTCACCTACTTGGGAGTAAATGCAGTCGTTGATACTTTTCCGATTTTCAAGTAGATACCTACCATTCGCTAGTACATTCTCATTGCGAGTTTTTAATGGGCATTTTTTGGGGTATTTGCTTGACAAGTGCTAGACATCTACCCTTGTTGCCCAGAATGCATGGACAAATATCTTTCCTCACCGGCACTTACATTTTTCTCCCTTCAGTATCTCACGACAAAAACCTTTTTACGCCAAACCCATTACATGGTCTGTTAGTACTCTTCAACATCTAACAGATGGCGTTTAAATCTCATTTTCGACGAGAATTGACAAAAACCCTTCTTCCCCTGGACCCTTCATATGTAGGTATGTATGTGTGTCATTCCAGACGATAACTCTCCTTAGGATTGAGATAAAATGCTGTTCTTGCGCCAAAAAATCAAGCTTTCAAAACGAAAGGGTACTTTTCCGTTATACCCCCCCCCCCCCCCCCAGTCAATTTGTCTTCAACACGCCCGCCCGCCCGATGTTTCTAGGCATATTTACGTAGAATTGGTGACAATTTCAAGCTGTGAGAAGAAATTACATTATTTTAAAAAAAATTCCAGTCATGCAGCATGACCCCATGAGCGAATTTTGGAAAAATCTTCGACATTTCAGTCGCTATTGATCGTGTAGAGAAATTTACAACTAGCGAACGGCATTATTTCGATTTTTGACTGATTTTTCAACTTTGAAATTTTTGAAAACTTAATACATATTCTTATAGGAAATTTTACGCTGATTCCGAATATACCACATGTTAGTATGCTGAAAAAATTATTTCGCACAACAAATCGCAAAAAACAGGCTATTTTGAAATTTTTGACTACATTTTTGAAAATTTCAACCCGAAGATGTAATCCGATCATGCTGGCCAACGAGCTTGAACTTTCGTTTTGTGCCCTTAACATTTTAAAATTTGTTTGAAGTTTCTAGCACAATTCTACAGACAGGTATCGTCTGGAATGACACATACATTTATATACATATATACATACATAAAAAAATGCGTTAACCTTATGAATATGATTCAGAATAGAATGAAACGGATTTCTGCATAAAAATTTTTCAATTCACATTCTACAAATTTTGAGGCGAGAGCAATAGCTTAATTTTCTTCAAAAATTCGTTAAAAGAATTACCGTGTTTTCAGAAGTTGCAGATGTCGGTGAGGATTTCGCACCCTGGGAATGATACTGGTATAAGTCCAAAAATGGCAGTTTTGAGTTATATATACTACTGTGTACATTTTGGCGAGCTCTACATGCGGCTAGTATCGGTTTAATCATAGGACAAAAAGTGACCGGTAGAGAGCACGATAAACCAGTATGATTCTGGTCAAAGTCTTAATCTAGCGTCGGGGAAAGGTCGGTATATGTCAGTCATGTTCCAGCTGTCAACGAACGAAGATGGAAAATTCGGTGTTAATAGTGGTTTATCCCGACATAAATCACTATCGATGTGACAAACCAGGTATTTATCCTTTATTTTTACAGTAATACTGGTCTATTTCAAGAAGTACCGCTATTGAACCAAGGAATATCAAGTTTCTTCGTGTTTTTCACTGTTGTACCGGTACATATTTTGCAATGCACCACTATTCGCCCAAAAGATTAGTAGTCGTACTGAGGCAACCTGGTGATTAACTCGCGATTTACCAATATTGTACGAAGGAAAAAATCAAGGTTTGTTGTGTTTTACCGTGTTAGTGGTACATCTTAAGATTTTTATAATTATAATTATGTTAATCAAAAACAGAAAAGTGGAGAAGCTAATTAGAAGTAGGACAGTATAGGTAGATGGTATATGCATGACACAGACCAAAAAGAACCGAGAAAATATGAATGATGTGTCTGTAGTACGCCAACAAAGTCATAAAAAATCTTTAAATGCGATTTCCCAGAATTCATGTTTTTGGACTTATACCAGTATCACTCCCAAGGTGCGATTTGTTGAAAGAAATTGGCGTGGTTGTGGTTTGATTGCCTCCACATGAATTCGCACAAGTAGATCAGAATGCTCCGTGGTTTACGGGTAAATCTTTCAAAAGGAAGGAATTGTGCAATTGATAAGGATGAGACAGGGCATGGAATGATAAACCGCTCTATATATATGGTAGCTGTCAAGGACACGCCATACTGCGACCATTGCCCTGAAGAAGAGGAAGATGTAGAACATAAATTGATGATCTATCCATTCTACACAGAAGAACGCAAGGAATGGATAGAAACATTAGAAGAGAAACGATTCTGTGTTATGTTTAAAAATGCAACAAACAGTCAATTAAAAGCAATACTACAAATGACCAGAGACACTGGAATGCAATTTTAAATTATTCTGAATGGTTTTCGATTAAGTTAAGATAAAAATTTGACTATTATAATATGAAATTGTAAAATAATGATGAACTAAGTGTGTAAATGATGATATAAGATGTAATGCACTACAATTTGTTAATATGATGTAGCTATATGGGTTAAATAAAACCCACTGTCAATAAATTAAAAAAAAAAAAAAAAAAATGCTGTGCATAGGTTGGTGGTCTGGATGCTCGCAAGCTCGTATAACGGAAAAGTACCAACGAAAGGATGAGCTTATTGACCAGGACTTTTTAAGCACATTAAATTGGTCAAATTAAAAAAAAAATGTGCTCAAAAAATCACTAAAAATATCTAAAAAACGGCTAACAATAGTTTTTTTTTGCAGAGTATTGCTCAAATAAAGTTTATCAACTATAAAACAGAACATTAAAAAATTTATGTACAAAAGTATGCTGAAAAATGTACTTAAATTTCATTAAAATTTGCCAAAAAGTTCGATAGAAACTGCAAGAAAAAAAAACTAAAAATCCAAAACCTTTTTTTGATTAGGAAGTTATTATTTAGAATGCCATGGAGAGAATTTCCTACTTTATAAATAGTACTGTTCCTCATATATGGGTACACCGAACGATGAAATAATCAAGAAACAACCTCAACTTGGTTTTGACTTTGTTCTACAAAAAGAATGGATATGCCAGTGCCAATATCGGATTCTTCATAAAACAGCTCAGTATCGTGCTGTCCCGATCCTCGATGGAAACAATGTGGGATGGATATTATAGTACTAGTAATGTGGTTTTTCCTACTGACTCGGAATGGACTATATCCCATCGCATCTATATACATTCCACAAAGAGCGAGCGAAGAGAGTGTGATACAACACACCTCAAACGAGCGAAGCGAGCAACATACCCTACACACCTTAAACCTACCCTTAGTGATCTACAGTTTCCAATCATTCCACAAGTCCCATTCGATAGTAAAAGACCATCGCATATATACAGCCACACCGAGCGAGCGAAGCGAGCAACATTTCCTACATGTTTCAATTGTAGTACACCTCAACAGATGGTCCGGGGGAGCGGCTAGCCTTTAATAATATTCGGTATTGTATTAGTTCGTAGTTCCCGAGGTCGAATAGATTGCTCCCCCAAACCACAAAGGATTCTAATCCTATGGATTTAGGGGTAAATTCCATTTTTGGTTTATTATTTCCAATAATAAGCCTATGTGATCGTATAGCAAAAAATTTTTATAACCCCCCTCTCAAACTTTGTCACTTTACGTTTCAAGGTGCGTAGAATCCAATTTGAAATGTCCGTCCGCCGTTCGCTGTCCGCCGTCCGCCGTCCGGGCCATAAAAGGCCTAAGAATTGACTTAAAAACCCCGTTCTTTAAAAAACTCTTAAAAAACTCCATTTGGAGTCTAGTTGGTCCTATCGTTTAACCATCCCGATCGCTTTACTCGCATAGATGCTATGGGCCAAAAACGGGCGAAAAAGTGTCTTTTTCGAGGCTTTGGGGGTTAGACTGACGTGTTAAAACTCCAACCTGCTCAACCACAACAGTTAGGATAACAATGGGCAGTAGGACTTCGCAACAGAACACTTTAGGACTAGATCATGCACGACCACAACTGCCCGACCTAATAATTATTATTCGCATGTTAGGACAAAATTCACTCATCTCAAAATGCACAACTTTCAAATGAATGTTGATGGAACAATATGAGTGATATGATAGTGTAAGCGTAATAGTTCGGTGAACCTCCGCTTGTGAGGTAACGAGACCTAGGGAGTACCTCCAGGGTGGCATGGAAAACTTCCTACACTTGTATTGCTTTCGAATTTCATGTTCCTTCGAGGCATGAACATACGTTTTTTTCTAGGTCATATTTGTGTGTTAATACCAATGCTTTGCCTACGCATATTTAATAACACATCTTCTCAACTTTTCGTATGTCCTTAGATAATGATATTATTAAAGCAATAACTATTTGAATAGATAGGAGCTCAAATCGAGAAATATAAACATACGTATATAATTATAGAAGTATAGGTTGTGGCAACTCGAAATAGGACACGCCGAGGAGTCTGGACGGGCCTTATGACGTACGCAAGCCAACTAAAACTACGATCATACTCAATTGAAAAAATAATAAACCTTTGTGAAATAATTTGCAGCTTTTTTATATATATTCAGTAAATCCTGCTTCATGTACCTATCTAACACTATATTGCAATTTATTTCATGTATATTATTCGGAATAAAGTTTTGTTCATTCATGGATTCAAATATCATCATATGAATTTTGATCAGAAGCTCACCAATAACTGTGTGTTCTCTGTTGAATGGCTCTCCTACCTCCATGGTGTGACACTAGGGTAGAGACTCATTGTTGTTTCTATAGAAGTTTGTTAATCTGTTGTCAAGTATGAAGAGGGGACACGTGACCGAAAAATATAGCGTCACGTGCGTCCGTTTTACTTTTCATATCGAAGCCATCGTCATTTCAGCTTTAATGACATTTCACGAGATATTGTTGTTTTCAAAGTGAGAATGTTTATGTCGGGGATACACAACAGCTTAACGATGAGTCGATGCCGTCCGACTCGCGCGCTTCCTTTAATACGAGTTCTTGGTATTCGATTGTCATTGATCTGGCGGTAGTTAAAATCACGCAATAAATGACTTGTTTACTAACTAATCCAATCATCTAATATGGTGGTCAACTTTCTGTTTACTAACAAATGTCGACAAATGTTTGCATAAATCCACTTCTCATTTCGATATGAGGAACAACTTCCGCTTTACCAATCGCAGTAATACTGCAATTCATATTATATATTCAGTACCCTTAAAAAATATTAACAAACGGAGACACATCATGCTGTTGTGGATTTTAACCAACGTTTTTTCTGTTTTGAACTACACCAAAAAACAACCTCGAATAGGTACGTTCCTTCGTCAGAAGCCATAGGACCTCCGAAGTTGGGCCATTGGTACTCCCCTTACACCCAAGCATGAACAAATAAAGTTTTATGCAAGTATACAAATAAAAACTAAAATACCTTTTATCAGTCTTCTAATAACAGATAATATTCAAATGATAGCGTAATTCATTCTATTTAGATTTTTTTTCCACGAAATACGTAACATATTAACATATTTATTGTAAGTACCTAATAATTCTCTACTGCTAAGTATTTCTGAATTTATTTTTTTACCACTGTAAAAAAATTAGCAACCGTTTGTTTTTTGGAGACTAAAACTGTTCCATCACTCAAAAGTCAAAGCACTGCTTCCGCTACTTATAGGCAGTCTCGGAAGCAATTTATAAGATGAAATACTTAAATATCTACCAATGCTTCACTATTACATCCGCACGGACAATAGTTGATTAGGGTAGAGGCACAAGTAGTAGCCGCCTCCTGGCTACTACTGGAGCCACTCATTTTTCAGGCAAACTAATCATATCACTGGGATCCTGATGAAAATCTAGCTTATTTTTATGTTGAACATTAAAAAACATGAAAACTCAGTAGTGGCCACGTCATGGCTACTACAGAAATTCGCTAGGTTTTCAAGAACTGGTAGTAGCCGCCAACATCTTTAGTAGTAGCCAACGCTGTTACCTAGTAGTAGCCAACCCCTGGCTACTACTGGAGCCACTCATTTTTCAGGAAAACTAATCATATCACCGGGATCCTGAGAAAATCTAGCTTATTTTTATGTTGAATACGAAAAAACAAGAAAACTCAGTAGTGGCCACGTCATGGCTACTACAGAAATTCGCTAGGTTTTCAAGAACTGGTAGTAGCCGCCAACATCTTTAGTAGTAGCCAACGCTGTTACCTAGTAGTAGCCAACCCCTGGCTACTACTGGAGCCACTCATTTTTCAGGAAAACTAATCAAATTACTGGGATCCTGATGAAAATCTTTCTTATTGACATTTTACCTATGTCTTTACTTTGGCACATAAAAGAAAAAAGCGTTAAATAAAGCGTTACGGTCGATTTTCTGATGATTTCCGCTTACAACCGAGTCGTTGCTAGGGAAATGGTACTTCGTCGTTTTTCATCCCACAAAATTCGTTGACCATTCGTTCGAAAGCTCTCGATTTATCCAATCATATCATGTTAACTAATGCGAAGTGAGAGGCCAACATGCTGAGTTATGAGCATGGTTATATGAATAATTGTTCACACACAGGTGATCATTCTCAATAATTGATATTGTGAACATGATTGCAACCGCTTGTTACTTTCTGATGGTTTCATGGAGCAGGTGTTTCGATGATTTGATTCATAGCAGGTGATCCGAATATTGCGAGAACGGTTTGATTTGTGAAGCGGTGGTTAAATCATTTGATAGGTAATCAGTTTAATAGGCGAGTCTGCAACAGATAGGAGTCTGCAACTAAAAACATAAAATGTTCCCCTGTGTTGCAGACTCGTATGCAAGCGTTACTGATGATTATCGCTTACAGTTTTCTTTTGTCTTTATCTTCTCGCGCTTAGAAATTTGAAGGTTTTTTTTTTTTTGTAGAATACGAAAAAACACGAAAACTCAGTAGACGCCACGTCATGGCTACTACAGAAATTCGCTAGGTTTTCACGAACTGGTAGTAGCCGCCAACATCTTTAATAGTAGCCAACGCTGTTACCTAGTAGAAGCCAACCCCTGGCTACTACTGAAAACTCAGTAGTGGCCACGTCATGACTACTACAGAAATTCGCTAGGTTTTCAAGAACTGGTAGTAGCCGCCAACATCTTTAGCATGTAGTAGCCAACGCTGTTACCCAGTAGTAGCCGACCCCTGGCTACTACTGAAAACTCAGTAGTGGCCACGTCATGACTACTACAGAAATTCGCTAGGTTTTCAAGAACTGGTAGTAGCCGCCAACATCTTTAATAGTAGCCAACGCTGTTACCTAGTAGTAGCCAAATACGAGTCTGCAACACATACGAGTTTGTAACTAAAGGCATAAAACGTCCCAATGTGTTGCGGACTCGTATGCAAGCGTTTCTTTGAATAGGTATCTTACGGATAAAAACTGCTCGGCTCTTAACATTTTACCAAGGGATTGACTACTTGATATGATGTATTTTGTAGAATATTGCTCTAATAAAGTTGATTAACTATAAAACAGCCAACATCTTTAGTAGTAGCCAACTCTGTTACCTAGTAGTAGCCAAGTCCTAGCTACTACTTGAACTACTCATTTTTCAGAAAAACTAATCATATCACCGGGATCCTGATGAAAAACTAGCTTATTTTTGTGTTGAATATGAAAAAACACGAAAACTCAGTAGTGGCCACGTCATGACTACTACAGAAATTCGCTAGGTTTTCAAGAACTGGTAGTAGCCGCCAACATCTTTAGTAGTAGCCAACGCTGTTACCTAGTAGTAGCCAACCCCTGGCTACTACTGGAGCCACTCATTTTTCAGGAAAACTAATCATATCACTGGGATCCTGATGAAAATCTAGCTTATTTTTATGTTGAATATGAAAAAACATGAAAACTCAGTAGTGGCCACGTCATGGCCACTACAGAAATTCGCTAGGTTTTCACGAACTGGTAGTAGCCGCCAACATCTTTAATAGTAGCCAACGCTGTTACCTAGTAGTAGCTAACCCCTAGCTACTACTGGAACCACTAATTTTTCAGGAAAAACTAGCTGGTTCACCCGTGCGTTGCACAGATTAACTTGAACATTATCAAATAACCTGTGACCCAAGTTAAAGTAATTCTGAGTGATTCGCCCACTCAGATCTCCAGTTGGTTCAGTGACGTTCAAAACGCTTTAAAGGCACTTGGTACCCCAACAAAAATTTTTCAACATTTTTTCTTTTTTTTTGACTTGAAAAAAACTAGATTCATTCCTGAACAAGATAATATATTGCATATAATATTTACAAAATTCAAATGTCTCACAAATTGATTTAGAAGTTGCCCGCCTCATAGTCCGCTGCCCGTGATTCTTCAAATTCAAACAGAGGGAAAGTCGATAATATCCAAAATACTGGTACTTACTAATCCTAAACCAAATCCTAATTTCTTCTTGGAGGAAGATAACCTGCTTGAGTCGCCGGATGAAGTACTTGGGAAAAGAGGGGTTTCAGAGAAAGAAGTTCCAGGAACAGAAGGATCATAGGAAGCCAAAGGATGAGAGCCGGGTGAATGACTCAAAATGCAGAATCATCTTCACGCAACTTCTTGGAGAAATTCGCGATATGGTTTGCCTTCTTGAATATTCTTTTACTTTTCGTCATTGCGTAGGTATAACACTAAAACTATACGGACTTAACAAACTGCGGACAAACCGAACGCGGAAAGATGCACGGACGAGTGGAAAGGTAAACAACATAGAATAACGGAAAATTTTATCATTGTTATCATCTTATCATTCTGGTTGGTTGGCTCGTGATATTATGCTCTGACTGTGTGAAGTGAAGTCATTGAGATTACTAACTCATTCACACATAATCAAGTCATATTAGTTCACCAAAACGTCGCAGAAGCGCGAATATCGTTACTTTTTCGTTTTATGGCTCTCCTGAAAAGTAGCATATTTTTGCGCATCGGACCCTCTATCTTGGGATCTTCTGAACCGAATTCATTTTTATTTTTTTAGAAAGTTATCTCTCAACCTACTGCATAAATCTGCGGGAATAGTTTATCAAAATAAGTTATTGTAATTACGGGACAGATAATCGAAGTTACCTCAAATACCACCAATATGTCCGAAATTAACTTCGATATTGTAATGCGGCAAATTATTATTTTTTCAATCTGATTCCGCAGATCTTTGGATCTTTACAAGATCTATCAGTTAGAAAAAAAATCATCGAAATCGGCCAAACGAGTGCCGAGATAATGGGTCACGAATTTCGCCATTTTCGGGGGGGTACCAAGTGCCCTTAACATCCTCCCCTCCTCCCCTCCCAACTGTGATTTATTTAGAATACTCCAAACATATTCGACAGTTCAGATCCCCAGTTCGTTCAGTGACGTTCAAAATGCTTTAACACCCTCCTCCCTTCCCTCACCACTGGGTCAGATTTCAGAAATTTGAAAAAATTAGTCTTTGACTTGAATTAGAGTAATCCAAACATATTCGACAATAAAATCCCCAGTTCGTTCAGTGATGTCAAAAATACCCCATTTCTTCCCCGCCTTCCCCTTAAACACCCCCTTCTATGGGTTAGATTTAAAATTTTTGAAGTGGCCTGTGATTTAAGTTAGAATACTCCAAACTATTCGACAAATCAGATCCCCAGTTCGTTCAGTGACGTTCGAAACGCTTTAACCCCCCCCCCCCCCCCCCCCCCCCTCCCATCGCCACTGGGTCAGATTTCAGAAATTTGAAAAAGTTAGTCTTTTACTTGAATTAGAGTAATCCAAACATACTCGACAATTCATTCCCCAGTTTTTTCAGTGATGACAAAGATACCTCATTCCCCCCTTCTCCCCTAAAACACCCCCTATGGGGTAGATTTGAAATTTTTAACCTTTTAAATCTTCCCTGGACTTCCACAAATAATTTAAAACCAAAATTAGCCAAATCGGTCCAGGCAAAAACGGATTTGGCGGATTAAGCGGATTTAACGGATTTCAATGAGGAAATTTTTCAAAAATGTTTATTTTACAATTTTCCGAATCATTGCCATTGTTCCATTTTTTACGAAAATTCGCTAAATGACCGAAAAATTCGCCGAGAATCTGAGACGGTTATTATTAAATAATAATAATTAGGAAATTTAATAAAAACTTCAATTTGATTTTTACAAGTGCTTGGTACATTAATTTGTATGTGTATATATTATATATGTACTCGTATATATTGTTTTGTATGCCGTATATTATTTTATATAATTATAGAGCCTGCCTGATTCGGTTTTTGTTTCCTTTTTTCAAGTTAGTTGGTTGAAAATAGCGTTCATTTTGAATTTGAATATAATTTAATTATTTTAATTTCCTAACGGCTAGCTTACCTACCTGAGATGTTTTCAAAGCCCCCCTCCCTTATGGAGGATCTGCGCACGCCCTTAAAAGGTCCACCAAATCTCAAATGAGTTCAAAAACAGTAGGAGGAAAATAGGTATCAGCATCCTAACATAAACGTTTTGCGATGTTTCCCTACTTAACCTGAAATGTTTGAAATTGACCTCGGTCATAATGTAGAACGATTTAATAAATACTCAAAGACAATAACCGTGTCACCAGAAACGAGCTCTACTTTTATTACGTCCTAACTGAAGCAATTAAGTTTTCGCACGTGTCAAGGTCGCTATCTCCATTTCATTCAGCGTCTGTCCTAGTGAACGGAAATGGATACATACTAAATCGATTCGACGGAATCGGAGTGTCATTTCAAGGATTAAAATAGGTACCTACTCAACGGTGAAATGGTAGCACGTAAAACCACCAAGATCAGCCTGGGACACGTTTGGCCAAAAAAACACGATACGTTTCGCAACAAGAAATTATACTGCACTCGTGAAAATACCAATGTTATGTATTTTTGAGATACCAGTTTGCGAGAATCCAGGCCACCAAACTTTATACTCATCATTCTGACCTGATATGTCCAACTAATCTGAATTTTTACTGAGGGTTTCAATACTTGATGTTATGTATTTTTGAGATGTGAGCTTGCAACCATCCAGACCACCATACTCTATAATCATCATTCTGATTTGTATATTCAACAAATCTGAATTTTTAGTGAGGGATTGACTACTTGGTGTTATGTATTGCTGACCTACATGTTCAACGAATGAGAATTTTTACTAAGGGATTCACTACTTGATGTTATGTGTTTTTGAGATGCGAGCTTGCGAGCATCCAGACCATCAAACTCTACACACATCATTCTAATAGGTGAGATCCGTAGGGAAGAAGATTCCATCCTAAGAGTTTTGGCATCAACCTCACTCTCCTACTATGAGTAGTTTTTTTTTTTTTATATATTTTTTTTAAAGCCACTGAGACTGCAATGGCCTATTGTAGCCAGTGATTGTAGCTGGAGAAGGAGGCCGTACCTCCTCCCCATCCCAGACACTAGATCTGCCCGATACCGACAGCCCTGCCAAACCAAGCACTATCTGCTTGGTTCTGGCACCCCTGCCAGCCAACAGGCACTACCTGGGACCTGAGTGCTCCACACTCGGTAAGTTACTGGGTCGCAGCTCCAGTCTGGCTTGGCACCATATCAAAAATGCCAGCCACAGCTGGGAGGTCAATCCTTCCCCACCACGAGGAGAGTCTTAATCTCCCCCGTCTTAATGTCTTGGGGATCAATGGAGGTTCTGCCCAAAAATCGATGTCTTGCCAATATAGGGCAATGGCAAACTATATGACTCGCCGTGTCGTCTTCCGCCCCACAAAAGCGGCAGAGAGTGGAGTCTGATTTGCCCATTTTGTGGAGATGGTATCTAAGTGGGCAGTGCCAAGTTAAGAGCCCCACAACCATACGCAGCTCCCTTCCCCCCAGGCTGAGCAGCTCCTTAGCTCTCTTCCTAGAGAAGTGAATAAATTGCTTCGCCTGCCTCAGGCCCTTGACATGGAGCCAGTGGGCTGTCCTCTTCTTACTCTCCCATTTGGTGAGCTCTCCGAGGAGAAAGCTCTCCGTAGTGTGCCAGGAAGGGTTATGGGCCTACAGGGAGAGAAGCAGCACCCTTCCTAGCAAGAGCGTAAGCTTGTTCATTCCCCTCCACCCCCTGGTACCCTGGGCAAGAGTCTATTGTTCCTGGCAAGGGTCTTGTGGTTAGTCAAGCACTCCCACACCAGATTCGATGAGATGGTAAAAGAAGCTAGTGCCTTCAAGGCTGCTTGACTATCTGATAAAATGTAGACTTTTGCTCCATTCACTTGACGACTCACCAGTCTGTCAGCGCAGGAGCTTATGGAATATAGTTCTGCCTGGAAAATGGTGGCGACTGTTCCCATAGATTCTGAAATCTCCGTTCGTGGGCCAAAAATACCCGAGCCAGCCCTACCATTCATGACGGAGCCATATGTATAGAACACTATAGCCCCTGGTTCGAATTGGGGCCTCCCTTCTGACCACATTGATCTACTGTGAATGTAGACTTTGAAAGGGCGATCAAAGTTCCGTGTCTTCGCCATGTGGTCGGAAACACTGAGCGATGACTCATCCACTGCAACCTCCTTCAAGATGGCATGGTGAGTACGCCCAGATTCCCGCTTTAAAAAGCCATTCCTCCACAAAATCACTCCCTGCAGGAAGGCAACCCTCCTTACATGGATGTGCAGAGGAGGAAGGTCCAAAAGAACCTCCAGTGCAGCTGTAGGACTCGTGTGCATAGAACCTGTAACCCCAATGCACTCCATCCTTTGCAGTCTTGCAGCTGACTCACAGCCGTTGCCTGGCTGACCTTTGTCCACCAGACAAGGGCCCCGTAGGTCAGCATCGATCTGACCACTGTGGTATATAACCTCATGGTCATCTTTGGGCTCAAGCCTCATGTCTTTCCTAACATGCGTCGGCCCGACGCCATAACAAAGATGGCCCTATCCACGGCCCTCTTAATGTGAGGCGTCCAGGTTAGATAGTTTGAGTAGTTCACAATGGATTTTGGATTTATTAAATTTTGCCGTTTTGATAGATTTTTCAGCAAATTTTAATGAAATTCCAGTACATTTTCCAGCATAGATTTTTTGCGGAAATATTTTAATGTTCTAGTTCATCGTTGATACATTTGGTTTTGTCTAATAGTCTGCTAAATAACATAAATTTAACGGTTTTCAGCCGTTTTAAGCTATTTTTAACCATTTGTGAGCAATTTTTTAAAATTATTTGACCAAATAATTGTGCTTAAAAGTGCTGGCCAACGAACTTGTCCTGTCGTTTGGATAGCTTGGATATATATAGGTCAGAATGATGTGCAAAATTTGTGATCTGGGTGCTCGAAAGCTCGCATGTCAAAAATACATAACATCAAGTAGTCAATCCTTAAGTAAAATTTAGATTAGTTGGACATATAGGCCAGAATGATGTTTATAGTTTGATGGTCTGGATGCTCCCAAGCTCACATAAAAAAAAAAAATGCATAACGTCAAGTAGTCCTAAAATTTTACGTTCCTCTCATATCTCTGATAGGGTAAGCTCAACATCGAAATTCATTAAGTAATTCAGTGTTTTATGAATTTCCACGATTCTATGGATTGAAGCAAGTTGGATCCCATTCTGACAAATATTAGTTGCAGCCTCTGTCCCAGAGCTTGTTACTCATCCCCTGTTCTCAATGAGATTTCACGCCCTCCGGCGGTGGTCTCTTGTCGTTGGAAGATTGAATGCTCCCACTCCATTTCCACATCATTCCCCCGAGACCATACACAGGTTTCCCGGCAATCTCCGGCCTCGGTCTCGTACTGGTGTTTACTTTCGTGTAATTTCGCGGTCCTGCAGGTGTCCCGAGGAGTGTAATTGATAAGGCGTGATTGGTACAACAATGTTGTGACTATTTGTGGTGAAATTTCAAATTTTCTTCAATCTAATGAATTCCATACTCTCAGAGTCTCTGTTGACAGATGGATCGGATTTTTGAGATGAATATGTCTTTTCGCCGGGGTCAATCCAAAATTGTATCCCCTCAAAGGCGTTACCAATCTTGTACGCAAAAAAGCGTTACCATGTTTGACATGGTTTCTTTGTTTTTATGACCAAGCAGTCAGCATAACATTTCGGCATAAATCGAGAGCTTTCTGACTACTGGATAGCGATTTTCGTAAGTGAAAAAAGCATTAGAGAGTTTTTGTACTTCTCGTATTCATTTTCTCGTATACGAAAATGGCCTTTCCGAAACGAGAAGAGGTTATCGTAACGTGGAAACGCTTTTCGGAACGGGAAGAGTCAGCTTTACTCGTGCTCAGCTTTTTTGGAATCGTAATTACGAAACGAAAACTTGACCTTCTTCTAGGATAACACTCTAGAATAACTTAGCAACTATCATGCAGTTGGCATGGATACACATACACACCCGAAAAAATCGGCTGAATTTTCCCCGTGCCGTCTTTTGTTGTTGGTTTAACCTTTGTATTTGTCTTTCTTTCGTGTTTTTTCCCCGTACCTCAACCAGAACAGTCATTAGCGGCATTTTGTTCTTGCTTTCGACGTTTTATCGAAGATTTCAGCTTTGTCATTCTGAAGATTTCGTTTCAAGGTTCATTTTACGCGTTTTAAAGATTCGTGTTCTTCACGGCTGAATCGTTTTCATATTATGATGTAGAGGTAAGTGGTCGTTGTTTCTTTATTCATGTTATATTTTGGAAATAGTCTACTGTGACAATTGAGTTTTGAGCAGTGATTCACTACAAGAGTCACGTTAACGTCTCTGTAAGAGTTCTCTTCCTCTCGGTCTTACGAAAACGCTACGAGAAATCGATGCAAAAAAAGGTTAGCATTCATCGTGCTCGCTCTAACAGCTTGTTTTCGTGTTTACGAGAAATACCAATACGAGAAATACAAAAACTCTCTATTAGCCAAAACTCGTAAACGAGTTCCACTATCTGCTTTACAAGCAGATACCATGTTTACAGGGATATGTCTTTGATTCATAACGGTTGTCCTCGAGAGTTGTAAACAAATCCTTTAAATTTGGACTGTAGGCGACGAAATGTAGGATAAAGAATTTATTTTATTATTCTTGGAGGCATAAAAAGCATACTATACATGCTATTGAAATTATTTCTCCAATACAGACGCTATAATTTTTATGTTCACGATAGCCGCTATAATGAGTTGTTAACAGTCGACTGTTGTCAAGGGGATGAAAATGTTTCCTATGGAGTGGAGTAAATGATGGAGTAAACGAAATAGGCGCATAACCTATTGAAGAGTGTATGATACGCAGTGGTGAACACAAGAAATTTTGAAGAAGAACTTATTTCTGTTCTAGAACCAAAAATTTCAACCATGTATCATGTTTTCTCCTCGATATTGATTCGAAATTCTATGAAAACATCAGAAATTAACAAGCGGTTGCAATCATGTTCACAATATCAATTATTGAGAATGATCACCTGTGTGTAAAAAATTATTCATATAACCATGCTCATAACTCAGTTTGTTGGACACGCACTTCGCCGTAGTTAACATAATATTGTTGGATAAATCGAGAGCTTTCGTACGAATGGTCAACGAATTTTGTGGGATGAAAAACGACGAAGTACCATTTCCCTAGCAACGACTCGGTTGTAGGCGGAAATCACTGTAATTAATTTCGTGCGCGGAAAAAAATTAACTCGCAAAATTGAGGTACGTAAGGAGGGGGACATTGGTAGCTTGAGATGTGAGCATTTATCACATAAATCTAGCGCTTTCCAACGAGTGGCGAACGATTTCTGTGCGATGAAAACTGCGGAAGTTCCATTCTCCTAGCAACGGCTGGGTTGTACGTGAACATCATTAGAATTGTGACATCAACTTTTGCGTGACGGGAATTTTTGGTTGACCCCCCAGAGCAAAGACATATCCATGTCAAAACCTACTGAGTTACATTTCCGTATTACAAGAGAGAAAATTGCGTTTGACAGTGTTTTACTTCAATTTCGCTGTAGTTTAACTAATTCTTTTAAAATGAATATGTCTTTTTGCTGGGATTCGGACGTGATTGTGAACAGACCTGCCGCTTGTTAGTTTCTGAGATCGATCTGATAACAACACACCCAAATGAGATAAATTTTACTTAACCTTATTTTTGGTATTGCCAAGTAACATTCGTACATAAACCTTTTCTAGGATGACCGAAGAGAGTGGGGGAAATGTCGCCCCTCTCGGTGATCGTTTTGATCAATCCCCATTAAATCATCTCTCATCTGACAATGTCACGCCTACAGATAAAACTCTTTCCTACAACACGCTCAAAGATAAGATAGCTCCATCCTTATCGTCAAAAAAATTACGACACAGAGTTGTTGAGATCAGATGATAAAGGCCCCATTTTTAACTTCGTTGAAGGTAAAACGACCAAAATCGGCAAGACACACCCCATGATATTTGGACCTTGGATAAATCATCAATGAGTGCTAATCGATTCACGACCGAAGTGAAAACTTCATCCCCTGCAAATGAGCTTTTATCTCATCAATTCTTATCCAAAGGGGACCTGTTTGCGAACATACCTGATTCTCTCATAACACTGGAGTGATTCGCCATGAATACATCTTTAGAAGACCATGAAATTCTAAATGAAACTGTCTCATCAATCCCAGTTCGACGTTTGACTAAACTTCGCTTTTGATTCGCGGTCTCATACAGATTACGTATCCATTTACAGTCATCGTTGCCGAGTTGACCCCTACGTAGTACCCCCGTTCGAAGATGCACAATTTGTCACAAAGTAGGTCACATTCATTTTCAATATAAATCTGGGGCTCGATGCATTTAGTGGTGATTCTCACGACCCTCTAACTTGCTCGAAAAAGGACAATCAATCAATTTGTATAAACTGCAAATCAAATACTCATAAAGCAAATGATAATGCATTTCCAATATACCAAAATAGCATTTAAAAGAAAAACCAAGCTGTCCTAGCTGAGTCCTATGCTACAGTAACATCAAACCGCTTCCTCCCACTAAACTCTCAGAACGAACCTCTAAAATCACCTGAGGATTTTCCAGAAATCTCCATGTCCACTAAATTAATACTCTGATGCGATTCGCCTGTTGCTCGTGTTTAAGGGTGCTCTTTCAGAAACGGATGAGCACCCTCGGGAGGCCGCCATGGTGGGTCGGGTCCGGGCTCGGCCGGGACGCCCCGGCCGGGCCGCCGTTTTGGGCGGATGGATGCCTGTAGAAATCGCCGTTCATCCCGAACCTTGCCTTATACCCCCCAGGAAACCATAAAAATCACTCCTCCAATCCATCCCAGGAAGAAGATTGGCACTTGAGTACTCAACTTAGCGAATCACTCCAACACTCAAATTCCTCTGCTCCGACAATACAAATCCCCAGACAGAAACCGTGTCTACCAAGAAGAGAACAACAAACTCTTCCCTGAGATGAATCATCCGACAAGGAAATAGATGCAACTATCGATCGAATTTCAGATGACATTCTTAACATCGTTTGTCCTAACTCAACTTCAGGGGAAAGTCACGATCCCAAACTCCCAAACAGTTAATAAGCGAACTTCTCTCTTCGGAATTAAAGACTAACACAAATCATTTGCCATACCAAGATTGATCATTCCCTTCACTCCATAAAATATGAATTTTAACATAACAAACAAAAATATATCATTCATCCAATGGAATGCTCGTTCCCTGGTTAGCAACAAGGCCAGATTTGAGCTGATACTTCGGTATCTGCGGCGGCTGTCTCGGAGGCTTGGTTCTCTCCAGATAGCGCTTACAATTTCACTGGCCACAACCTTCTCCGCTAGGATAGAGATGATGGTAGAGCAGGTGTTGCTATTCTCATAAAACATGGGATAAACTCGAAAAACTTCCATTCCTTGGTGGAATGATGAATGCTCACAAGTGGTTGCAAACAGGAAAGCAGCGTACCGCAACTTTAAACATAACCCTAGCTATGACACCTATTCAGTGGCCAAACGCTGTGCAGCACTAGCTAAGAGAACTGTACGGAGAATCCAACGAGAATCTTGGAGGCTGTACTGCAGCCAGATGAAAAAAGTACTCCCATAAGGGAAATATGGAACAGGATCAGAGCATTAAGAAATTCAAGCCTTGGAACATTCAACGACTGTATGCATGGCGATTGGACCCATGAGTTCTTCGAGACTATGATTCCTCCAGGAGCCTTGGATGAGTTCATGTACTCTACTCAGAGTCCCCCTCCAACTGGTGAGGACAACGAAACTGATCTATTTGCCAAGCCATTTAAAATTACCGAGCATAACGAAATACTTAAATGTAACACAGATTCTGCACTAGAAATGGATGGGATCACATATCAAATCTTACATAAACTTGGTTGAAATGATTGGGTATTCCCTAATCAGCTCATTGAGCTAAATTCTCTCCTGGTCACCCTAGGAGGTTGAAATTCGATAGGATGACTGGGACATTCAGAGACCGCTGAAATGATGGGGTCTTTACTGATCAGCTGATTGAGCTAAATTCTCACCTGTTCACCCTAGGAATTTGAAATTTGATACGAAGACTCTTTGGACATTCAAAGACAATTGAAATAGTGGGCTCTTTCCTGATCAGCTGAGTAAGCTACATTCTCTCCTGTTCACCCAAGGAAGTAGACATTTGATGGGGAGGCTCTCTGGGGCTTTAAGATAAAATTGAAATGATGGTCCCTCTCCTAATCAGATGAGTGAGTTAATTTCTCTCCACCCAAGGAACTTGAAATTTGATATGGTGGCTCTCTGGGACATTATGAGGCAAATGAAGTTACCAATCTTATCCTCAAAAAAGCGTTATCATGTGCAGGTTTTTAGGAGAGGAATTCTGTAGGATCGTTAAAAAGAACCCACATACTCGATAAATTAAAAAAAATCAATATAAAGTTGGGAAACGTAATATAACGTAATATAACGTAATGATAACGTAATGTTACTGTCCCAGGGGAGTGGGAGCGTAGTTCATCACTTCCTGAAATGGAGTACTCACATGAGAAGAAATTTGAGCCACGCGGGATTTCTTCATGAATTTTTTTATGACGCTGTTTCGAATTATGAAGTTTTTTTTTTTTCTTTTTTTCAGTTACCTCTAATACTTTCAATGTACCTAAAGCTGAAAAACAGGGGCGTCTCACTGTTTGTTGAAACAAAAAGTAATCACGAGTGTTACCTGCTGTTCAGGACAACACCATTCATCGAAAATGGCGGGAAAGAATTGGTTTTATAGTTTCATTTTTTACGAAAATTTGCCAAAATTTGTTTTTTCCCCCAACTTGCAGGGTCCAGAAAATTCAAATGGTCATATTATGTGATAATGACCCAAATAAGAAGGTTTATATTATAAGTTATGTAATTCAGTTCCTTGGCGTCATTTTGTTGGACAAGAGTGGTGAACTATTTCGTTAGGGATTCTTACCTGAACTGTAAACGGTTTCGTCGGGAACATCTAAAAGGAGACCCCCTAAAAACGCTCTGGTGAAAGAAGACTATAATTATTATGCCGACTTGTAGGCGGAAAGAGGTGCATTCGTAATTAAACGCTTCCCCGTACTCCAGCTGGCGCCCACAATTGACTGAGGTGCTAGACATGTTAAACCAGGGCCTAAGCACCTGTAATTCTCAACACATTCGAGACATAATAAGGAAACGCGCTGAGACGCTACTCAGGACAAGTTAGTTAGAATGTGCATGGGAGAGTCTGTATAATTAAAATGAATATCCGATTAACTCATTATTAATTAACTATCTGTGTCCGCTCGCTTGTCCGAAACATAAATGTAGATCAAAGTGTACTATCGCATGCATTTTTAATTAAAGGTTCAATCATTACTGTCCCGCAGAGTTGTGCAGTAATTAATTACGTTGGTAATTAATTATAATTACAATTACATGGAGTAATTGTGACAAATTTTTGGTGAGCTAGCTACGAAAAATGAACATTGGCACACCTCACGATTACTCAAATTACCTGCAATTACATTATTACAACTATATTAATTGTAATTTTCAATTAAGTCAGAAGTAATTGTAATTAGAGTCTACAATTACAATCACATTAACAAACCTGTAATTGTAATTGCAATTACAACAATTGCTTTATGCTAAAATGTCTATAATGGAACAGTACAACAGGTCTCCCTCTCGCGCTCACCATCTCTCCTGTTATGTGACACATGGCATACGACCGCAACGCTTGATTCACCTATACAGCCTTGCGTCCGCAAAAGTTTAACACTTTTTCATAATATTGTGTCATTTCAGACGATAACTCTACTTAGGATTGAGATAAAATTCCGTTTTTGCGCCAAAATGTCAAGCTTTTCAAACGAAAGGGTGATTTCGTTGACCAGCACTTCTTTAGCACATTAAATTGGTCAAATTAAAAAAATTTGCTAAAAACAATAATTAAAAATGGATAAAAACGGCTAATAATCGTTAAATTTGTATTTGTTTTAGCAGAATATTGCTCAAATAAAGTTTATTACCTATAAAACAGAACATTTAAAAATTTATGTACTAAATTATGCTTAAAAGGGTTCTTAAATTTCATAAAAATTTGTAAAAAATTGAGAATAACTGGAAGTGCAAAACTTTTTTTGAATAGCAGAATATTGTTTAGAATACGTTTTTTCCATAAAATTAGTTAGTAGTTAACGATTTCCTTGCCTCAAAAAGCTCAAATTTCAAAACAATTTAACATTATACAATAACATAGTTTACGAAAATTCGCCCATACGATCATGCTGCATGACTGGAACTTTTTTATAATTACTATCGGAAAAATGTACATGCCCGCTTGTTTTCCTATAGGAAAATGTGAATTCCCGTTTGTTTTCCTATCGGGAATTTCAAATGCCCATTACTCTCTTATCGGGTGTATCTGATATCCCATTTGATTTCTTTTCGGGTTTAACCTAATACCCGGTTGAATTCTATTGGGAATTTTCAATTTCCTATCGGGTTCTCCTCGAACAACTTCGATAGTCCCCTACATCCCGATAGCATTGTATCGGGTAGTAGCAGCTAGAACCGATGGCATTCAATCTAGCCCTCTCACTGTCCGAGTTAATTCCTCATGATACGCACGCCCTACCTGTGAATTTGATCCACGGAGAAATTGTGGGGCGGGAGTAGGCTCGGATCTTATTTGCAGATAATACTACCATTATTTCCAGCAAGAATTTTCTGATTGAACTCAAGTCTTCTATTACTGAGGCTATCTCTGATGTTACCAGTTGGTTTAGCGGCAATGGTCTCTCTGTTAATGATTCAAAGACCCAAGTCATGGTTTTTGGACTGCGTGATCTCACAAGTGTAGGGGAGAATCCGCCCACTTCAAATATACTGGGAGTCGATGTTGTTCCAAAATTGAATTGGAAACCCCATTGTGCACTTTAGCCAAGTCCTTGAACAGTGTGACCTTTCTTCTTCGAACACTTGCTGACAGTCTTCCAGAATTTGCTCAACTTACTGCTTTTCATGCTGTGTTTCAAAGCCGTGCTACCTATTCAATTCTTTGTTGGGGTCACTCAACCGCTTCTACCATAATCTTTGGCTGTCAAAGAAGAGCTGTCAGAGCGATTTCCAGTCTAGGATATCGTGATGATTGCAAGCATGAGTTTATTAACAAACAAATTCTAACTATGCCAGTGGTGTACATTCTTGAGAGCGCCCTGTATGTTCACTTGCATCTCCGGAATTATGAATTTCCCTCTCACATGTACTCTACCAGGAGTAAGAACAATCTTCCTCTACCGTTCCACAGAGGTAACATCCCCCTTCATTTCCTCTGGATTCAGCGTAAAAAATGGGACCAATGCCATTCTTCATCATTTTCTATGTAGATCAGGAAAAATTGTTTCGCACTCGACAATTGCGCCAGAAGTGGCGCAAGTAACATAAACTTAGTATTTTCATATGGAAACCCTCATTTTTTATTGCAGACTCAGATTCTACGTAAAATTTTACGAAGAAATGTCCCATTTCTTGATTTTTCTAAGTGCGCGTAAACGGACGCAATTTCGCTCTAAATATGCAAAAATTGTTAAATACCTACTGAGTTTTTGAAGATATTCGATTGCCAGATGTGGTACATGATTTTGGGGTATTTTTTCGAGCTGAACCTCATGATGATGTTAATTTATTGATATTTGCAACACCAACTTGAGAAAACACCGAAAAATCGACCAGCATTGCAGTTTTCTTACTCATTTCCACACAGCACAAAGCGCTCTAAAATGTAGTTTTTCGGTATGGAAAAAACTGCAATAAAGGCTAAAAATAAAAAAAATAAAAAAATTTTTTTTGAATCGCAGAATATTAGATGTTTATAACAAGTTTTTGGTCATGAAACTGGCTGTGAACAATTTTCTAACATTCGAGGTGCAAAAGGTTCAAAACAATGTTACATTATATAATACAATAATAATCTATGAAAATTCGCTCACACGATCATGCTGTATGACTGGAACTTTTACATTTAGATTAACGATTTGAAATTTGTGCATTTTACGAAATTGATAACCTTAAAATGTATGATTGAACAGATTTTTCTCATCTTTCTTAAGCGTTGGTACTTAGTACATACAGTTGCCAACTTATTTTGCATCTTCTAGTCATATTTCCTATCTATTAGGGCCGGTTCATCAATAGCATTTATCCAATGGATAAGGGGGATTTATCTAAGGTATAGCGTTATCCTCAAGATAACACGACATGGGGTGTTTATCCATCCCTAGTTAAACTTTATCTGGCGTTTTAATTTATCTGGTCCCTGGACGGCTGGATAACTATTATAACTGGAGGTTAATGAGATATCTAGAGCTTTCTAACCTCAAACAAGTTTATTTATTTACAAAAATGTTATTTGAATCAAGTTTGATTGTCTCTATTTTTGTACCTTCCAATGGATATATTTGGGAATTTGTTTTCAAACAGCAGCAACGGCGAAGATTCGATCGTAGCATAATTCGTTGAATGGAAAAGAAGACCTATATAGTAAGACCCCGTGTAGATCACCTTCTAAAATGGGACGAGTGCGTATTTTATTGAGGTTTCGGTTGGACAAACATAGGTACCGTTCTTTACTTTATAACACAGATCGAAGATGAAATTAAGTCCACAATTTACTGATCACAATAATTCATTAATAATAATTCAGGTTGCAAGATCGCAACTCATACATGTATTTCTCTCTCTAGAAATGAAGCAAATAGCAAAAATGTGGTGGTGTCTTATTTGCCGAGCTAATACTGTCGATGATGACACTGTTGTTTTGTGGACGTTAGACGGTTTTTCTAATAGTCGATCCATAAAGAAAATATAGCTCTATGTGTAAATCGCCCTTATTTTGTCGCCTGCGGACACCAATGAGGATACTAACGGCGCTATCTGCCAGACACAATTTATCTGAGGGATAATTTTATCCGCTAGGTATTTTGGCATTGATAAACGACTCACATTCTTTATCTGGATTATAGTGCTATACTCGGTATAGCTATCCTGCAGTTAATGTAGATCATGTAGGTAATGTAGATAAACCGGCCCTTAGTCTAATAGGTAGGAAATATAACTAGAAGTCGCGAAATCAGTTGGCAACTGTACAGCGAAGAAGAAAGTCTCATGTTGCATGTATACCACAGCAGTCTTGGTATACATTTTTATGACACTCCGCCCTTGTTAAATATATCTATTTAATAACCGGCAGCGGGCAGTCTACCATTAAAAAATGTACCCATAGGAAGGTTTGAAAAAAAAGATTAATAGAATGAGTGAGTAGAGAAGGGTGATAAAAAGAACCGCTCCCATTCACAAGTCTTGGCAAGGAGAAGTGGCAGAAGGAGGTGAAACCTCCATCTATCATAATCAGCTCCGCTAGAGTTCACGTCCAAAGGGCCCACACGACGCAACCTTTTCTGCTGTTTGAAGGGTGGAACCGAGATTTCCGATCCCCTTCATCACCTAGATCGGAACCACGTCATCCGGGTTAATAGGAAATCCTGTAACGGTCCATAACTCCAATCGGGTGGCTTGATTAAAGTGAGATTGTGTAATAAATTTGCATATATATATATATATATATATATATATATATATATATATATATATATATATATATATATATATATATATATATATATATATATATATATATATATATATATATATATATTGTGGTGAGTTTCTGACTAGTTAAATATGAGAACTTGAGGTTGAGGAATGACCAAGCTAGTCTTGTGTAGAGTTGTTTATTTAACTACGATGTTTTGTACCTAAGCAAGAGCCTGCTGTTTGTTTCCAGCTAAACCCTCCCTTCGGTACGAATGGTAAAATGGTAATGATAGCACAATTTGAGGCTCCTGGTAACTAATATGGTACCCTAGTTTCCTAATACTACCTCATGTGCCTAAAATGGACTGTATTTTTAAATATTATCTACTAGCCGCTCCGGCTCGCTACGCTCGCCTCCACGTCCAGCCGGGGGGCAAGCCCCCCGGACTCCCCATTAAATTGCTCGCTTCGCTCGCAAAGTGTGGGATATAGGGAGTGTTGCTCGCTTCGCTCGCAAAGTGTGGCATGTAGGGAATGTTGCTCGCTTCACTCGCAAAGTGTGGTATGTAGGGCATGTTGCTCGCTTCGCTCGCAATTGAAACATGTAGGGGATGTTGCTTGCTTCGCTCGCAAACGGTAGATCTCTAAGGGTAGGTTTAACTTCTGTAGGGGATGCTGCTCGCTTCGCTCGCTTGAGGAAGTTATACTGCCCACCCAACATGTAGGGAATGATGCTCGCTTCGCTCGCAAACGGTAGATCCCTAAGGGTAGGTTAAACTTCTGTAGGGGATGCTGCTCGCTTCGCTCGCTTGAGGAAGTTATACTGCCCACCCAACATGTAGGGGATGTTGCTCTCATCGCTCGCAAACGGTAGGTCTCTAAGGGTAGGTTTAACTTCTGTAGGGGATGCTGCTCGCTTCGCTCGCTTGAGGAAGTTATACTGCCCACCCAACTTGGCAGACGTTTTTTTCTGTTGGAAATTCTTACAAACAAATTAAATCTTATAAAACTATGTGGAACCACGAAAAGCTTATTAGTGGATGTTGCTCGCTTCGCTCGCAAGGTATACCTGTATATGTGTAGGACAAAGTCCGTATTTATTCTGTTGAAATGGCTCTCGTTTCGCTCGCAAGGTAGGTACCTATGTATACCTGCTCGCCTCGCAAGGTATTGCGTAGAAGTGCAAATGGGAACCCCCCTGTGAGGGTCCCTTCTGGTAAGCAACGTTGTGAAACGGGCGGCCCGGGTCGATTAATTTCTCATATTAAACGGTTCCCCTCGCTTCCGCTCGTGATTTGACCGACTGCCCGTCACTTTTTTCGATATCCGATTTCGGATTCAGATTCGGCGGACCCAAAGCTGTATTTCGCCCGCGAAAACCGTTCCGAAAAACGTACCTTTATGGGGTATATTTTAATCGGAAAAAACCAAGTTTTTCGGCGGACTTTTCGAGAAAACGGGTCCGTACTCTCGCATTTTTTTGACGCATTTCCCGATACTTTTTTCGCGATCCGATCGCGCCGTCGTCTTCCTCGTAGGAAAACCTACGAAACCCGTATTTTTCCGGAATTGTCAACGGCCGTTTAGAGGGGTAGGGGAAGTGGGGAAGTCCAAAAAGCGCACATTAATTCTTACTTCGACCCCCCTCCCGCCCTACGGCCCATGGTTCGGGTGGGATTAAACAATTTTAAATTCGCTTATACACCCTATCGGAAAATCCCAAGAAGATCCCCCCACTCGTAGATCCGGCCCACTCAGCCGTTTGGCTGTGCATAGACACGACAAACAGACAGACGGAGTTTCATTTTTATAAATAATAGAGATATCTATAAAAGAGGATGTATGTATGTATGTATATATGTATATTGCCTATAGACTCCGAAACCGCTCGACAGATTTTAATGAAACTTTCAGGTATTATTGAGCATGATTCAAGGATTGTTCCTGTAAAGTTTGGTGCAAATCCGTTCAAAGGGCTCTGACCCAGAGGGCATAAAAGGGTGCAGTGTCAGGTTTTAGAAATTTTAGTGGTTGTAGAAATAGTTGAACAGAAAGTACTGGTACCTTCTTGACGGCCTACTACATTTTTTTTTACATTTTATGTCTTTACTATGGCACATAAATGAAAAAGCGTCACGCGGGGAGCGTCACGCGGTGAGCGTTACGCGGAGATTCCCTAATGATCCCACGATTCTGAGATTTGGTATGTAGCCCCTTGAGGGACTTCTGAACACAACTGACCGATCCCAGATCAGCTGAGTGGCTCTAGAATCCAGTTTTTTCCCTAATGATCCCACGATTCTGAGATGTGGTATGTAGCCCCTTGAGGGACTTCTGAACACAACTGACCGATCCCAGATCAGCTGAGTGGCTCTAGAATCCAGTTTTTTCCCTAATGATCCCACGATTCTGAGATTTGGTATGTGGGCCCTTGAGGGACTTCTGAACACAACTGACCGATCCCAGATCAGCTGAGTGGCTCTAGAATCCAGTTTTTTCCCTAATGATCCCACGATTCTGAGATTTGGTATGTGGGCCCTTGAGGGACTTCTGAACACAACTGACCGATCCCAGATCGGCTGAGTGGCTCTAGAATCCAGTTTTTTCCCTAATGATCCCACGATTGACTTAATAACAGTTTAAAATTACGATCAATAAACAAATTTAATTTGGGCGCAGCAACGCGCGCGGGGGGGAACGCTAGTTGCACTATAATAACCAATGACTAGATGTGATAATTTGACTAGGATAATTAAATAAATATGTGGATATAAGTAGCTTCTGAAGATTTATTAAACAGTAGGTAGGTACCTACGTGAGGTAACTTGTTGAGACGAGTAAAGTTTCCTACCTATAGAGTGGCCACTGAAAGTCAAGATGTAGGTAACAGATAAGTATCACAGATATTAGATAAGTTCAGAAATTTTCATTCCCATAGCTGAAGAGGTAGGTAGATAGATGAAGAATGAAGGCCCAACTCCAAGTAAGGTAGTTTATTATGAATAGGAAAACAGGAAAACTGAATTTAAATGCAGAAAAAATGGGTCCCAGGTGGGAATCGAACCCACATCCTCCGGTTTACCGTACCGGCGCCTTTACCATCTTGGCCGCAAGGACCACTGGATGGAGAGAGCTTGGATCTGAGCCAACACCCCCCGAGAACCATTACTCTGCATTTTTCAATGAATTAACTTTAAATCAACTGTACCCTATTAGTTTAGTCACCGCTAACGAAACGGCCCGAAGAATTAATTCTTAATTTAATTAGTCGCCGTATGGATCCGGCAGGGGGTTTATTATGAATAGGAAAACAGGAAAACTGAATTTAAATGCAGAAAAAATGGGTCCCAGGTGGGAATCGAACCCACATCCTCCGGTTTACCGTACCGGCGCCTTTACCATCTTGGCCGCAAGGACCACTGGATGGAGAGAGCTTGGATCTGAGCCAACACCCCCCGAGAACCATTACTCTGCATTTTTCAATGAATTAACTTTAAATCAACTGTACCCTATTAGTTTAGTCACCGCTAACGAAACGGCCCGAAGAATTAATTCTTAATTTAATTAGTCGCCGTATAGATCCGGCAGGGGGTTTATTATGAATAGGAAAACAGGAAAACTGAATTTAAATGCAGAAAAATTGATTCTTCGGGCCGTTTCGTTAGCGGTGACTAAACTAATAGGGTACAGTTGATTTAAAGTTAATTCATTGAAAAATGCAGAGTAATGGTTCTCGGGGGGTGTTGGCTCAGATCCAAGCTCTCTCCATCCAGTGGTCCTTGCGGCCAAGATGGTAAAGGCGCCGCCGCCGGTACGGTAAACCGGAGGATGTGGGTTCGATTCCCACCTGGGACCCATTTTTTCTGCATTTAAATTCAGTTTTCCTGTTTTCCTATTCATAATAAACCCCCTGCCGGATCCATACGGCGACTAATTAAATTAAGAAGCAAGTAAGGTAGGTAGATGTAGAAGGTAGGTAAGAAGAATTGATACAGCCAAAACAGACCTTAAAGTGAAATGAAGATAAAGATGCAATAAGGAAAGATCTCACCACAATTATCTCTTAATCCTGAGCTGGAGATCGGTCAGCATGCAGGTGGCACTGATTGGAAATTATGAACCAACCAAATACCTACAACAGATAAAGTGGCAGTATCCACACCGGCAGCAATTCCCAGTGATATTTCGGGAAGGTTGATGAAATATGCAGCGATTTGGTACCAAAATCGAACTGGATAATTGTTAATAACGCACGGATGTTATGGGATACGATTTTGAATGATAAATAGGTCTGAATTTTGCAACGGCTGAACTAGAAGTGTGATGGCGGCTAGAACATGGCAGGTTCCAGTCAGGGATGCACGATAAAGCAGCTGATGCAGATGTTGAGAACACAAAATCACAACTCACTCACAGTAACTTGTAACAATATAAATAATACAAAAAAAAAAAGGGCATACAAAATTTCCTACATTAATTTAAAATATGATAAACTAGGATAAACGTAAATAATTGTATTGTATTTGAATAACACGCATTGAATTGAATACGAACACTTTATTGAAATAGAACAGTTGAAAAACATATATACATCACAGTATTGAAAAACGAACTAGCTGGATACTGTTGTGGTTGTTGTTGGGACAATGTATGGACATGACAATTCTCCCACGCTAATTTGGAACAAATTTAAATACATTTTTAATGAACAAAATCGCTTAAATAAGATGGTACGTTTCGGTTACGAGACGATCTTCGAAGTTGTGGAAGGGGTTGTTGCTGAGATTGAGGTTCTTGAGGCAATTCAGTCAGCTGCCGATGTGTCAGTTGACTCATGACTGGACTCAGGAGCGAATGTGACGGATTTATTTTGCACCTCTGTCCTGTGTAAATGGTCTATGTGACGTTTGATGCTCCCATTCTCATTGTCAATTTTTATTTGGTAGTGTAGTTTACCAAACTTTTTGAGAACGGTACCAAACTTCCAAGTCGATTTATTGTTGGTGTAGTATCGAGTTTGCACTCTATCTCCCACGCTCAGTTGTCTGACCTTTGAAGGATGATCGGCGTTCTTCGAGTGTTTGATTGGCCTCAGGGCATCCAATTGGCAGCGGAAATCACGTTGAAGGTAAAGTTCAGCAGGCGTTTTGTTACAGGCCAATGGCGTTGCTCGATATCTAAATAGGATGTCTCGAACTTTTGCATTTAGAGGCGCAGGATCATCACGCATGGCAGCTAATCTCCGTTTAAGAGTCTGAACATTTCGCTCTGCCAAACCGTTGGTTGAGGGGTGACCAGGCGCTATTAATTTTTGAAAAATTCCATTTTTGGAACAAAAATGTTTGAATTGTTCACTGACAAAAATGGATGCGTTATCAGACACCATAACATTGGGAAACCCATGAATGGCAAAAATGTCTTTGAGCATTTCAATTGTTGATGACGATGTCGGCGCATTTCTGGTGATTTTGACCTCAGCCCACCTGGATTTCGCGTCCATCACGATCAGGAAGAAATTATCTTGGTATGGCCCAGCTTAATCACAATGGATTCGATCCCAGTTCTGCTTCGGCTCATCCCATGGATGTAATGGAGCTTTAGGGGGGCTGGCTTTCATCTTTGCACATGGTTCGCATGATCTTGATAGGCGGTCGATATCCTTGTCTATTCCTTGCCAATAGACATAGCGTCTCGCAAGCTGCTTCATCTTTGTTATTCCAATATGAGTTCGATGAAGTTCATCCAATACAGATTTCTGTAGGGTTTTCGGCACAATGACTCGCTGGCCTTTGAAAAGAATACCACTGTCAAGGGTATATTCATAAGAGAGGTCAAGGCTTGTCTCCAACTCTAGGATGATTTGCTGAAGGTGTTCATCTGCTGTAGTCGCTTTCTGGATTGACTCAGCATTGAGAATGTCAGTTGAAATCTGGTTGATTGAAGCCATACATATTCTTTGGACTTCAGCGTTAATGGTCATGTCACTTGATGTTTGCTTTTGGGCTACTGGTGCTCGTGACAGACAGTCTGCGTTGACGTTGAGATGTCCATCTTTGAAGGCCACTTCATAGTCAAAGGCAGATAAGAATGTGGCGTACCTCAATAGGCGTCCTGAAGTCATGGGTGGAATTTTTGAATGTTGATGGAAAATACGCGTCAGAGGTTTGTTATCTGTTAACAATTTGAAGTGACGTCCGTATAAATAATTGAAGAAATGATCAACAGAATATACTATAGAGAGAGCCTCTCTATCAAGTTGAGAATAATTGCGTTCTGCAGGAGTCAACGACCTGGATGCAAAAGCAATAGGTCTCTCTTTATCATGTATAATGTGTGAAAGGACTCCCGCTACTCCAAAAGGGCTAGCGTCACAGGCAAGAATGATTGGTAATGATGGATCGTATGGTGTGAGTGTGCGATCACTTGTTATTTCATTTTTCAATTTAAGAAAAGCTGCTTCACAGTTGGCTGTCCACTTGAATTTATAATTTTTCTTCAATAACTCTCGAAGAGGAAACGTTATAGTTGATAGATTCGGTATGAATCGAGAATAATAAGTGCTCATACCTAAAAATCGACGTAATTCTTCTTGATTACCTGGTCTAGGCATGTTAACTATAGCGTCAATTTTTTCTGGACTTTTCGACATTTTGTTGTGTTCTACAACGTGTCCTAAGTATTCGATTTTTGTTTGATACAAAGAACATTTTCGTCTGTTTAGATGTAGATCAAATTTTTGAAGTCTTTGAAGACATAACTCTAAATTTTCTTGACATTCTTGTCTAGTGGTTCCATGTACCAAAATGTCATCAAAATACGTCAATGTTTTGGGCAAACCACTAAGAATTTGGTCGATTATTCTATTAAATTCACTTGGTGCAATTTTAATTCCAAATGAAAGTCTATTCATGGAATATGTGCCTTTATGAGTAGTGAGTGTCTGGATTTGACTACTTTCCTTGTCAACTTGGATGTGCAAGTATGCCTTGTATAAGTCAAGACGACAAAAGAATTTTGAATTCCGAAGACTGTTCAGGATTTCATCAATTTTTCGAATTGGATAGCTAGAATTAACCAATTGAGAATTAACCCCGATTTTATAATCAACGCACAACCGGACTGTTCCATCCGCCTTAGGAATGACCACTAGGGGTGATCCCCAATCACTGGTGGTCACCTTTGAAATTATACCTTGGGCTTCAAGGTCATCCAATTCCTTATCGACTTTTTCGCGGAGGGCGTAGGGTACCTCGCGTTCCCTGACAAACCTAGGTCTGGCATTGTCACGGAGGCGCAGTGAAACAGTGACACCCGGTACACAACCAACTGTTTCCTTGAAAATTTGAGGGAATCTCGAAACAACGGCTTCCATCGTGTCAAGGGGTTGAACTTGAAGAATTTTTGACTGGGTCGTAAGTTTTGAATCTATATCTTGAAGGTTGATACCCAAATGACGAATCCAAATACGTCCTAAAAGAGCGTCATAGTTTTCTGGTACAACGTATAATTGTTCAGTAGATGTCCTTCCTTGATAACTAACATTAACATTGACATACCCATCTGGGCGGAAGACATCACCTGTGTATGAGCGAAAAGCTATATTAGAATTTTGGAGAGGAGCGGAAATTTTGAGTTTACGAAATTGATCTCTGGGTACAAATGAAAATCCGGCTCCACTATCAACCTCGAATTTATGACTTTTTCCTTCCAATCCAACAGTAACGAAATATTTTTCGAGATCGGAGGTTGAAAACTTTTTATGTTGAAAAATGTCAATGATGCGGCTGACACTGTATTGACTGAAGGCATCATCACTTGAATAGTCATAATTATCAACATGATTTGTCGATTTATTCCCCGAATGGTTTTTAGAATCGAGAATAGCCTTAATACAGACACTTTTTATGTGACCCGTTTTTGAACAAAAAGTGCATTTTAGGTGTTTAGGGTCGGTTTTACAATCTTTAGAGACATGATTGTCACGACCACATCGGATACAGAGATCTTGAAGTCCTAATTTGGCAAAATCAAGTTTTGACGTAGATTTTGATTGTTGATTGCTCCTAGAACTGGATTGAGAGCGATTGTCGATTCTGTGAAAATTTGAATTTCGAGAAGATGAACGAGTACGAGAGAGCTTGTTGACAGTTTCATTGAAAGTTTCATTTGAAGCCATGGGTTTGTGTTGAGAAATCTCCCGACTATCCGCCTTGGAAGCCTCGAGCGCAAGTGCTTTTTTGACAATTGTATCAAAATCGTTTTCATTTGATTGCAAAATTTGTTCACGAATCGAATTTTCGCGCAATCCCCGGATGAATTGAGCGCGCAGGAAGATGCTGAGAATGGATTGATTACATGCACAAGGAGATTTGAATTCACAATCGATGGCAATACGTCGAAGGGTGGTAATATAATCAGTAACTGATTGGTTTTCGTTCTGGTAGGTAGATAAAAACTGGTGTTGAGCTACCATAATATTTCTTTGAGGACATAGATGCATTTCGAAAGTAGTTATTAGCTCATCATATTGAAGATCAGTCGGAATTTTAGGTGCGACAAGGGCAGCAAGGGTGTTGTAATTCGAAGAACCGACCGAATTTAGAAGTAGTTGCGCACATTGAACTTTGTTAGCCCAAATACTTTTCAATTTTAAGTAGTTTTCGAATCGTTGTTTGTAAAATTTGAAAGATTCTTTGTTCGAATCGAAGTTTTCGAAGGGCTGGATGAGGGCAAGGTTTGTGGCTTTTGAACTTGCAGTGACGGAACTACTGCTACTTTGAATTGTGGACGTGGACGGTCGAACGGGAGTTGTGACTTTCTCTACCATGCTAATCAAAGCTTTTTGTTGATTCGCAAACTCTGTCATAAACAATTTGAATTGTCTCCGTCCATTTAGATTGAATTTGAGCCACGGAACGTCGAAATAGTAGCTTGGATTGCTATCAACAGGTCGAAATCGGAAGGCGAGACCCGGTAACGATCGGGCGTTCATCCATCAAGTTACAACATAGAACAAACTCACCGATGTTGATGTAAACTTCCGTGGAATCACTTGTTTCAAACTCGTCGCCAACTTATTGTATTTGAATAACACGCATTGAATTGAATACGAACACTTTATTGAAATAGAACAGTTGAAAAACATATATACATCACAGTATTGAAAAACGAACTAGCTGGATACTGTTGTGGTTGTTGTTGGGACAATGTATGGACATGACAAATTGGTACAAGCTGACCCTACCAAAAGATATATGGAGGAAGGATATAAGCCCATGGAGCAGCCACTACTAGGAATGAATCCCATAGGCACCGAAAAGATAACGGCTTATCATTGTTGCTGTATTTTTCCAGGTGTTTATTGAAATTAATGAATATATTGAATCAGTGTGGAGTGATGAAAAAACGGATATTATGAAGGAAAAATAGGTGTAGGTGAAGTGATATAATGTGATGGTGGAATGGAGGAATATGGATTTCATCTGAACGGTTGCAGGTAAGGTCTTCGTTTATGATTGCTTGTGTTGCTGATTCCTGAACGATGTTTTACAACCATACGACGTTTCGGTCCTGGAGCAGGACCCAATTCATGTAGATAGTTTTCAATTTAGTTCTTCACTAGCAATAAAGTGGTGATTGCATTACAGTTTGTTGATAGTCCTATCAACTCTATCAACAACTATCAACAAACTGTAATGCAACCACCTTATTGCTAATGAAGAACTAAATTGAAAACTATCTACATGAATAGGGTCCTGCTCCACGATCGAAACGTCGTGGTTGAATGAACAACTCTACAAAAGACTAGCTTGGTCATCCCTCAACCTCAAGTTCTATATATATAATTCACTCATCGCACAGTGGGATGAAAGGCATATTTTCGCAGACATGGGCCTCTCGTTCTTGAAAATCGTGAAAAATTATCCAATATTTAGCCCCTTTATGTTTTCAAGAGTGAAAACAAGATAATGGAGTCAGAATGTAAGCATCAATAAGTAAGAATCAATGTAAGGATCCCTGTAATACACCTGTAATTTGGACAACTGAAATTAACGAGATTGTACAGAACAGTGTTACCGTGTGAAGTTTCTAGGTGAAAATCGTGATGAGGAAAAGCCGACTTATTTCCAAGCCATAAATCATGAGCAAATGTTGAATTTAGTGAGAGAATTGAGTTGGACAGATGTCCTCGATGGTGAGAACCCAACACCAATATAAACTTATATTAGTCAAATCAAAAATATCCATAACTATACTAATAAAACAATAACAAACAAAAACAAATGCAATAAATCCAAAACATAATCAATAAAAATATCGAGGCAAACTTATTCAACAGATACCTATAAACACTACCAAAGAAGGACAAAGAATACGATGAGCAGATAAGGGGACCCCAAGCATAGCCAAAGATTTTACTGATGAATATAACTTAGTAAATAGATATAAATTATGTTAAATACTGATACTTATATAGATTTTCAGGTACTTTTCCGCTATACCCCCCAGTCAATTTGTCTTCAACACGCCTGCCCGATGTTTCTAGGCATTCCTTCTTACTTACGTAGAATTTCAAGCTGTGGGAAGAAATAATATGTTGTGGTTTGATTGCCTCCACGTGAATTCGCACAAGTAGCATGAACATGAATTCGCACAAATAGATCAGAATGCTGTGGTGGTCTGGATGCTCGCAAGCTCGCATCTCAAAATTACATAACATCAAGTAGTCAATCCCTTAGTAAAAATACAGATTAGTTGGACATGTAGGTCAGAATGATGTGTATACTTTGGCGGCCTGGATGCTCGCAAGCTCGCATCTCAAAATACATAACATAACATAATCTAAGAAACAAGTAATGCTTAGAAACATGGGCGGGCGTGCTGAAGACAAATTGACTGGAGGGGGGGGGGGGGAATAACGGAAAAGTACCGATTTTCACTTACCTAGATGCTAAAAAAATTAACAACTAAGGAATTTTTAAGAATAAAAACTATAATAGCAAGGTAAACTACAAACTAAATATAAGTAAAGTAATGACAATAATATATTTATATGTTCATATATGTGTATGTGTGTATGGATATGTATAAAAAATATAACAGCAAACCTTATAACGAAACTTGAAAAAAGGCGAACTTTGTAAATTTATCAACTCCTTAAGAGGCCGTACGGCAAAAGCACACGAGCAATAATAAAAATCTAATAACTAGAGAGATTAGTAATTATAAATATACCGTATGAATATCGGCGTAGAAGGCTAGCTAACACAGAAATAATAAAGCTGTGAGTAATAACTTGCTGCGTTTATGATTTTATATTCACTGGCTTCACCTAACGTGAAATAACATGACTCTCACTACGTGGAAAGATATTTTTTAGTCACACTGGAACAGATGTTATGTATAAGAATTCCATGAGATATATATATGAATCATCGGCGGAGTACCTTCTTCATCCTAAGCGTTAAAACAGCCTTCACTGACAGGATATGTCTAGTCCGTTCTGTAAAAAGAGAGGGTGCAGATGGCGAGTCGTGAAGATGAGATCAAGGCGAGATTTTTGTTTTTCTTCGATCTGATACCAGAACAAACCTTATTACTTTTTACTAATTGTGCAACTGACTCACGAGGTGTGGAAACACTTTTTAATAGCTGCGTTCATTTTCGTCTATAGCGTGTTGATAATTTTTGGGAAATTCAAATCAATCGCTCAATACAATAATGATTTGATGTTAGTAGTTTAGTCGGCCGTAAGTACTTGTGTCGTTGGAATTAGTCGGGATGCGGCCCAGGGAAAAAAATGAATTTATTTCATGTTGTTTAATAAGCGATGTTTCGTCCTCTTATTGAGGACATCTTCAGGTTTGGTGTTTCCAGGAAAAAATAATCATCCGAATATAACGGACTTGTCTAATAACAATAATAATGGTTCACCCCGTCAAATAAGTCAAAGACTCATGTACTTGAGAATATCAAGAAAGGTTAAAATAAATGTCCTTTCCATTCTGTATATTTTTTCTGGTGACATTTATTTTAACCTTTCTTGATATTCTCAAGAACATGAGTCTGTGACTTATTTGACCGGGTGAACGAACCACTGTTATTGTTATTAGACAAGTCCGTTATATTCGGATGGTTATTTTTTCCTGGACACAACAAATCCTGAAGATGTCCTCAGTAAGAGGACGAAACGTCGCTTATTAAACAACATGAAATAAATTCATTTTTTCCCCTGGGCCGTATCCCGACGAATTTCAATACAATAATGATGGCATCATGGTACTCTTATTGGATGAAGTCATAGAGGGTGTGCCGAATGTTTTACTTTAACTGATAATTGGTTTTTGACTATCACAATATCGACTCGCGGTTTGGTGTTAGCGAATTTTTGAAGAAAATTAAGCTATTGCTCTCGCCTCAAAATTTGTAGAATGTGAATTTTTGAAAAAATTGTATGCAGAAATCCGTTTCAGGCTATTCTGAATCATATTCTGAAGTTTAACGCATTTTTTTATGTATGTATGTATGTATATATGTATGTATATGTGATGGAGTGAGGAACCCTGAACTATCCACCTACCAAATTAGGACGAACGCCAATCAATGTATTCTTTACCATCAATTATTATCCATCGATTTATTCACTTTCGATCATATAATCGATTTGTCACTCGAATAACACAATGTGTCGTCACTAGCTGCTCATAACTCCCCTCGCGGCACAAATGCGAACTTAGATGGATATAATATACCTGCTACCTACCTTTGTCAGTCAGTTCGTTATCGTTGTTGTTACAGGAAGGATCGTCTTCCAATTTATGTTTTACTTTACGTTACCTATTTGTGAATCTGATTCTGTTTAACTTACTATGATGTGATCCGTCGAGGGGGAGTACGCTAATTTCGAGTGTTTGTAAAGTTTCTATAATAAACTGTGTTATTATTAACGTTTTACATTCGGTATTGTGATTGGTTTACCCTATGGCATCGGACATTGAAGAAGGACAGTTGTGTGAGGATGAGGGGGACATCACATCAGAAGTGGGATATCGTAATCTACGAGCAGGATTTCATGAGAATCACTATGGAAATAGTCGAGGTGAGTTTTATCAAGATTTTTCGGATTCTAGAAAAGAAAGGGGTCGGCCAATTTCGCAACGCAGTTCGGGTGACGCCTTACCTTACTCGGAACAAGGGTCATCACCCGATCGCCCTCCCGATTTTTCCAGGGCGCATAGGAGCAGGAGGGGGGCCTCTGGACGCTCACCATCTCCCTCCGCACCCCTCTTCCACCACGATTCTTTAGTGCACAGTGGCGACTCCCTACGGGATTTGTTGACACAACAAACCCTTGCAATGAAAACTTTGGCAGAGTATTTTATACAAAATCAAGGTCAAACCCCCTCAGAGCATTTGAAACTCTCGCTTCCTGAGTATGACCCCAAAAATAAACAAGTTCAGCCCAAATCATGGTGCAATACAGTTGAGTGTTGTTTGACTTCACAGGATCAACAAGGAAGACGTTTAATTGTTGCCCTGAGTAGAGCCTTAAAAGGAGAGGCTGCTGATTGGTTTACTACTATTGTCCACCCTCAACTCACATGGGACGAATTCAGATCGCTCTTTCTTCACCAATATGACATAGCACTCACACCAGCCGGATTCATGCTTCAATGTTTCCAAGCTAGACCACGAGATTTTGAAAATTATGCCACATTCGCCTCACGAACTATCAATCAATTTGTTGCTCACTACCGCCAGTCATCAGTGGAAGAAATTGCTGTATCAGTGGCTCTCTCTCAGATAGCTCAAGCAGACACAAGAGCACGTCATCTTTGCTACACCGAAAAGATAAATAGCCGTGAAAAGTTGCTTCAGGAATTACGGGTTCTGTCATTTAAGAGACCAGGAGGTTATGACAGCGGTCCTGGAAATGCCAAGAAGAGTCGACCAAACTATGAAAGCCCTCAGCATTCATCCTCTCAGGATTATACTTCCCGCTGTGGGAAATGTCGAAGATCTGGACACAAAACCTCAGAGTGCCGATCATCATCATCCTTGACCTCATCAAATCAGCCAAGGAAGCCATCCAACTTCAGCAATACAACGTGCTTTTCCTGCAACCAAAAGGGGCATATTGCTCCAAACTGCCCAAAGAAGAAGATGTCAGACAAGCGTGGACCAGGAGACACCAGCAGCCAGAGGTCTCAGCCAGTCGAGAAGCAGGTTGGCCTATGCATTGCTAACCCAGAAGGCACATTAACCCACCAAGGTGATGTATTCAAGTATTGTTTTGATTCTGGATCAGAGTGCTCACTCCTTTGTTTGTCCTTTAGTACCCGCTTTGATGGGCCTTTGTTCAATAATGTAGTTCACTTGCATGGTTTAGGGTCATCAATTACCATTTCTCAGTGCCAAAAACAAGCCAGAGTAAAGATTAATGGACACGACATTCAAGTCCTGTTCCATATTGTAGCTGATGGTGCTTTGCCTAAACCCATCATTTTGGGACGTGAAATTCTGGCTCCAGATTTTTGTATGGTAATAACTATATCTTCTTGCACGCTTTGGAAGGACCATCCTCCATTCATGCTAAACCGTAATTTTCTGGATACATCCAGAACTCATGGGGAAGGCGCTGAACCTGTGGGTTCTTCTGGCATTGAAAAATGGGACACTTCTACAAAGGGGCGTGGGCATTCTGATTCCATGAACACCACAAAAAATGAAATATTTTCTGTATCCTTGGGTGATCTCTGCTCTTTGGAGCAGTGCACTGAGGATGAAGTCGTGTTGTTCAGTGAGGTGTTAGGTGGTCATAGTGACAATATCCCTTCACTTGATTTTCACCCATCTTGTGTTGTCCCAGCTTTAGGATCTTGCCAAGTCTTGCCAGTTAGCACTCAACATTTCGAATCAGTTCACACTGACCTTCCTGTTAGTCAAAGGGGGGATCTCATCAAAATTTTGACTAATTATTCCCAATATTTTATTGATGGAATACCTACCACTCGTGTGACGACAGGAACATTCAAAATTCGCCTTCTTGACCCTTCCAAAATTGTCCACCGTCGACCATACAAACTTAGTCCTGTACATCGTGAACTGGTGCGAGAGCGCATCAAAGAACTTGAAGATGCCAAAGTAATTCGCCCCAGTTCTTCTCCATATGCAAGCCCAATACTTCTTGTTCCTAAAAAGACAGGTGGTTATCGAATGGCCGTTGATTTTAGGGCTCTCAATGCAAATACAGTCCCAGATAGATACCCTTTGCCATTGATAACTGATCAAATAGCGCGTTTACACGGTGCTCGATGGTTTTCTATTCTTGATGCTGCTAGTGGATTTCATCAAATCCCAGTTGAAGAAGAGTCCATAGAAAAGTTAGCTTTTGTCACACCAGACGGTCAATGGGAATATTTGGCCTTGCCCTTTGGGGTGCGCAATGGACCAAGTGTTTACCAACGAGCAATCATGAAAGCCTTAGGAGACTTAGCATTTGATTACGTCACATGCTATATGGATGATCTGCTTATCTCAGCAAGCACTCAAGCTGAGGCACTTATCCGATTAGATCATGTTCTAGGAGTTCTTACTTCTGCTGGATTTTCTTTAAACCTTTCGAAGTGTTTGTTCATTGTCTCGAAAATTAAATACTTAGGCTACGAGATAGAAAATGGAGAAATAAAACCGAACAAATCCAAAGTTGAAGCTCTGACAAAATTGCCACCTCCCTCTACTCTTCGTACTCTTCGCCAATTTTTAGGTTTAGCTTCTTATTTTCGGCATTTTATCCAAAATTTCGCCCAAATAGCTGCTCCCTTGTTTAAATTAACCCGTAAAACTGATGATTCAGCTAATGAGAGTAAGAATCGACCAATTCCTTGGAATGACAGTCATGAAAAGGTTCGCCAACAACTTATTGGCATGCTTACCTCAGAACCCATTTTAACCATTTTCAACCCATCCTACCCCATTGAGTTGCACTGTGATGCAAGCTCTTTAGGTTTTGGCGCAATTTTGATTAATATAGTTGACAAAAAGCCGAGACCAGTAGCCTATTACAGTAAGAGAACCACGACTGCCGAATCTAACTTTCATTCATATGAGCTAGAGACTTTGGCAGTGGTTTATGCCATAAAGCATTTTCACAATTATTTACAATGTCACTTGTTTACCGTTGTGACAGATTGTGCATCATTGCGCGCAACTCAAAATAAGCAAGACTTGATACCTCGTGTTCAACGGTGGTGGTCTTTCTTGCAAAGTTTTGATTTTAAAATGCAATATCGTCAATCCTCGCGTATGCAACATGTTGATTTTTTTAGTAGGAACCCTATTGAAGAAGCTGATGAAGTCAACAACTTTCCAATACCTGAACAACCTATTGCCAAACCCAAAATTAATCAGGCATTGTCTGTGAATACCTCAACATTAGGTTTATCAACCCCAAAAATGCGACCACATGGAAAACATCGGAATTTCAAACCTCAATATAAAACTTCTTCCGAAAAACTCGTGCAATTAACATCTATTTCAACTGATTGGCTCCTAACAGCTCAGCAAAATGACCCGTTTGTTACTGAAATAATTTCGAAATTGAATGCTAACGAAATAGATTCAGATATTCAAAACACTTACGAGATGCACTCTGGTGTACTGTGTCGTAAAGTACAGCGACACACTCGCACTAGGTACCTCCCAATCGTTCCCCATTCTCTTCGGTACGCTGTTGTTTCTAATGTCCATGAATCTCTATTCCACTTGGGTAATGAGAAAACCTTAGAGGCGTTGTACCAACATTATTGGTTCGAACATGTGGCGAAATACGTTCGAAAATTTGTTGAGAACTGCCTTGTGTGCAAAACATCAAAAACAGATTCAGGACCTCGCCAAATTCAACTCCACCCTATACCAAAAGTTGCAGAACCATGGCACACTATTCATCTAGATGCTTCTGGTAAACTAAGCGGAAAAAAAGACTCTCAAGAATATCTTTACGTTTTCATAGATGCATTCACTAAGTACTGTGTATTGCAGCACACACGTTCCTTAGGTGCTGCAAGTGCTATCAAAGCGTTAACATCTCTCATAAATTTCTTTGGTCCTCCTCAGCGTATAATCTGTGACCAAGGTACAAATTTCACTGCTAAAGATTTTCAAGATTTTTGTGTATCACATCAAATTGACCTCCATTTTATAGCCACAGGAGCATCACGAGCAAACGGTCAGGTCGAGCGCCTTATGAGTACCTTACGTAATATGCTCACTGCTGCTGAATCAGATCAGCATAAAACATGGCAATCTTGTGTTGGAGAAATTCAATTAGCTTTAAATACCACACCTCATAGTGTTACTAAGGTATCCCCCATGCAACTGATGTTTGGACGAGTTTCCAGGCCTTTGCAACTAATTTCTATCACTGACCACCTCACTGATCAACCATCCACTAGCCTACAAACGTTGCGTGACTCAGCCGCACAATTGATGGAAAAACAAGCTGAAACTAGTAAAACTCGATTTGATAGAGGCAAACTGTCAGTAAAGCGTTTTCAAGTGAATGATTTGGTTTTTTCACAAACGGAGGTGAGAAATAGAGTCAAGTTGGATGATGCCTATAGAGGCCCCTATAAAATTGTAAAAGTTATGCCTGATGATCGCTACTTGTTGCAGTCCGTCTCTGGCGGAACAAAGAAGTTTTTGAAATATCCCCACGAACGTTTGCGCAAGGCACCTACCCTTGATGAATTGAATCCTCTCCCTGATAGTGGAGAGCTTTCTCAATAAAATTTGGCTGACACGATGCTTTATTGTTTTGTGTGGACTATCCCACATGTGACTGTGGATCCTCCCAGTCAATCTACGACTTCAGCCTGTGAGGCTGGTCGGTAGATCGTCTGAGTTTTATTTAAGTCATGTCACGCCTGTGTTAATTATAGTTGTTTGCGGTTTTCGGTTCTCTACCTTGCTTGGCACCCACGGCGGCTCGTCATGGTCGGACCCTCTTCCTTTGTCCCTCCCTTTACGATGCCTTCCGTCCTCACAGTCACTTCTTTTCTGATAGGGTGATTGTCAAGCCCAAGTGAGTTCGAGCCCGGTCTCCCGCATTCTTGATTTTTCTCTCAGCCACTGGTAGCTCCTCGGGCTGATTTTATTTTATTTTATGGCACTGGATTCACCTCTGCCATTGGATTCATTTGAGGCACTGGACTCTCCTCTGCCTGCTGTAATCCTTGCATGCTGTAACCCTTGATTTTATTTTATTTTATTTTATGGCACTGGATTCACCTCTGCCATTGGATTCATTTGAGGCACTGGACTCTCCTCTGCCTGCTGTAACCCTTGCATGCGCACTTCGTTTGTTGGTTTGACGACACTACTTGATATTGTACTGACACTGTATTTGTTCTCTCCCTCCTCTGCTGTGCTTTGCTCATCAGGGTATCCTCTGAAATAGTTTCTATTTTTGCTTTCACTGCTCTCCCTTGCCTTGTTAGGGCAGAGATTAGGCCCATTTGGTTCGATCTAATGGGCTGAATTTGGTCCTTCCAGGTGATCAGCGCTCCCGAGGACGGCAGCAATGTCAGGATCGCCGTGTGATGGAGTGAGGAACCCTGAACTATCCACCTACCAAATTAGGACGAACGCCAATCAATGTATTCTTTACCATCAATTATTATCCATCGATTTATTCACTTTCGATCATATAATCGATTTGTCACTCGAATAACACAATGTGTCGTCACTAGCTGCTCATAACTCCCCTCGCGGCACAAATGCGAACTTAGATGGATATAATATACCTGCTACCTACCTTTGTCAGTCAGTTCGTTATCGTTGTTGTTACAGGAAGGATCGTCTTCCAATTTATGTTTTATTTTACGTTACCTATTTGTGAATCTGATTCTGTTTAACTTACTATGATGTGATCCGTCGAGGGGGAGTACGCTAATTTCGAGTGTTTGTAAAGTTTCTATAATAAACTGTGTTATTATTAACGTTTTACATTCGGTATTGTGATTGGTTTACCCTATGGCATCGGACATTGAAGAAGGACAGTTGTGTGAGGATGAGGGGGACATCACATATATATGTATGTATATATGTATGTGTCATTCCAGACGATAACTGTCCGTAGAATTGTGCTAGAAACTTCAAACAAATTTTAAAATGTTAAGGACACAAAACGAAAGTTCAAGTTCGTTGGCCAGCATGATCGGATTACATCTTCGGGTTGAAATTTTCAAAAATGTAGTCAACAATGTAGTCAAAATGTAGTCAAAATAGACTGTTTTTTGCGATTTGTTGTGCGAAATAATTTTTTCAGCATACTAACATGTGGTATATTCGGAATCAGCGTAAAATTTCCTATAAGAATATGTATCAAGTTTTCAAAAATTTCAAAGTTGAAAATCAGTCAAAAATCGAAATAATGCCGTTCGCTAGTTGTAAAAATCGGTAATATTTGCATGAAACATTGTCCAAATTCAGATTGAACTACTCTTATGGAAGTATCCCTCTATAACCAATCCTAGAACCATGCTGTTTAAAACGTAGGTAGTAGGTGCTTGTTAAAAAAAAAAAAAAAAAAAAAAAATAAAAAAAAAAAAAAAAAAAAAAAAAAATGTAATCACAACTGATGAGTTTACTCTGTGAAATATTCCGTCCTCCGATTCTTTCGGTCGCTCTCTTTAATGTTTTACGCTCAACTGTTTTAGGACTTGATGTAGCTTTAATACTGACTGTGGCTTAGAAAATATCAGCCATGAAATTATGAAGAAGTTTTATTTATGTACGTACTAGCACGCAGACCCAAGGCCTCGCTCCGCTCGAAATGTCGAAGATTTCTTCAAAAATTCGCTCATGGGGTCATGCTGCATGACTGGCCTTTTTCTATTAGAACTGGATTATTTACTGTAAATCAAAACATGTTAAAATGCTACGACGTGCATAGCGATAATATGCTATGATGTAGCACCACAGTTCCCAACATTTTAGTTTTTGCCTATCACAATATTGACACTTGCGGTTTGGTGTTTCTATTAGAACTGGTTTAATTACTGTAAAACAACACATGTTAAAATTCTACGTCATGCATAGCGATAATATACTATGAAGTAGCACCACAATTCCCAACATTCTCTCCCCTTGAGATGCAGACACTTGACGTGGTATCTCAATGTCATGGACAGCTTCTTTCTTCCCTTGGTGAACTTCGTCTTCTTCTGGGGTGGGAAGTGGGCAAAGTTTGGTGACAGAGCGTTTTGTGATAGCACCATTTGGTTAGCGTATCAAAGCTACGCGGACTCGTCCATCTTCCCCTGGGTGCACATCAATGATGCGTGCAATTTCCCACTTCAACGGAACTCGATTTTCTTCTCTCAGTTTTACTTTCGCGTTTGAAATGAACCGAAAAATCCATGAAGTTATTCTTGTTAAGCGATCCCAAGAAGAGAAATATTTTGCAAATTCTGATATGAGTTTATTGTTAAATTTTAAGGCCAGACAGTATTTTGTTTTTCCCCTTTCTGGGATGTCCTGGACGGTTGGAGTAGAGTATAAGGGGAAGATAGCACCACCCAGCCAAGCGGGTCCTTCCCACCACAATCAATGGTGTAGGATTTCCTTTGATAATAAACCCCTGGAAGCAATATCTGCAGGATTTTCGGCTACGGGTGCGTAGTAACATTGATTAACAGCAGACACATTTTGAATTTTTTGCACATAATTGGCACCAATTCAACTTTTAATGTTGTTGTTAAACTATCATTAATATTAGCATGATGAGGTAACTAACAATGAGGTAGTTTATCAAATTCCTCTCTAGGTACTTCTTCCATGTGTCCCATTTCTTCATATTCGTCAATAAATGATTTATATTTTGATTTTCGCACCGCATTTTTGTTCAAAGTGGATTCCAACCTTGAGAAGCGCATTAGTGCAACATTGAAGCTTGGTCCTAAATTTTCTGGTTGCAATCTGAACAGTAATTTTACCATGAACGTTGCGGAGAACGACACCGGAGAAATATTTGATTTGAATATATTTTCACAACATTCATTTTCATCTTTAGTAGGTTTGAGAATTCGGGCTATTGAATTAAATTAGGTTATTAGAAAGCATAATTTATTTTCTGATCCTCGATTCAACTTCCCCGCCAAAATTTAACCAAGTTTTGTAAAAAAAAAAAAAAAAAATCCTGGAGCCGAAAATGAGATCAATGACAAACAGTAGGTACATGTTTTTGCAGTAATTAATAATTGTTTTTTCTGCGCAGGCTTACAGTTTAAAAATGTATACCATCTGTTGGTCCTATGAATTCCCATTTGACAAATTGAACAATTTCATGATTTATCAGCCAAGTTCTTGTTAGCAGTAGCCTGTGTTGCAATAAAAGCCTTTTTTGTCGAATTTCCAACATTATAGGTTCCCTGGTGAGGATTTTCTTTGGAGGTTACAGTACCTAAGATATCATTTGTTAAACATTCATTTTGAACAAAGTTCATGAGATCGTCATAAATGGGATGTTTAGTTTTATCGGGAGACTGTTTTTCAAATGCTCGTTTCGTATTAGAATCGAGTATCCTATAAATCCAATGGAACATATGATCTGAAAAGTTTTCCAAATCAAGCCTTGTTAATGAGGCAACATTTAATTGTATAGTAGTAACAAATTCCTGGAGCTTAGAATGATTTGAGCTAGTAAGAGGTCGTAACTCGAAAAGTTTTTCAAAATGATAATTCACCACTACTCTAGAATTTCCATGTCGCTCTTTGAGTTTATTCAATAAATCAAGTTATAATGACCTGCAAAAGTGACCGATTCAATGCCCTTAAGTAGAGCACCGGATAAATGTGATTTTAATATACTAAATTTTTCAATATTAGTATAATAAGGTTTATCTCCAACCAATGCTGAAAACTTGGAAATAAAGGATGAAAATTCCTAAAATCTTTCCCGAAAATGTTGGAAGTTGTAAGTAGGGTAAATTCAGATGAGGTTGGTTGGTAGGTACTATAGGTTCAGGCGATTTAGATGTAGTAGCAACGACATTATGATGCTCATATTTGTCCAAACAAGCATAATATAGGGCATCAAAAGATGACTTAAGTTGTACTGTGTTGAGTGAGAGGGATTCGATTTTACACACCAATAAGTCTATCTTCTCAAGTATTTCCTCAAATTCTGTATGTGTATCAGGTAGCTGTATGGCGCGAATTAGAAACTCATTTTTCTTGACCGGAAAATGAGCAATGAGGTCATATGTATTTTGCAAACGAAGCCATAATCTTTCTTTCTTGTTAATTTACAATGCGAACTGGGTTTCTGCGTGGCTATCAGGATTCATTGTGGCCAAAAGAATGGGAGTGATACACGGGTGAACAGCAATAAAGAACGTTTTCAAGAGAAAATATCCAACAGTCGGTAATAAATTAGAGAAGATAGACAGACGGCAGACAGGATAAGGATGTCAAGTTTCAAGGTCACGGAAACGAATGAGAGCGGTCCCAATCCTTTAGGATGAGTACGGGATCGATCGGAAAAGCCCAGCAATAATAGCCAATTAGGTAACGTATCTGAGAGTCAAGCCCCCCCAACGCGCCGGCGCACAGCCTGTTTTAGCGAGAACTAACGGGAAAAATGGCAACCTCTTTACCTGTTGTCTCAATAGTTTCTGGAATTCGAAAAAAGATTAGAGCAGACTGTAATTATACGAAATTACCGGGAAAAATCTAGAGCGAACAAACCAAAACTTATAACGAGAGCCCTTCACAATATGGCACTTATTTTTGCGAAATAGGGCCCTAAAAAATATGGCAATATGGCACTTATTTTTGCCAAAATATAGCACTTATTCGACTCGATATGGCACTTATTTTTCAACCCTCCCCGACCACCCCAGCTGTTTTGAGGGGATAATATTACAACATACAAGTTATTTATACTTACATTATTTATTTTATATACAAATCATTGTTTATTTACAAAGAATTTTTTTTTTTTTTTTTACAAATGATAGTTTTAATTAGAAAAAAAATCACATTATATTATTTTATTATTATAGAAGAATAACATCAGATGTGCTGCAATGCTTTCCATGGAAAATCCCAGCCGCCGATCACTCAAAAGGTATTTCATTTTGACATTTTCATGTCTTTGCTTTGGCACATAAACTAAAAAAACGTCACGGAAAATAATTGCTCACGAAAATTGCTCACGAAAATTGTCCCAAGTGGCCACAACGATGATTATGACCATCAGAAATGACGTTTTTACCTAATGATCCCACGATTCTGAGATTTGGTATGTGGGCCCTTGAGGGACTTCTGAACACAACTGACCGATCCCAGATCAGCTGAGTGGCTCTAGAATCCAGTTTTTTCCCTAATGGTCCCACGATTCTGAGATTTGGTATGTAGCCCCTTGAGGGACTTCTGAACACAACTGACCGATCCCAGATCAGCTGAGTGGCTCTAGAATCCAGTTTTTTCCCTAATGATCCCACGATTCTGAGATTTGGTATGTAGCCCCTTGAGGGACTTCTGAACACAACTGACCGATCCCAGATCAGCTGAGTGGCTCTAGAATCCAGTTTTTTCCCTAATGATCCCACGATTCTGAGATTTGGTATGTAGCCCCTTGAGGGACTTCTGAACACAACTGACCGATCCAAGATCAGCTGAGTGGCTCTAGAAACCAGTTTTTTCCCTAATGATCCCACGATTCTGAGACTCGGTATGTAGCCCCTTGAGGGACTTCTGAACGCAACTGACTTATCCCAGATCAGCTGAGTGGCTCTAGAAACCAGTTTTTTCCCTAATGATCCCACGATTCTGAGATTTGGTATGTAGCCCCTTGAGGGACTTCTGAACACAACTGACCGATCCAAGATCAGCTGAGTGGCTCTAGAATCCAGTTTTTTCCCTAATGATTCCACGATTCTGAGATTTGGTATGTGGGCCCTTGAGGGACTTCTGAACACAACTGACCGATCCCAGATCAGCTGAGTGGCTCTAGAAACCAGTTTTTTCCCTAATGATCCCACGATTCTGAGATTTGGTATGTAGCCCCTTGAGGGACTTCTGAACACAACTGACCGATCCAAGATCAGCTGAGTGGCTCTAGAATCCAGTTTTTTCCCTAATGATCCCACGATTCTGAGATTTGGTATGTGGGCCCTTGAGGGACTTCTGAACACAACTGACCGATCCCAGATCAGCTGAGTGGCTCTAGAATCCAGTTTTTTCCCTAATGATCCCACGATTCTGAGATTTGGTATGTGGGCCCTTGAGGGACTTCTGAACACAACTGACCGATCCCAGATCAGCTGAGTGGCTCTAGAATCCATTTTTTTCCCTAATGATCCCACGATTCTGAGATTTGGTATGTAGCCCCTTGAGGGACTTCTGAACACAACTGACCGATCCCAGATCAGCTGAGTGGCTCTTGAATCCAGTTTTTTCCCTAATGATCCCACGATTCTGAGATTTGGTATGTAGCCCCTTGAGGGACTTCTGAACGCAACTGACCGATCCCAGATCAGCTGAGTGGCTCTAGAATCCAGTTTTTTCCCTAATGATCCCACGATTCTGAGATTTGGTATGTAGCCCCTTGAGGGACTTCTGAACACAACTGACCGATCCCAGATCAGCTGAGTGGCTCTAGAATCCCAGATCAGCTGAGTGGCTCTAGAAACCAGTTTTTTCCCTAATGATCCCACGATTCTGAGATTTGGTATGTAGCCCCTTGAGGGACTTCTGAACACAACTGACCAATCCAAGATCAGCTGAGTGGCTCTAGAATCCAGTTTTTTCCCTAATGATCCCACGATTCTGAGATTTGGTATGTGGGCCCTTGAGGGACTTCTGAACACAACTGACCGATCCCAGATCAGCTGAGTGGCTCTAGAATCCATTTTTTCCCCTAATGATCCCACGATTCTGAGATTTGGTATGTAGCCCCTTGAGGGACTTCTGAACACAACTGACCGATCCAAGATCACCTGAGTGGCTCTAGAATCCAGTTTTTTCCCTAATGATCCCACGAATCTGAGATTTGGTATGTAGCCCCTTGAGGGACTTCTGAACACAACTGACCGATTACAGATCAGCTGAGTGGCTCTAGAATCCAGTTTTTTCCCTAATGATAAAAAAATAATAAGAAAACACACATGAAAATGTCCCAATGTGTTGCAGACTCGTATGCAAGCATTTCTGATGATTTCCGCTTACTTTACTAAGTTTACATCAAAATTATGGTTTAACTTAGAGTAATTTTTCCCTCCGTGAGAGCTTGATTCAACAAAACATGAAGAGACGTTGAAAAAGTCTATACCTACCTGCAGTATTTACTTACCAATCCAATCGTCGACCATTAATCTCCCAAAACACCAACAAATTGAAAAATGATATCGGCCACCCAAGCCGTGTGTACCTACTTACCTACCGTAGTTCAAATAGAAAACATCAACCGTCGTGAAATTTTGAAAAAGTGCTCTCTACATCAGCTGATGTTTTCGGGGCGTATTTCATAGCGAAGACATCAGTAGGTTCCCAGTCTTCCTTCAGAGTGTCTTCCTTACCAGACAGAGTGGCAACATTATTGTCGACTTCCTCCCACCCACAATTCCTGCCGAGGACGGCCTTGATTTTCTCCAGGATCTTCTTCCCAGTGGCTCCTGGATAAACGGTGTCCGAAATACACATTCTCTCGACACTTGTAATCAGCTGCAGGCTTTAAGACTGAAAAGATTCAATTATGCCCGGAATTTCCTTGAAATTTGACTCAACGAAAAGAAGCTGAGGGAAGAGGCTAGTTTGGGCATGTTGAATGCAAGCAAAAAATCATCGAAGAACGAAAAATTCACGAACACTTCACTATGAAATCTTAGATTGGAATGAATAACGATGTACAGAATTTTTTTGTTTATACAAGGTCCTCAGGTCATTAACTGGACTTAGGGCTCTACTGCAGCCCCCTTCAATCTAATACCTCTACAAATGACCTCACGGTTCGACAACCTCACCTCGTCAACTTAGGGTTTTAACAAATTTTCCCTTAAAATTTCTTTTATTTTTTCATTATTTTAAATGAGTTTTGCGAAAAAAAAGGTAAAACATGGCACAAACGTGTCATTTTCAGAAAAATCGGCAGAATATGGCATTTTACCGAAAAATCGGCAGAATATGGCATTTTTGTATGGCGCCATGGCAATATGGCATTTGAAGGGCTCTGGTTATAACCGAAGCTAGGTATGAAATATATTATTTATGTAAAAATCGAAACTATAGAAACTAAAGGGGGGAGACTCATGAAAGCTTGAAATGAGAAAAGGAAGCACCAACGCTTACCTATAGTTCTTCGTTTTCTTGCCTGTCTGTCTGGTTCCATCGTCCTTCCTCTCGCAGAGCTGCACAATTTCGGCGCGGGTTCGATCCTGAAATAATGTAAAATAATGGGGCGCTGCACGGAGCAAATTGATTTAAATATCGATTGTGCACTTTCGGACGGGATGGCAACGGATACTGACTGAATTAGTTTTCAAGCGTTCTGGTGTGTTGGTGGGATGGGAGAGTCTTCAAGCTTCCAAGGCGAGAGGGCACTCCAGCCGGTCATTCTTTACAAAAAATAGAACATTAAAAAATTGTTGCACAACATTATGCTGAAAACGTAGTTAAATTTTTTAATTTTAGCCGAAAAACCTGTAAAAACTGAAAAGAAAACCTAAAAATCCCTAACCTTTTTAGAATCACCGAATTTTATAAATATAGTACATGGTTTTTGCCATAAAACTGGTTTTTAACAATTTCTTCCAACTGAAATTGTTCAAATTTCAGTACTTGTTGTATATACGATAGATAAGAAAATTCGCTCATACGATCATGCTGCATGACTGGAACTTTTTTAGCAAATTTTAATGCATTTTTAGTACATTTTTCAGTCCAATTTTGTACATTAATTTTTGAATGTTCTATTTTAGAGTTAATAAACTTTATTTCAGCAATATTCTACCAAAAAAATATAAATTTAACAGTTTTTGGCCGTTTTTGGCCAATTTTAATGATTTTTTAGAACATATTTTGAATTTTGACCAATTTAAAGTGCTGAAAAAATGCTGGCCAACAAACTCATCCTTTCATTTGGAAAGCTTGATTTTTTGGCGCTAGAACGGAATTTTTATCTCAATCCTGAGGAGAGTTATCCTACACACCTATAGGAGTAGTATATAGTATAGTATAGTAGTACTCTTATAACAGACTATATTTTGGCTATTCGTTTTAAGGGGGAACTGTTCATGTAGCCGGGAGTGGGATTTTCCAGGGTTTTTTCTTCTCTTTTTAGCGAATTTTTGAAGAAAATTAAGCTATTGCTCTCGCCTCAAAATTTGTGGAATGTGAATTTTTGAAAAAATTTTATGCAGAAATCCGTTTCAGGCTATTTTGAATCATATTCTGAAGTTAAACGCATTTTTTTATGTATGTATGTATGTATGTATGTATGTATATATGTTAGCGTGGCCTTGGGGCCCACGTCTGGCAGAAGCATCCTGTAGAGGCCCACGCAGCAATTAGTATAGAGCGAGACCGGCCCAGGTATGCTTCTGAGGATTTGCGGCGAATGGCAGCAGAAGAGGCAGAGGCTGTGCGCAATGGGGTACGTCAAATTAATGTTTATTTGCAGCAACGTTTTCCCATGCGCACGCTTTCTGCCATTCAATCTCTTCGCCTGATGCCCCACTACAAGCAGCTTGTCCAGGATGCAATCCTGGCAAATAGCAGTGGGGGCTCTCCCACATCTCCGGCAGACGTGGGACAACAGCCCGCCATTCAGCAATCCTCCCCCGTGACCTCCGGTCTTCTTTCAGACTTGAAGACTGAAGTATTGAGGCTCGAGGAGCAGGTAGACAATATTGTTGGTTATGAGAGTGCCTACCTGCAGGATCTGGCGAGGCGGGCTGTTGAGGGGCCAAATGGCTTGGAGGACGAGGTCGCGGCCTATGTGCAGAGGATCTTCCCGCAGGTTGAGGAAGCGACCGTGGCGAGGCACCAGGGAGGAGTTCCTCCTAATGTGGTGCCTCGTGGAGGTCGCAGAGCGGCTAAGCAAGCAAGGAGGCGGGAATACCAGCGAGTCCAGAGATTGTGGAGGAAGCATCCGGCTCGTGCAGCTGCGGAGGTACTGGAGGGAGCTGGGGAAGAACAAGTTATGCCCCCCCTCCAGGAGTTTGTGGATTACTGGGAGCCACTTATGAGTGTTCCCAGCCACAACTCTGGTGAGCCAGTTGTACCCCCAGCTTCCACCAGGGACTCCTTACGCAGCATCATGTGCACACCGGTGCTTCATGACGAGGCACATAAGTGCCGTGTCAAAAACTCCACTTCTGCTGGACCCGATGGTATATCCGCCCGACGCTGGAATAAAGCTCCGAAGAATATAAGGCTGCTCATCCTCAACCTGTTGCTACTATCTGGAAGACCCCCGAAAGCGTTGACCCGTGCCCGGACAGTTTTCATCCCAAAGAAAGGGGGAAGTGGGCCTGGAGGCTACCGTCCAATTTCTATTTCGTCGGTGGTCTTCCGCCACTTCCAAAAGGTTCTGGCATCTCGCCTCCAAGTGGCTGGTGTCATAGGTGACGTCCAGAGAGCATTTCGGCCAGCGGATGGCACAGCGGAGAATCTAACAGTTCTCCAAAGTGTCACTTCGCTGGCCCGTATCAAGAAACGGCAGCTCCATCTTGCCGCTCTGGACGTCGCTAAGGCCTTTGACACAGTAAGCCACAATGCCCTGACCGATTGTCTTCGTGGTGTCAGGGCACCTACTCGATTAATTGAGTATGTTGCCTGTCTGTACCACGAAGGCGTGACGGTCCTCGAGGCACAAGGTGAGATGTCAGGGGATGTTGTTATTGGGCGCGGGGTACGCCAGGGGGATCCTCTGTCGCCACTCCTCTTCAACCTGGTCGTGGATACGGCCTTGGGTAAGCTGCCAGCTGAAATAGGGTTCGATCTCGCCCCTGGGGTGCGAGTAGGTGCGTTGGCTTTTGCTGATGATGTCATCCTACTCGCAGAAACCCGTGAGGGCTTGCAGATCTCCCTCAACGCATTTGCTGAGCAGCTAGCCAGGTGTGGTTTGGTGGTCAACCCAGCTAAGTGTGGGTCGGTCTCCTTGGTCCCGTCGGGTCGCCAGCATAAGGTGAAGGTAGTGGATGAGGAGTGTTTTGTCTTAGGACAAACTTCCATCCCTGCCCGATCCATGCTGGAGGTCTGGCGGTACCTTGGAGTCGACTTCATGGGTGTTGCTACCATTGCCGCAAGCCGTGTGGACCTTCGTGGAGCACTAGCTCGTGTCACCAAGGCTCCACTGAAGCCACAGCAGAAGCTGCGCCTCCTTCGCACGTACTTACTGCCAAAGCTAACCTATGGGCTAGTCTTTGGCAGGCTTACTGCGGGGAGGCTGCTTGAGTTAGACCGCGAAGTACGCTCTGCTGTGCGCTCTTGGCTAGGCTTTCCACCTGGTGTCCCAAGTGCCTATATCCATGCGCCGGTCAAGGCCGGTGGGCTTGGCATTGTCTCTCTCTCTCAGCCTCTATCCCATCTTTGCGCCGCCATCGCCTGCTTGCCCTAAGGGGCTCGAGCTGGGAGGTCGCCCACACTGCTGCTGACCTTGATTTTGTCAGGCAGCAGTTGCTGTGGTGCGATCGAGCAACTCCAACTGCTCCAAAACCCAGCTCATCTGCTGAGTTCGCTGCTGCTCTGCATGATTCAGTGGATGGTAAAGAACTCCGACAGTGCTCTGAGTCCCCCATTTCCTCCCAGTGGGTTGAATGGGCTTCAGAGGGCATTGGGGCCCGCGACTACCGACATTTTCATGCCGTCCGCGTGGCTACGTTAGCCACAGCGGTGAGGTGTTCTAGAGGTAGTCGTGGGACAGTAGACACCCTCTGCCGTGCCTGTTGGGGTAAAAATGAGGATCTGTATCATGTGGTGCAGCAGTGTGTACGAACTCAAGGTGGCCGCATTCTGCGTTATGATGCGGTTGCCAAGCAGATAGCAGGTGCTTTGTCATCCAGCGGCTGGGATGTGGAGAGAGAGAGACTGTACCATATGCCAAGCGACCGGGGCAAGAAGCCAGATATCGTTGCCATCAAGCCCGATGGGTCTGCCATAATCCTGGATGTCCAAGTTGTATCTTAGACCTGGAGGGCTAAAATAAGTAAATATGATAGGAACGACCTGCGACAGGCGATATCTGAGCTAAAAGGAGTGGCGCCTAATAACATCAAGGTCATGGCCGCGACCGTCTCATGGCGCGGGGTGTGGTGCGGGAAAAGTGCCACGGAGCTTCTCGAGTTGGGCATCTCGGCAGGAGTGCTCCGTGGTATCACCACCCGCGTCCTTCGGGGCTCTTACCTGAATTGGTGGTCATTCTATAGGGGCACATCCTTCCATCCCTCTCTCCCTCCTCCATCTTCCTCAACTTCCCTAATCCCTAGAGCCGGCGTCGGGTAAACCTGGGCGTCCTCCCCACTTTTTAATTTAGTTTTTTCGTTTTTTTCTTAATGGCGTGCCCCCTCCGTCTTTGAGGGGAGTTTTCTATTAAAAAAAAAAAAATGTATATATGTATGTGTCATTCCAGACGATAACTGTCCGTAGAATTGTGCTAGAAACTTCAAACAAATTTTAAAATGTTAAGGACACAAAACGAAAGTTCAAGTTCGTTGGCCAGCATGATCGGATTACATCTTCGGGTTGAAATTTTCAAAAATGTAGTCAAAAATTTCAAAATAGCCTGTTTTTTTGCGATTTGTTGTGCGAAATAATTTTTTCAGCATACTTACATGTGGTATATTCGGAATCAGCGTAAAATTTCCTAGAAGAATATGTATCAAGTTTCCAAAAATTTCAAAGTTGAAAAATCAGTCAAAAATCGAAATAATACCGTTCGCTAGTTGTGAATTTCTCTACACGATCAATAGCGACTGAAATGTCGAAGATTTCTTGAAAAATTCGCTCATGGGGTCATGCTGCATGACTGGACTTTTTTTTTCTTTGACTAACGTCAAATGTGATTAAGTGTTCCCTAATTCATACCCAAGGACAGAGCGGCGCCATCCCCAAACCCTATCAAATCTTCGGCGGAGATCCATTTCTTTCGCGATCCTCTGATGCACATGGATGCTTCTCTTGCTATTGCGAATCCAATTCTCACCCTCAGCCATTCTCTTATTTGTCCCTGTGGTCTGAACCATTTTTCAGCCAATTTTTCGGCTAGAACTTTGGTAAAGGCCACCATCTGTGGGGCAAAGAGACTGTCGACCGAGCAGACTAGGGGAGTAAATGATGCGTGTATAGTAGTAATATAGTATATAGTATAGGAGTAGTTATCATACTCACATAGACATTTTTCAAAGATTTTGATTTTAAAATTTTCCGAGCCATTGCGATAGCTTCATTTTCTACGATAATTCGCTAAGAGACAAAATTCTGAATTATGTGCATTTTGACGCCTCGTTTTAGCTTTTGTAGAATCAATCTACTGTTGAATATTTGGCATGTAGAATCAATCTACTGTTGAATATTTGGCATGTAGAATCAATCTACTGTTGAATATTTGGCATGTAGAATCAATCTACTGTTGAATATTTGGCATCAGGCCAAATGCCCCAACGTCCGAAGCCATGCCATGCCATGCCATGTGGCATGCGCCTCCCACTATGTGCAAAGAAAATGGAGTTTGAGGGGACAGGGTGATGTCACGGGGGGGGGGGGGGGGGACAAATTGGGCCGAAGTTCTACATAGTTACCTACCTCGTTATCTCGTAGCAGTGGTTCATTGAAAGCTAGACAATGCAATTGCAAAATATATGATATTATGAATGACGATGTTGTGTCGGTAAAGAAATAGTTCTCAAGGAAAAATCAACAAAAACAATCGATCGATCGATTGTTACAATTGACAATCGACCATCTCTAATACTAGTACCCAGAAGACTGCTATCTTGTCGGATATGCGGATGATGTTGCGGCAGTTATCCTGACTAGAACCACGGAATTGGAACAGAATAAACTGAATCAAGTAATGGTAAAAATCACTAGATGGATGGAAGACCATATGTTGACATTAGCAGCAGCTAAAACCGAAGTAGTTGTGTTCACTCGAAAACGGATCCCTACCATAATCCCAATACAAACAGGGAGTACAGAAGTCACCAGCAAACCAACAGTAAACTACTTGGGAATCATATTAGATACTAAAATTACATTCTGGGAGCAAATAAAGAAATCAGCAGACAAGGCGTCAAAGAAAACAACTGCTCTTAGTCATCTCATGAGAAATATCAATGGGCCAAGGCAATGTAAGCGTCGTCTCATAATGACCGTTGTACAATCAATACTCTTGTACGGTGCGGAGGTATGGGCAGATGCTCTAAACATTGCCTACTATCGCAAGAGAATTATTGCAGTTCAACGAAGAGGAGCGCTGAGGATTGCATGTGCCTACAGAACAGTGTCAGAGCCAGCCATGCTCGTACTTACAAGCAGCATCCCAATACATCTATTGGCTGCAGAACGCAAACGAATCTTTGATAGAAGAGAGGAAGGAGAAAGAGCTCATTTAGCCGCTGAAGAGAGAGAATATACAATGGCAAGATGGCAGGAAATGTGGACTGTAGAGCAGAGAGGGAGATGGACAGCACGCTTGATTCCTCAGATCAAGGTATGGCTAGATAGAAAACATGGAGAAGTAAACTTTTTCCTGACTCAGTTCCTTTCTGGTCATGGGCTGTTTTACTCATATCTCTATAAAATGGGAAAAGTAGACTCCCCAATATGTCCATACTGCCAGGAAATGGACGATGATGTGCTCCATACTTTCTTTGTATGCAAGCGATGGGATACAGAAAGGAGAAGGCTGCAGGAATCTCTGGAATTACCACCTCAAGACGTGACACGGGAGGTGGTAGTAGCCAAAATGATTGAACGAAAGCAAAAATGGAATTTTGTAGCTGCCTACGTTGAAGACATCCTCCAGAAAAGATCATCTTGGAACGGGAGAGGCAGAGTAGGAGGGAGCACATGGATAGACAGGACTGAAGAAATTTCTCAAGGACTCGGCCTGAAGTAATGTGTTAAACAGTTCCAGGCTGAGTTCCAACGTGGGAAAAGGAAGGTGAGGTTTTAGTGTGTTTGAATCACACATAACCTGGAGTGCGGTCCCTCTTGGGTATCTTACGAGATCCGGTTACCACCTTAGGATCTTAAAGATTTCCTCACCTGCCTACGTAAAAAAAAAAAAAAAAATAAAAATAAAAAAATAAATAAATAAAAAAAAACTAGTACCCAATCTGAGCTCGCCAGAATATTTTCAATTCATAAAACATGATTTAATTAATACATGTACTCCATTCGTTCAAATCAATCCCAGTTCGTGGTAATTGTAATTTAGCTCAGGTGGAAATTTATAGCCCAGGTTGCGGGTATAAGAAGGCTAGTTTAATTGGTGATGACTTAAGATTGCATGGACCAACACAAAAAGGTCGTAGAGAATTGAATATGACCGAAGCGAAAAGGGAAAATCGGACTTATTCTCTTTCAATGGCCCTTCGATATTTTCCCTTGACCTCATAGCATTACAAAGTGGGTATAGAATAGGGTTCTGAAGGGGATAACTCACATCTGTTGCCAGAACATGACAAGGGTGTGAAACATGGTTCCGCGCCGATTGCCGCCCTTTTTTCCGCCATAAAACCTCAGGTAAACGACCCTTCACGCCCTACTTGTTAGAGCAATTGTAGTACGGAATGGTTTACGATGCGGGCCCTCCCTTTTTGGCTAAGTAACAGCTTTTCGTCTTATTTTTCCTCCGTCCTGAAGGAAGGACACAATGTTGCAAGGCCCAGACGGACTCCTCGATCCCAAAGACTTCCATTCTCTCCTCCAGACGTCTGGATATGACTCAAGTCATAACTGCTAGGGTACCATTATGGCCCATATTCTCGTGACGTCACGCCTGGAGTAGGTTCGCGTTTTAGCCAAAGTCGGCCATGAGACCGCCCTACGTCAATGAATCGCTACTCAACCAACCTATTTCTCACAAGAAGTTTGCCGTCTCACGTCAACATAATTCGTGGTTATAAGGCCATTTTTCAACAGTTCGTTTTGAAAAAGTATAATATTGTAGCAATACAAAGTTTCAATTCGACTAAATGTTACAATAATCATGCCTGTCAGCGCAATAATTGATTGCAGATTGCTGTCAACAATACCAATCTAACGTGAGCGAGTTTTTATTTGGACAAGGAGCCTACTAACTATAGTAGTTAATCAGTGTCAGAAAACTAAAGAACTTCATTCGTTTAGGCTTTGAGAATAATTAACCTGAAAAATAGTAAAGAAAAGATGATTGAAAATTCCTCAGGTGTCTGTACTGCTGTGTAGGTACCTAGCCATTGCTAAGGTAGCTTCATCAGCGTTTTATTATAAGTTCGTAGTACTATGCTTAACTGAGGAAGCTTTACTTGTTATATTGAATGAATAAAAGGAGAGATTTGATAGTTTGTCAAAATAAGAAAGGCAGGTTGTTGCTACACCAAGAAACGAAACTACTTAGGTAGGTACGTACGTCATACCAGATTTGCTGTTGGTTTAAAGTGCCTAAACAAAGTAGGTGGGTCGTTGCTTTGCCGACGAATACAACCGCCGATTAGCAAGTTTGTCAACTATCGAATCAGGGAATATGCAACATGAATTAAAAACCAGCTGCAAGGAAAAAACCTTGAAATGCATTCCTCTGAAGGTAAGATTTCATAAAGACGGCATTGGCAGTGCAGTTATTGCCCGAGTTTTGCAGTTACGCAAATTTTATGAACAAAAACGGTAATTAGGTACCTGCTTTCGTTTTGATCAATGAAGTACCTACATGAACAAGTAATAATATATACGGAAAGTATGTAGGTATACCTTACCTCTAGGTACTTACCTTTCCTCATGTGATACAACTTACTATTCCCGCATAACAGAGCTCTTATAACACATCCTTTCACAAGACCACTTTCACAGTACTCTAAAGATTTTTAGTTTCAATTGATTCAAAGAACAGTTCTAAAACTAGATAGGTAATCCACAACATCTTTGCGGCTGAAATCTGGATCATCTAGAACACTTGTATGTCAACTCCCCAACACACATTTCATATGGATCTCTACCCCACAGATTAAATCTTGCGTTCGTAGCGTTTGAGGTCAACACCTGATAATAACTTGATGTCATTTGCATACAATTTATCACCTTGCATATTACAAATAATGAAAATATTGACTCGGAACTAGGTGAGACTATGTTATGCTGTTGTCCAGCTGTGACTACAATTGGCGCATTTCCGCATATGTTTACTCGTCACCATGACAACAAGGTGAAATAATTCGATTTCGCCTTGCCTCGATGTAAGGATGCGCTAGTGTCCAAGTCTCGAGAATATCACCCATAACAGAGGCCGACTTTTACACAGCGATAGGCAGCCTACTGTTCAGCGACTCCCTGATGACTCGAACGGTGATGAAACCGACAAAGAGGTATCCATTTAGGTATAGGAGCCATTTTAGGTATAGGTGCAAAGGGTATATTCGGTTTCAGCGTGAAATTGCCTATAGGGTAGGGCCAACAAATAATTTTGTCAAGCCAGAATAGCATTTTCGCCCACTTTGAGACGCTCTTCAATCGGAGTAATTAATTCTAAGGTGTTTTTAGCGAATTTTCTTAGAAAATAAAGCTATTGCAATGGCTCCAAAAATTTTAAAATAAAAATTTTCAAAAATTTTCTTCATCGAAATCTGTTTTGAGGCATTCTGAAATGATTCCTGGATTTTAACGCTTTTATATATATATATATATATATATATATATATATATATATATATATATATATATATATATATATATATATATATATATATATATATGTGTGTCATTCCAGACGATAACTCTCGATAGAATTGAGATAAAAACTTCGTTCTTTCGCCAAAAAATCAAGCATTTCAAAAGAAAGGATGAGTTCGTTGGCCAACACTTTTGAGTACATTAAATTGGTCAAATTTCGAATAATGTACCCAAAAAATCACTAAAAATGGCTGAAAACGGCCAACAATTGTTACCTAATTTTTTTTTTTTTTTTTTTTGCAGAATTTTAGTCAAAACTAAATTTTCAACGATTAACTAGGACATTAAAAAATTTTGCTCAAAATTGTGATGAATAACGTACTTAAATGTCATTAAAATTTGCTAAAATATCTATAAAAACTGCAAAAAAATTTAAAAATCAAAAATCCCTTTTGAATCAGTGGAGTTTTATTTAGAATAAGTTTTTTGCCATAAAATTGGTTTTTAACCATTTCTGTCAACTAAAATTGCTCCAATTTCAATGCAATTTAACATACAGAGTATGATAGATAGTTTATGAAAATTTGCTCATACGATCATGCTGCATGATTGGAACTTTTAGCGAATTTTTGAAGAAAATTAAGCTATTGCTCTCGCCTCAAAATTTGTAGAATGTGAATTTTTGAAAAATTTTTATGCAGAAATCCGTTTTAGGGTATTCTGAATCATATTCTGAAGTTTAACGCATTTTTTTATGTATGTATATATGTATGTATGTATGTATGTATGTATGTATGTATGTGTCATTCCAGACGATAACTGTCCGTAGAATTGTGCTAGAAACTTCAAACAAATTTTAAAATGTTAAGGACACAAAACGAAAGTTCAAGTTCGTTGGCCATCGTGATCGGATGACATCTTCGGGTTGAAATTTTCAAAAATGTAGTCAAAAATGTCAAAATAGCCTGTTTTTTGCGATTTGTAGTGCGAAATAATTTTTTCAGCATACTAACATGTGGTATATTCGGAATCAGCGTAAAATTTCCTATAAGAATATGTATCAAGTTTTCAAAAATTTCAAAGTTGAAAAATCAGTCAAAAATCGAAATAATGCCGTTCGCTAGTTGTAAAAATCGGTAATATTTGCATGAAACATTGTCCAAATTCAGATTGAACTACTCTTATGGAAGTATCCCTGTATAACCAATCCTAGAAACATGCTGTTTAGGGGTAGAACCATGCTGTAGATAGAATTTGATTCCATGTTTGTCTATCAAAATCATAAACTAAAATTTTTCTACACGATCAATAGCGACTGAAACGTCGAAGATTTCTTCAAAAATTCGCTCATACGATCATGCCGCATGACTGGAACTTTTTTTCTCGTTTTCCCACTTTGCAGGTCGCATACTGCGATTTCGAGTGAGAAGCGTAGATCAAGGGTCGAGGGTAGGTCGCATACCTACTATAATGGTATCACTGCTAGAAACAGTAAAATAAGTGTAAGTAATCAACCATTTCAGTTGGGGTTTTCAGCGGTCCTCCAAATGGAGGATCAGAATTCGTTCTGAAGATTACGCCATTGCCTCACCTCCTTGATTGGAGAGGAGTTAGTAAATTGAGTAGGTACCTATTCTCAAATTCGAAGAACTCTTCCTGTGCGAGAGAGATGATTCAAGATTACACTTGAGTAAAACCACAAATTTTGAGGTTGCTTACCTCTTAATTACAAATTCGTGCAATCAATATGTTGGAGCTCTTGAAAATAATTAATTTTTGTTTATTATTTTCAATGATGAACCTTTGTAATCCACCAAGAAATTAGACAAAAAAACGCGGCAGGCCGCTCGTACTTTCTCTCTTATGAGAGAGGAGCTATGAGCATTGAACATGTCTCAGTAATTTTAATGTTTTTTATTGTTTTAAATAAAATAACAATTAGAAAACATAAAATAATTATAAATAACACACAATTACTGAATTTGCTGTAAGCCAGTCTTGACGATGCCCAATTCTTCCACGAATATGAATTCACAGTGCTTTTTTTAATAACTGGTACTGTGAAATATCCATTCACATCATATTGACAAAATACTTGCAACCACCTAGATCTTCAATATTAATCTAACACCAATAATAACACCTGTATTTAATGTTCTAAATAAACTTATATTACGTTAATTAAATGACCGATTTCATTGCTAGTATACACAATCATAACAACACCTAACTTGTTTATAGGTTGCGTGACTTTTTTCTTTGCGTAACAAAATTTCGCGAAGCTCTAGAGGTACTCCAACGTCACCTAAGTGAAATTGAGGATTGGTCAAAGAAATGGAGACTCAAGATCAACAGCTCCAAATCAGCTGCAGTACCTTTCACCTATTGGAGACAGAACTTCACAGACCAACTTACGATGAACAACGAAACAATTAGCCCAGTCAAATTAGAGGAAACAGGAGAAAAAATTCATAGTAAAGAAATTTCTTCACCAGGCTCTTCCTTCACACCTAGTAAATCACATCTCAAAAGTCCCCTAGTATGGGGGGTGAGCTCGAGGAGGGGGGGGGGGGGGGTGTTTTTCTCCTTTTTTTCGACTTTTTTTTCGGTTTTTTGCCTATAACTCGAAAAGTAAGCGTTCTAGCGACTTGTTTACTATTACCAGAATTAAAGTGCATAAAATTTCCTACAATTTTTACTCCTGACTTCATTCTCTACGATTAGGCGTTCCGCCGCTAGAGCGCGTTGAAAAGTAGGTATAATTTCAAAAAATCAGCAAAAAGGCCTTTATGCTCTTTTTACGCAGAAATCATTCGTATGTAGCTTCTGGGTGACTTAGAATACATCATGATTTGTTTTAAGAACATCAGTGATGCTCGGACAGTGGTTTGAGCAGGTTTCATGTAGGTATGTCTTTTTTTTCTGTTCTTCGCTTACATCCTGGAAACTGTGATACCTAACCATAACATATTTTCAGCACCCTTACCAACTCACTGTGAATTATCAGTGAATATATATGTTTACAAAACACAGTGGCTCTAAAAAAGAAAAGAAAAAAAGGAACTAAAGAAAATGAGCTGTGTTTCACCAAAAAATGTTTAATGTGCAGGTACAGTATAACCCATGTTAAAGTAATATTCACAAAAGGAGTGGGAGGGGGAAGGGGTCATCAATCTTCACAGGTATCTGCTCTTCATCCATTGAGAATCACCATCCACAGTCAAACTGAAAATTAAAAATCGGATAACAGTGAGGTGCATATAATCTTATATTGATAGATAGATGAAGTTCATGCAGATGATTAGGATGAAACTTACAGGGCGATGACATATGTGTTGAGTGGGTAGTCTTATGGTTCCATGTCTGTTTCATCATCTTCTGTAGATGAACCGTCGTCAGCAAGTGGTGGGTTGTTTGTGCAGGAACCTGAACAGTTGGAGCAGAGTGTTGAGCAGTGGATGCCAGCTCTGCGGCATCCACATCGACCACTACCGCAGCTTTTGGTGCAGCTGCAAAATATATTCTGCAGGATTGGGGCTGGAGTAGGGAGTCAATGGCTTCCTCAAACCAATTCCAACTTTGGATCCACCAGCAACATCTGAAATTCTGCAGAATATATTTTGCAGCTGCACCAAAAGCTGCGGTAGTGCTCGATGTGGATGCCGCAGAGCTGGCGTCCACTGCTCAACACTCTGCTCCAACTGTTCAGGTTCCAGCAAAAATAACCCACCACTTGCTGACGACGGTTCATCTACAGAAGATGATGAAACAGACATGGAACCATAAGACTACCCACTCAACACATAAATATATCATCGCCCTGTGAGTTCCATTCTAATCATCTGCATGAACTTCATCTATCTATCAATATAAGATTATATGCACCTCACTGTAATCCGATTTTGAATTTTCAGTTTGACTATGGATGGTGATTCTCAATGGATGAAGAGCAGATACCTGTGAAGATTGATGACCCCTTCCCCCTCCCACTCCTTTTGTGAATATTACTTTAACATGGGTTATACTGTACCTGCACATTAAACATTTTTTGGTGAAACACAGCTCATTTTCTTTAGTTCCTTTTTTTCTTTTCTTTTTTAGAGCCACTGTGTTTTGTATACATATATATTCACTGATAATTCACAGTGAGTTGGTAAGGGTGCTGAAAATATGTTATGGTTATCACAGTTTCCAGGATGTAAGCGAAGAACAGAAAAAAAAAGACATACCTACATGAAACCTGCTCAAACCACTGTCCGAGCATCACTGATGTTCTTAAAACAAATCATGATGTATTCTAAGTCACCCAGAAGCTACATACGAATGATTTCTGCGTAAAAAGAGCATAAAGGCCTTTTAACTGATTTTTTGAAATTATACCTACTTTTCAACGCGCTCTAGCGGCGGAACGCCTAATCGTAGAGAATGAAGTCAGGAGTGAAAATTGTAGGAAATTTTATGCACTTTAATTCTGGTAATAGTAAACAAGTCGCTAGAACGCTTACTTTTCGAGTTATAGGCAAAAAACCGAAAAAAAAGTCGAAAAAAAGGAGAAAAACACCCCCCCCCCCCTCCTCGAGCTCACCCCCCATACTAGGGGACTTTTGAGATATGATTTACTAGGTGTGAAGGAAGAGCCTGGTGAAGAAATTTCTTTACTATGAATTTTTTCTCCTATTTGCCTCTTTTTGGTCTAATTTGACTGGGCTAAATACGCTGCAACATGTCACATCAATAAAATCCAAGTATTGCAAAACCGGGTATTGCGCACGATAACTGGAGCGGACTGGTTTGTTCGAAATTCAGTTCTCCACAATGATCTTGGAATCCCGATGGTGAAGACTGTGATCAAGAACACGTATGTGAGAATGAGCAGCAAAATGGTGAACCACACTAATCCCTTAATAGCATCCATTCCCATCAATTCACCTGAACTCCCACCGAGCCGTCGCCTAAAAAAACGTCGCCTTCAAGACGCTCTATTAGGAGATATAGAGTTCGAAAATATGGAATAAACTGGATAAAGGGTAGCCACTGGGCTACACCTCACTACATGTGCCACGTGAATTAGGATCTTTATCCTACTATATTTAATTGCATGCAAAACTGTAATGTTCTTAAACAATAAAGTTATCTAATAGTTTTAAAAAAAAAAAAAAAAAAAAAAATTACAAAATTTCCGTAACAAAATTTCCGGTTGACCCGTCGACTAAGACATTTTCAATGACAAAAAGTTCCGGTCATGCAGCATTACTTGCTTGCAAGTATTGTATTATGTTACATCGTTTTGAAATTTGAACACTAAAGTGCAAAGAAATTGTGACAAGTGACAACTAGTTTTATGGCGTGGTTGTAGGAGAGCTTCCACAAGTTTTGACTAGTTACACAGATCAGGGGTATGGGTCAGTTTGAGCGGAACTGTCTGATCCTTTGACTCGAAACGGGCGTCTAAAGTATATTTTAGTTCGGAACTGTATCATTGTAAAATTTGCTTCAGCGCGGAACTGGTAGGTAAGATGAGTTTTTTGGTGAAGAAACAGGTATCCACCCTCCTTGCCACCTCTTCGATTAATCCCTAAGACATACCAGTGATCGGCGCAGAAGGTCACTAACGCAGAAATAAACTTATTTTGTGTAATACTTTGCAGTGATAGTGCCTCAGGAGAGTTTCGAAAAGCGTCTTCAACATATAGTGGCCGTCATCATGAGGAGCGTCTGGAGTTACACCCCGCAGGCCGCTTCGCTAGGGCTACCAACCTATCAAACCAGGAACTAACCGTATACATCTCCTTTTAGCGAATTTTTGAAGAAAATTAAGCTATTGCTCACGCCTCAAAATTTGTAGAACCAATGTAAATTTTTGAAAAAATTTTATGCAGAAATCCGTTTCAGGCTATTCTGAATCATATTCTGAAGTTTAACGCATTTTTTTATGTATGTATGTATGTGTCATTCCAGACGATAACTGTCCGTAGAATTGTGCTAGAAACTTCAAACAAATTTTAAAATGTTAAGGACACAAAACGAAAGTTCAAGTTCGTTGGTCAGCATGATCGGATTACATCTTCGGGTTGAAATTTTCAAAAATGTAGTCAAAAATTTCAAAATAGCCTGTTTTTTGCGATTTGTTAAGCGAAATAATTTTTTCAGCATACTAACATGTGGTACCTATATTCGGAATCAGCGTTAAATTTCCTATAAGAATATGTAACAAGTTTTCAAAAATTTCAAAGTTAAAAAATCAGTCAAATTAAATCGAAATAATTCCGTTCGCTAGTTGTAAAAATCGGTAATATTTGCATGAAACATTGTCCAAATTCAGATTGAACTACTCTTATGGAAGTATCCCTGTATAACCAATCCTAGAACCATACTGTTTAAAACGTAGGTAGTAGGTGCTTGTTTAAAAAAATCATAAACTAAAATTTCTCTACACGATCAATAGCGACTGAAATGTCGAAGATTTCTTCAACAATTCGCTCATGGGGTCATGCTGCATGACTGGACTTTTTGTTCTAAAGCTCTCCCGCCGTGTGCAGGCTTGTGTTTCCTACCAAGCAAACTTTGCACTGCTTTGCTTCTTCTTAAAGAGCTTTTCTACTGTAATGATGCTCACCTGATGAAGATAGTTACCTACTTTTGGAAAGTAAATATCTAGTGCAGTAAAGTAAACTATGACCTGTTTACTGCGTGGGCTTGATCTACTCATGCCAGTTCCAGTTGAACAAGAGATCAAATTTTCGTACCAACTAGTACCTATCAAGTGTACCTGTATACATACTGTTATAAACGCTGATCAATAGTGACACAAAGCCAGTTCGAAACCTTCAAAATTCCAATAGGAATCATTTATGACACGTAATAGTAATAAGAAGGAGGTACTAGTAATAAATTATTGTTTTCACCATTTTCATCAGACTTCCGTGAATGATTTTTAATTCAATCCAGATTTCAGTCTAGCTATTTTACAAACTTTGGAACGTTCAAATGTACCGAATTTGTGGGGTAATTGGAGGGGGTAATTCCAATGTTGCTCGAAGTATTTGGTCTTGTGGGAAGGGGGGGGGGGGCACCGATTTATCGTAGTTAATATTTTCAACCAATTTGTAAAAGCATTTCATAAATACGGTTGTTAGTGATGAGTGGGGGGATTCCTCGCAGCATTCATGTTGGGTTATAATTTATAGGGGTAAATCTATTCGCTATCCTCACCAAAATCAAAACAACCCATAGGTACATTTCACGTTACCGTAGCAGCTACTAATGATAGAAACGTGTTGAAATTGGTCAGGAATGATTAAATCGTCTTCTAATTATCCTCAAAATCTGAAAGAAACCAGACGTTTAGGGCTGGAGAAAATTAATATTGATTAAATTGACGATTGCTCATGCACAGTGGGAAAGATTGACGAGAGAACAATGAAACTGATAGGGGACCATCAACAGCTAAACCCGCACTTTCCGTAAAAATGTCTTCAGAATCGGACAAAATCTGTGGAAATCAAGCTCATTACAAGGATTTGTGAAGACAGAAGCACACTCACATACTGATACGAAACGAAAGTCATTCCGAATGGTTGAAAATGTAAAATGCGAGTGGAAATTTGGATTTTGGAGAAGATAAACAGGTTGCAATCTCCCGCAACAATAAAACAAAGCTTCCGCTATGCAGGTAGGTAGACTCGGAAGCAAAACTGTTGGGGCACAGAGAAGCACATTGTGATATAATTCTTCCAGACAAAACTATTTAGTTTGCCACCTCTATGGAACAATTGGGAAACACTCTCAAATTAATATATTGTGGAGTAACCAACTCTACATGAGCTGCAACTTCATTAGAAGTGCTAACTTGATTAGAATTGTTTGGTTGTTAGATTGATGATATCTGATGTTGTGTTGAGTTTGAGAAAATTAGACGTGTATGACCGTATCACACTAGCATTTTTCCCGCATTTTTTCTGCGTTTTTTCTGCATTTTTAATGCCTAAACGTGAAGAAGAAGAAGTGCTTTTTTCCAAGGTCAGCTTTTTCGACCATTGCGCATCCTGGCGGAGCGTTTTTAAACTCACTTGGGAAAATTTGAACACGTTCTAGTTTTTACCTTGACGCAAGAAAAAACTAAACATAACCCTTGGGGAGGTAATGTTTTACTGGGAAACCGCGTTGTACCTTTTCATTCCAGTTCCAGTTCTCCTGTGCCAAAAATATTGTTCCTAGTTCCTTGCCGAAGTTTTCTCATTTTCTAAGTGCCGAACTTCTTTTCTTATTATCCTTATTTCAGTGCCGAACTTCTATTTTTATTACGTTTTTGTTTGGTCGCGTACCAATGCCTCACCTCGCATGACGTTAAGTAGGTAGCAGCACCCCTCCGGTCACTAAAGAGACTGCACTAAACAAATGCCGAATCAGGTGAATGAACTGTAGAAGTGAAGTTTGTTTTTTTTTTTTTTTTTTTTAATTAATTAGATAACTTTATTGTTTAAAAACATTACAGTTTTGCTCAAAATTAAATATAGTAGGATAAAGATCCTAATTCACATGGCACATGTAGTGAGGTGTAGCCCAGTGGCTACCCTTCATCCAGTTTATTCCAAATTTTCGAACTCCATATCTCCTAATAGAGCGTCTTGAAGGCGACGTTTTTTTAGGCGACGGCTCGGTGGGAGTTCAGGTGAATTGATGGGAATGGATGCTATTAAGGGATTAGTATGGTCCACCATTTTGCTGCTCATTCTCACATATGTGTCCTTGATCACAGTCTTCACCATCGGGATTCCAAGATCATTGTGGAGAACTGAATTTCGCACAAACCAGTCCGCTCCAGTTATCATGCGCAATACCCGGTTTTGCAACACTTGGATTTTATTAATGTGACATGTTGCAGCTGCTCCCCACAGTCCACATGAGTAAGTCCATATTGGTCGGATGAGAGAAAGATATATCAGTCTTTTTGTTGAGATGGAGAGAGGGGAATGTTTTGTGAGCAGAGGTCGAAGCTGGCGAATCCGCTGTCGGATCTTATTTGTCAGGTAGGTGACATGCTCCTTCCAAGTCATTCGCTCATCTAAGTGAAGACCAAGGTATCGCACATGTGTCACAATGGGTATTGTTTCGTTGTTCATCGTAAGTTGGTCTGTGAAGTTCTGTCTCAAATAGGTGAAAGGTACTGCAGCTGATTTGGAGCTGTTGATCTTGAGTCTCCATTTCCTTGACCAATCCTCAATTTCACTAAGGTGACGTTGGAGTACCTCTCCAGCTTCGCGAAAACTGTCGGCTTTTGTCAACGTAGCTGTGTCATCTGCAAACTGAGCTGTCATTACGTCTGGTGGACTAGGAATGTCATGAGTGTATAGAAGGAATAGGAAGGGACCAAGAACACTTCCTTGGGGAACTCCTGATTTCATTGATTTAGAGGTAGAAAGTGCTCCTCCGCATTTTACAGAGAAAGTCCGTCCGTCTAGGTATGAAAATAAGATGCGGTATAAAGTGTCAGATAGGTGCGGCTTCACTTTAACCAAGAGACCTTTATGTAGAACCTTGTCAAATGCTTTTTCTGTGTCCAAGAACACTCCTAGACACACTTTTTTGCTCTCATACGTCTCAAGAATACTGTCGATAACTCGATGTAATTGGTGGGAACAGGAGTGGGAGGAGCGGAAGCCAAACTGCGTATCTGGAAGTAATGAAGAGAGCGCCGAGAGAAGATGGGGAAGCAAAAGTCTTTCAAATATTTTTGAGAAGAGTGGCAGTAGACTGATGGGCCGGTAGCTCAACGGGTCATCAGCACGTTTATTTGGCTTCTTGACCATTACTACGTGGGCATGCTTCCATTTATAAGGAAAGTATGTCGTTCTAAGTACTGCGTTATAGATTTGAGTCAACATGACAATTCCTTTGCGTGGGAGGCATTTGAGAAGCTGCTTAGTTATTAAATCGTGACCTGAAGCTTTTTTGTTGGGAGAACGGTTTATAGCATTACGAACTTGCCCAGGTGTAAAGAAGAGGCGATGTGGTTGGAGCTGGAAAGGTTCTTCAAGCTTAGTATCTATCTCTTTGTCAAATACAGGATCTGACGGGGGAAATGGAGTGAACTGTTCTACGAGAAGTTGTCCGAAGATATCCGCTTTGTTCTGTTCTGTCGTGTACCATTGCCCCATTCTTTTCAGAGGTGGAATGCTTGTTCGGTCGCTAATCATGATTTTAGTTTTTCTCCAAAGCGAGCAGTCTTTAGTATTGAGGGTTAGTAGTTTTGTTTGTTCTGCTCTGTCCTGTTCTTCCTTCAAGGTTGCCTTCAGTTCTTGGGTCAGTTGGTTGAATCTTGTTTTGTCAGGAGGATATTGGGTGATTTGCCACCGCCTCCTCGCCGCGTTTTTCGCATGTAGAAGGTTTAAAACCACTGGAGAGGCTGTTATTACATGTCTTGGGTTCTTGGCTCGAGGTTGCATGGATGCTTTCCCTGCAGCAATGTGAATCACATTGGTGATTTGGGATATAGCAATATCAATATCCTTGGGGGTTTTAAGTGGCATACTTAAACTAATCATCTCATTGGCCACATCTCGGTAAGTTTTCCAATCGAATGGATGATTGATTAGTCCGGGTTTGCGACAAAAGTTTGATGAGTCCATTTCCATGTCGAGTATGAAAGGTAAGTGATCGGAACTCATCTCGTGTGCGACCCATGAGCTTTTAATGAAGTTTGACGACTGCTTTCCTAGAAAAAAGTCTAAAATATCTGGCATATGTCTATCAGAAGAATAGAATGTGGGTTCAGACGGCGCAATGATTTCCAGAGAGTATCTAATTATGGCTTCCCGCAGAATCACACCCCTAGGATTACTGGTATTCGAGCCCCAACAGGGATGTTTGCAATTAAAGTCACCACCGAGCAAGAATCGTGTTTGCAGTTCGTGTATAATCCCCAGGAAATCACTCATAACAACACGATTTTCTGGTGCTGAGTAGAACGAACCTATTCTGAATGCGGACAACTGCGGATGTCTCAGGTTGATTTGAGCTACTTGAAAATTGGGTTCACAGATAGGAGGATGTTCGTCGTGAGGAATGGAGTTCTTGACGATCACGGCTGATCCACCTTTACTGCTACCACTGGGATGATCAGATCTGTAAACCTTATAGCCATCAATATATAGATTCTTGTACGGTGCCAATTTAGTTTCTGTTAACAGCAAAACATCAATTTCATAAGATCGTAAGAATAAAACAAGTTCATGGTATTTATTACCTATGCCTCTACAGTTCCATGTGCTCACCCGGAATATTTTCGTTGATTTGTTATTCATTTCGTGTTCAGTAGAGTGGGAATTATTTGGGTCATCATCTGAATTAGCGGTGTGATAACGGTTAAGAGTTGATCAATCTTCTCAAGAAGCTGATCGTTTACGGAGGAGTGTTGATGTCGAACTACAGATGCATAAGAAGGTTGGAATTCAGGTGTCATGTTGGTAGAGGTAGTTGGTAGAATGTTTTGTCTACTGTCGTCTTGATTTCGGTTTTCAAGGGTCTTATGCGATATTGTACCCTTTGTTGCATTCCTTGCAGTCCAAGGCATTTGTAATGCTTTGTACGCAGGACAACCTCTGTAATTGGCAGTGTGTATACCTTTGCAGTTGACACATTGTGGGTGTTCGTTTGATGATTTTGTGCACTCATTCGAAGCATGAGAAGCGTCGCATTTTACGCAGCGTGGTTGTTTGTGACAATAATTTTTTGAGTGCCCAAACTCCTGACATTTGAGGCATTGAATCACAGTGTTGCGGGGTTTTGGAGGTTCTACTTTTATTCTGCAATAATACAAAGAATCAAGAGAATATATTTCCTGATTCTTGGGATTCGGCTTCAGATCAACAAAAAATAAAGGGAGAGGGATTTTAGTGACAGGGTGGTGTACTGGCAATATCTGCACCGGATCATAGCCTAGTTCTTTAATTTCTGTCATTAGTGTGTTCACATCACATTTCGGATGTAATCCACGTATGACGACCCGGAAATTCCGTTCAGATTTGAGCTGAAATGTATGAAATTCCGCACCATTGGTTTGGAGGCATGCTACTGCATTCCTGTAGTCATCAATTGCGTCGAAATTTAGCTTGAATTTATTATTGACATTTGTGTGCCTGAATGATGATTTGCATTGACCTTTCAATGTATCAATTAAAACGTTCACATTATTAACATTGTTAATAAATATTGGTGGAGGTTTGGAAACCACGTTTGCTGGTTCATTGATTGTCAATGATGTTGAGGAGTTATTTGTGTCATCCATTTTTTCCAATGGTGCGAATTTGTTAGGGGAGAAAAACATTGATGAATGGTGAGCTTCAGAATTGCTTAGCTTCGCGCGCTTTATTTTGAAATTACTCACATTATTTGGTGGAGGCTGCCTCGGAAACTTGCTAACACCATTATGGTTGCTATGCTGAGTGACAACAACCTCGTTTGCATCTTTCGCCATCTTAACCATAAATTGCAAAAAATAAATCGTTCGTATCTTTCTATACGACGAATACCACTGCACTCAACTTTGGATAAAGTTTCACGTCTATGCACAGTCGGTTGGTCTCCACGGACTATACGAGTTTATCACGCTAGCACTTCTTAAACACAGTAAAACACTACATTTTTCAAGGAGCCACAAAGAAAAAACTGTTCAAGTCGCGTTGCTACCGGTGCATGCCTTCTTCACATTTTAGCGTTTAAAATGCGAAAAAAATGCGGAAAAAATGCAAGTGTGATACGGCCTTAAGAGAGAAGAAGAAGAAAATTAGACGTGTTATTGTTCAAACTTGGTTCTTGAGGCCGCCTGTCAAACCTGTCGAAGTGGGTAGCACATATGCTCTGGACCTAAAGACCAACCTGGAAACTGTTGGTAACTTCGCTCAGAATACACCTAAACTGGAGATGCGAACTCAGAAGGAAGTTCACGATCGTCGTGCATGTGTATCGCCATACAAGGAAGGTGAATGGGTGTGGGTATTTGATCCTAAAAGAAAACAAGGCCTCTGCCCCAAGCTACAGCCGACATGGACGGGTCCGTGGGTAGTCCAAAAGAGCCACAATGATGTGCTTTATGATGTCAAACTCGGAAAAACAAAGAGACGACTTCATTCAAATCGATTGGCAAGTCCGGAAAGTCCGACCGAAAGAAGAAGAGGGGGATAATTTGGAGTAACCAACTCTACATGAACTGCAACTTCATTAGAAGTGCTAAATTCATCAGAATTGTTTGGTAGTTAGATTAAAAATATCTGTTGTTGTGTTGAGTTTGAGAAAATTAGACGTGTTATTGTTCCAACTTGGTTATTTATCTTTTACAATATTCTTTACAGGTAGCAAAAAATAAACAATAACAGCTGATACGCTGATAGGAACATTAGTTCTAGGTTTACTAGGTTGGCAGCGCTAGTGAAGCGGCCTGTGTTGTGTAACTCCAGACGCTCCAGTTATTATGTCATTAGAGAGTTGAATGAAATGAATGAATGAAAAACAAGTAGGTATATTTGGAAATAATGTATAATTTGCATGATATAGCTGAGGGCTAAGCCCGTCTACCAGAGGTCTGCACCAATAAGCCGTGTACAATATCTAAACAATGTGAGTAGCATTAATTAAATGGCTAATTTTGTAGTGCATTCAGTAACTGATATACCTAACATATTAGGTTTGTTCGAGCTTTTCACTGAACTTGCTTAGAGCTCTCCTGCGCAAGCGCATTGAGCTAGGTGGCCATTCTCTAAATTGGAAACCCCATATTGACTATACTCACAATAAAATTAATAAATACATGTACATATTCTATAATATTCGACACACACTCCCTAGAAATACGATAAAACTAATTTATTACAGTATGCTACAATCTGTACTTCAATATGGCATAATTGCTTGGGGTGGGACATTCTCAACCCATATAAATAAATTACATGTACGCCAGAAAATCATTGTGAAAATTATGCTGTCTTTACCAATGAGGACTCCATCTGACAATGTATTTAATATCGCTAAGCTATTTACTATAAGACAATTAATAATGTTAAAAATGTTACTTAATGTTAAAAATAATGTTAAAAATTTACTTCTGCAATTCTATAAGGATCCACAAATAATAGGTTCACAACGTAACCCAATGTATATAGCAAGGTACGTAGCCGCAGGAAATGTAATTGCACCTAGACCGAGACTAACGTTGTCAACTCACAATCCAAAATTCATTATTTACATTATCCACAGAGCGCTAGAGGGCCATATGAATAATGCTCAAAGATTCACAAGACAAAACTACCTGCAAGAAACATATTTTAACCTGGCTTGTAGAAAAGGGGGGAGCGGGATGTGAAACTGTTTTAAGCAGTATTTATGCACAGTGATTATTTTAGAAAATATCTTCTCTTAACATTATAAGAACATTATACGCATAACATTATATTTTTAAGTACCGTTTGTATCATAGAGTATTGTAAGACATGAACGAATCACCAAGACCTTCCCCAACAACACGGGCCAAGCCTATCGTTGGGAAAGAAATCGAAAGTGAGTAGCTCAAGTTGTTCAATTTGTACCATAGTTATAAAATGCATTTGTATGATTAAAATAAATAAATAAATTCAAGCAGGCCGAATGGCTGCTACGTGGCAGCTCTACAATCGTTCGAGTTGGCCCACTGAGCTAGCTCTGAACTGCTCCAAACTTGCTCAGCCTGCTCCGGCCAATGAGAAAGATCAACGTGCCATTAATTAATTAGCGTAGGATAACCTCGTTTATCCTTCCTCAAATCTCCACAACCTTATCAAGGTTCGTCGTTTCGTCACCAAAGAACTCGTATTTTTTTCACCTGTTTGTGTAGGAAATCCGCTGCTTTTCCCGTTTTGAGTACGAGTTTAACTAGGTATATTGTTTTACATATTTGATATTGATTAGGTACCTGATGATGGACGGGAAAATAGGTAGGGGGAACGGCAATCTCATTTTCTGAATCTATCATCATTGCATTACAAACCTATTTCATCCCGCACTTTCCTGTTTATTTGACAATTCACAGACATGCGATTTCCAGAATTATTGCTCCTGACTCGAATTCACGATGACGATGCTTGTATAAAACACTCACGAAAAATTAAATTTTTATGTACTTAATTAAATTCTTATGGTGCATAAATTATTATTATTATTTGCCTCCCCACGCACGATATTCAGATAGAAACCCAAGGATTTAGTGTGGGCAGTTGATAATGGTACAGAATACAACAGTCTCATTTCAATTTCAAAATGACGCAGTTTTTGCAGTTATCGTCTTCTATAATCGACGAAATAAGTGAGCCTCTACTTTGTCTCGACTTGTATTTGTCATCGATTTCTACTTGAAATTTAGTTAGTAGACTTTTTAGACATCCGGAATCAGCTGTAGGTAAAGTTTTTGGTGACGATCCGACAAAAATAAAGTTTCGTATAGTTTTCTATAGTTTTTGTCACACAGAATCGGCTGAAGCCCTCTAATAGCTTTGAACGCTGTCCATGACCACATTAATTATCTCCTTCAAGGTGGTGTTTCCCCGGCCTCAACCGGGGGACGCGTTGAGAGGCCCTACGGTCTATACGTTTACCATCGACGAACTGTCCATGACCACAATATATGACGTTGTCACTGATGTCAGTCATTGTCAAATCATCAAAAGTCGTGTTTGGTATCGTTTTCAATAGTTTCCGTCACACAGAATCGTTAATTTAACTAAATATTTGGGATTGATGACGGACCAAGAAAAAATAGGTAAGGTCCGTCAGTTTGCCGTTACTGTTTACGAAACTCGGAAAATGAAATGCAAGAATCACGCTAAATACCATGGATACTCTCCATATCCATGCTGGACTTGTCCAGAGCGTTCGCTCATTGCAGCCCTCTCCCTGCTCCCTGCAAATCAGCTGACTACCCAGCTTGCACAGAGCAGCTCTGGAAATGGACAGCTCTAACAAACCTACTAAACACCCTTGGTTAGTTACAATTAAACTCAGTAACTAGCCCACGCCTATATGAACATGCACCTGCAAACGCATCCGTATTCCCTGGCTGGAAACGTAGCGCACCAAGGTAACGCTGCGACGTATCTCGAAGATCCCGCATCTCAGGCCTGCAATACGTTCAGCTGATACGCTCTGGCAGCTGACGAAACGGTTCTATGACCTTCACTTCTTGCAACCCCGTGTAAAACAAGCTAAAACTAGGAAGGCTATTGAGTGTTGTTTCTTTTCGTTCTCATCAGGCTGTGTTCTTCGTTATACTGCTCCCCTGGTTGCGATTATTTTTCGGTTGGCAAGGTTAACTATTTGATTGGTATAATTTTTGTATTTTCACTAGTCAAATTTTATAATACGATGACTGTTGGTTTATTATTTCCAATAATAAGCCTATGTGATCGTGTAGCAAAAAATTTTTATAACCCCCCCTCAAACTTTGTCACTTTACGTTTCAAGGTGCGTAGAATCCAAATTTGAAATGTCCGTCCGCCGTCCGCCGTCCGCCGTTCGCCGTTCGCCGTCCGCCGTCCGCCGTCCGGGCCATAAAAGGCCTAAGAATTGACTTAAAAAACCCGTTCTTTCGCACATAGACTCCATTTGGGGTCTAGTTGGTCCTAACGTTTAACCATCCCGATCGCTTTACTCGCATAGATGCTATGGGCCAAAAACGGGCCAAAAAGTGTCTTTTTTATGCACGCACGCCTGGCACGCTTGACAGGGGGTTACGGTGGGTGGTGAGGAGGGGTGAGCGGGGGGTGGAGTGAGAGGAGGCGCCGCGGCACCTTGTGGTGGGTACGGCGTTCCTTCGAGGCATGAATAAATGTTTTTTCTAGGTCATATTTGTGTATTAATACCAATGCTTTTCCTACGCATATTTAATAACATATCCTCTCGACTTTTCGTACGTACTTAGATAATGATATTATTAAGGCAATAACTATTTGAATAGATAGGAGCTCAAATCGAGAAATATAAACATGCGTATATAATTATAGAAGTATAGGTTGTGGCAACTCGAAATAGGACACGCCGAGGAGTCTGGACGGGCCTTATGACGTACGCAAGTCAACTAAAACTACGATCATACTCAATTGAAAAAATAATAAACCTTTGTGAAATAATTTGCAGCGTTTTTTATTTGGAGACATGCAAAATTGAAAAGTCATTTCGCATATCATCCAAAGGTAACAAAAATGTAATCGACTTTCAGACTGTCGTGAAATTATCAGGATTGGGGCCAAGATCAAGCTGTTCAAGAAAATCAAATTATTAGTATAATTTTGTGACTGCCTGGTGTTATTTTCTTCTTCTTTTTAAATTTGCAATAGACTGGTTTCAGTTTCTTCATTGAGTTGGTGAGTGGTGGTTGGTTGTTGTTATGTTTGTTCCGTTATTGGTATTAGCATCCCTTGATATGAAGTTGTTGATTTATGTACCTGTTTCTATTTTAGTACCTGTTTGCAACCTTTGATGTATAATTTACTGAGTTAGTCGCTGAGTGGTGTGATATTCACACTGTAGTTCACCTCTGAGTAAGTCAGTTGATTTACCTATAGTATTCTTGTTGGATTATTTTTGCGTTTATGCCTTTATTCATTACCTTTTATGAGTTCACCGTTTTTGTAAGGGTAGCTGTTGTATTGTATATTTTAGGCCATGAAGAAGATAATAAATGTATCGAAAGCTTGGCGAAAGAGGAAGAATCATTTGTTTCTCCCCAATCCTGATAATTTCTCGACAGATTGCTGCGTGTGGGTCGATAATAATTTATTCTGATTTTCAGACTCTACATTTTTTCGATGTTTAGACTCAAGCGTCTTTTGAGACTAAGTGGCCCAGGAATGAGTGGTTTCGAGCGGTTTGATAAATGAAAACAAATTAAGTAGGAAGTAGCAAACGAAAATAATCCACTAGCTCAAGGCGAGTGTTGTATGGAGACATCAAGGGAATAGCATTAGGTATCTTGCTCACCTCATGCTCACTTCAGCCCCAGTATCAAGCTTGAATGAAATTGGAAAGTCATTAATATACAAATCAATATCCCAATTTTTAAGGAAATTAACATGGACATTACGAACTAGAGACACTGTGCATATGTCAGAGAGTTCGATGCCCTGTGGATGTTGAGAAGGTGAGTCATCGTTATTGGTGGTAACTTCATGAGATGCTCGATGGTGGGGCTGATAGGAGGAGAACGTCAAACGGAGGGGAAATTTCCCCCAATTAGTACACTGAAATTTGTTTCCCGGACATCTTTTCCAATGATGGTTCATGCCACACCGATGGCAATTGTCAACAAGATGAGACGTTCACCTGACTGCCTTGAATGGTTTGGGACGTGTTGATGGGCTTTCTGAATGAGCGAATTGAGTATGTGCAGGTGGGGTGGAGATATTCACTCTATTGTCCTCACTGCCACCATATCCAGATGGAGGTAGAAAGGTTTTGAAATTTCTATTAACAAGTTTCAAAGAATTACAGAAAGCGATTACTTTAGTTGGAGCTACATCATCACGTAGTAGACGCTCCAAAATGGACAGAGAGTTGAGTCCAAGAACAGTCTATGCTCTTATAAGTTTCTCCTTCTGTCCAAAATCACACTCAGCTATAAAATGTCTGCGTAAAACGTCTCAAACGGCTCACCTGGTTGCTGACGCCGACATTGGAATTTATGTATTGAAATAGTTGAATTTTTTAGTGGTATATAGTGTCGTACTAGGGTGTCCAAAATAGAAGTTGTCGAGTCAGTATCATTTGCCTCTGTCAATGTTAGGTACCTACAGTAGAAAGGCAAGTAAATTCTTTACTCTTGCAACCTGCACTGCTCTTGGCTTTTTATTGGTTTCGTTAGCTGTGAGATAAATGGTGATTTCTTGTCCGAAAGCTCGAAAAGTTACGGCTACAACACCAGAAGTGATGGTGGGAGTTTGAGGTTTATTGAACTCCATCACTAATTGTTCCAGTAAAGCAATGTGACACGCTGAATGACGCACAAACTAGTACAACACAAGGATTATTCAAAACTGCATCATGTTAAATAGAAGACATTAAGACGAACAGAGAAATGACAATTAATAGTTTTTAATTGAGGAAAAACGTTAGTAAATCAAATTAGAAGTGGGACAATGAATTCTATGAGTCCAAACATAATGTTACCAGGTAATCGTTAAACATAAGTTACCAAAACATAATTGTTATCAGGTAACCACACCGCAATCATGGATTCTCTTTTATAGAGGATTCTAACACCCTCCCTGAGGATAATGACTTTGGGGAAATGGGTGGTGAAAGGGAGCTGTGGACACAATGCTTTTGGGGCAAAGACCGGCAATTCTTTGGGGCAAAGACCGGCGTTGTCTTTGGGGAAATGCGGAGCTGCCCTTGGAATAGCTGCAATCTTTTCAGAGCGTTTTAAACAAACAATTATACTCTCCACACCCAAACATACATCTCGTCATCTCCATACTGCAAGAAGTCCAAGCGGAATCCGACTTGAAGATTACTAGCATCAACAAAGGTAAAGCTTTTTCACATGTGTCAAATGATCAGTAAGTGAATTAGTTGGCGCACTAAACTGATTGAAATCACTGTCAGAGCTATATCTCTCGATGATGATTTTTTTTTTTTTTTTTTTTTTTTTTTTACATTTTATGTCTTTGCTATGGCACATAAACTAAAAAAACGTCACGGAAAATAATTGCTCACGAAAATTGCTCACGAAAATTGCTCACGAAAATTGCTCACGAAAATTGTCCCAAGTGGCCACAACGATGATTATGACCATCAGAAATGACGTTGATTTGGTATGTAGCCCCTTGAGGGACTTCTGAACACAACTGACCGATTACAGATCAGCTGAGTGGCTCTAGAATCCAGTTTTTTCCCTAATGATCCCACGATTCTGAGATTTGGTATGTGGGCCCTTGAGGGACTTCTGAACACAACTGACCGATCCCAGATCAGCTGAGTGGCTCTAGAATCCAGTTTTTTCCCTAATGATCCCACGATTCTGAGATTTGGTATGTGGGCCCTTGAGGGACTTCTGAACACAACTGACCGATCCCAGATCAGCTGAGTGGCTCTAGAATCCAGTTTTTTCCCTAATGATCCCACGATTCTGAGATTTGGTATGTAGCCCCTTGAGGGACTTCTGAACACAACTGACCGATCCCAGATCAGCTGAGTGGCTCTAGAATCCAGTTTTTTCCCTAATGATCCCACGATTCTGAGATTTGGTATGTGGGCCCTTGAGGGACTTCTGAACACAACTGACCGATCCCAGATCAGCTGAGTGGCTCTAGAATCCAGTTTTTTCCCTAATGATCCCACGATTCTGAGATTTGGTATGTAGCCCCTTGAGGGACTTCTGAACGCAACTGACCGATCTCGGATCAGCTGAGTGGCTCTAGAGTCCAGTTTTTTCCCTAATGATCCCACGATTCTGAGATTTGGTATGTGGGCCCTTGAGGGACTTCTGAACACAACTGACCGATCCCAGATCAGCTGAGTGGCTCTAGAATCTAGTTTTTGACATTTTATGTCTTTGCTATGGCACATAAACTAAAAAAACGTCACGGAAATTGCTCACGAAAATATTCTGATGATTTCCGCTTACAACCGAGTCGTTGCTAGGGAAATGGTACTTCGTCGTTTTTCATCTCACTAAATTCGTTGTTCATTCGTTCGAAAGCTCTCGATTTATCCAACCATAATATTTTAACTACTGCGAAGTGCGTGGCCAACAAGCTGAGTTATGAGCATGGTTATTTGAATAATTGTGTACACTCAGGTGATCATTCTCAATAATTGATATTGTGAACATAACTGCAACCGCTTGTTAAATTTTGATGATACGAGTCTGCAACTAAAGACATAAAATGTCCCAATGTGTTGCAGACTCGTATGCAAGCGTCGAAATGGTGTTTCTGATGATTTCCGTTTCTGATGATTTCCGCTTACAACCGAGTCGTTGCTAGGGAAATGGTTTCACCCCCACCTCGAGTTTAAATTTCACGTACAACCCAGCCGTTGCTAGTTTTAAATTGATTTCAGGGAACATTAATGTACACAAGAGGTCGACTCGGGACATGATGGAAGCCCTGGAAGACCTGTGGGATACGTATGTAGAGGCCAAAATGTGTTGAACTACCTGACTGCAGTGAGTAACCACTACAACAATGACGTATAGTTTTGTATTTTTGACTGTTGTCTATTTTTTGCATTACACGACCCGCCTCTTTGCTACGATCCACGCAGTTTCGCCTTTCTTTTGTTTCCCCAAAATCGTTCTGTTTCTCTAGGTGCGTTTCCCCAAAGTTGTCCTTTTTCTCTTAGACACTTTCCCCAAAGTCGTAGTTTTTTCCCCCCAAAGTCATTGCGTTTTCAGACGATTTCCGGTTTCCCCAAAGTATGACCCCCCCACCATCAACCTGTGATTCTCGTTCCAAGTGAATTCGGTTCACAGAATTTATGTGTTCCTTTGTAACTTCCATCTTTTAGCACTGCATTATCATCTCTGATGTTTTTAGTATTAAACATCCGGCAATTATTTCGACACACAGATAGCCAAGTAGCGAACGAACAATCGCGACTTCAAATGAGATGATGGTTTGTACGGTTCTCAGGGAACAACCAAAATCAGAGTTGCTCTGATAAATATATCAATATACAAAATATATCAATCCAATCATTATTCCCAATGAGCTTTACCCAGGTATTAATTTTATATTTTTAAATGAAAGTAGATTCCATTCTAAAAAATTTGATACCATCTGCACTCTCCTACGTTGAGTAGTTTTCTTTCTATGATTTTTCATAGCTTGCACTGGTGACGTAACACTGGTAGGCAGGGGGGTCCCGCCCAGGCGGACGGGGTGCTTTGACGTCACCAGTGTGTGAAACTTTGAAAAATCATAGATAGAAAACTACTTATTGTAGGAGATTGTGGTTGATGTCAAACTTCTTAGAATGGAATCTTCTTTCATTTAAAAATAGTTAGAATACCTTGTTCTTACCCATAAGTAACTTTCATTGTACAGTTAGTTTTTCCATTGACATAAGCAGAAAAATGACGAATGATGGAAAGTTAACTCGAATGTTGACTTCTAGGTCGAGGAGAGATCCGTAAGACAGCTGATGCGTTGGCGAAACAACGAAAACGTGTATCCTCTACGAATTAGGGGATACGTTCTAGGCTATACTTTTTTTCCTATTTGCCACTAAAATTTTCTACTATTGGCCATTTGACGCAAAAACGAAAGATTATAATCACTGACATTTAATTTCCCTATCTGCTCTGCTGTAATTTACCCAACGGCCCTCTCATACGTATGTAGAGGAACCATCTGACGTGATTGTTTATGGTTCGGTACACCAGGGTGTGATGGCCGACCTAGTTGAGCAAACCCAAGAAAACGCTTCGGCCGATAAAAAGGTATAAATCCAAGAGGGAAAACGGGCTCACGCGGCGATCGTAAAGTTTATAGGTGCACAATGCTTGGCTAAAACGATAGGGCCCCTTTGTTCATGCCGGCTGACAATTACCGGATTTTACCAGAAGATTTATTTTTTCATTGTTTTCAAACCATCCCTTAGTTATAAAGGCAAGAACGCTCAAATGAGAGGTTCTATGAGGTAAATTCGTCGCAAATAATAAACTAAAGACAGCAAATGAGACTAACGAACAAGATTTGAGTGCGTAATCGAACCAGGAAATAATTAAATTTAGCTTCCATGGCATTTTGTTCCAACAAAACTCTTGAATTAGGATATTTTCAACTCCAAGGGCGCATTTTATAGTTGATGGAAAACAGGTCACTGAAAAGTTACATACATAATATTGAGTTACTTTTCTTGAATGAATGAATGAAGAACATGTTTATTCACCACCAAGATAATAACAAAGATATTATTAAACAAAAACATGGATCGCTTTTGTCGAAGGGGCCATCAGCGATAATTCCGCTGTTAAAAGGTTTGGAAGAATCTGGTACAAGGCTGGTTAATTATAATTGATATGAATTAATTATAATTGTACTCAGATAGGGAACTAGGAAACTCATCAACAGGAAACTCATTAAAAAAGTCGTGGAACCCAAATTTTGATCAGTTTTCCACGTGGGGTGGAAACTCGTCAAATCTCCATGAACGAGCGACTCATCAAAAAATTGAATCCGATAAATTTATCCCTCCAATTCAGTTATGAATAGTATACATTTTTTTCGACTAGAATCCAGCACTGTCGAGACACTCCTCAAAAACTACCTTGAAGGAAACTCATCAAAAAGGAGCTGACGGGAAACTCGTCAAAAATGGTGGTATGTAGTAGTATAGTAGATGGATATTGGTCTACTTTGGGTCAACCTGCCATTGTTACAGCTCATCGCCACCATGAATAACTGCCTGGCCGAAAACCGTATAACGGTTGGATCTGGCACACGGTGAAGCCTTCCGAAGGTTTGGTATGATGACTTTCCTTTCGATGAGTTTCCCCTTACGAGCTTTTGACCAGTTTCCAAAGGGGACAGGAAAGTCATAAAAAATAATTGTCATCTACTTTTCATCTTCCAAATTTATATCCAATTTCTATTTTTTTGAAATTATTTTTGACGACTTTCCCTCCCCTTCAATTTTGACCAGTGTCCCACCCAAAGGGGAAACTCCTCAAAAAGCCTCGACCTCACGTTTTTGATGAGTTTCCGTTTGATGAGTTTGTAGGGACCCCTCAGATATAATGAAATTGTCTGTAACGCCATGCCTCCCTAAAAAAGACAAACAAGGCTGTCTAGTCCAGACCATTCAACGACAGGACACTCAGATCTTAGTTTAACTGCTCCAAAGAACCTCAATCGCACGTACCCCAGAATCGGGCAATCGGCCACAAAATGCTCGGTAAACTACACCACACCAAGGTTGCACAATGGGTCGATTTGAGTTTGGGCAAAACTTCAAGAAATTCAATGATTTTGGGCAAAAAAAGCAGTGGGTTTGGGCAAACGCTTCTGAGAAAAAAGATTGGGTTTGGGCAAATGTGTTTATATTAGTGAGCGGTGATAGAAATATACGTCGTCATTAAGGTAGGTAAATAAAGCTTATTCCTCGTTCTCGTCGTCGTCAAAGTCGGCGGTGTAACGCTGGCTGACGTCTACCAAGTATTTCTTGATGTTTTGGTCGGCAACGTAAGTCCTCCACATTGCATCCAGCTTGCCTAACATGTCACTCGTGCTTTTTTCATTGGAATTACAGCTCCTGAACAAAAAAAGTAATTGCGGAGAAAATAGCATATTAAAAATTAGATAGGTACACAGAAATTGAGAGTTGTTTTTTGGGAAATTACCTTTGTTCTGACTGAATTTCTTCAACTCTTTCAATATACCTAGGTGTACCACCTACGTGTACTAATTTTAATTTCCATGTTTATTTCAATTTCACAAACCTCTTCGCGTTCAAGCTCCTCGTCAGCTTCAGGGTCGTGAGAATGATCGTTTGCTCACTACCCGGACTTTTGATAACTTGCCCAAAAACATTGCTCACCTTTGCCCTAAGTCATTGCAATTTCAACAACCTTTCACTTCCCATTTGCCCTAAGTCATCTTCCTCGCACAATCAACTCAAGTAAACTCGATCTTGTACCCAAGTTGCCAATTCAGGTTCAAGAGCTAACCTCTGCAGATGTACTCCCAACTACATGCTGTTTTTGGAAACAAATATGAAACCGCTATTTTTGCACACTTTGCGTGTGCATTTTAATTACATTCATAAAGTATTGAAGCTACCCTCCGATCGCTTGCCTAATTATCTAGCCAAAAAATGTATTGCATTAAATGTATATTGGGCCAAAGAATGGGACAACTTAAGAGCAAAATATTCAATCATTTTAGGAAAGAACGAGGATTTGAAGGAGTGGAAGCGGTTGATTGATACTAGTATTGAGAGTATTTCTGCAGCTGTGTATGCTGAGTTCATACAAAAAGCCCTTGGTTCCCAGAACTACCCTCAATATGTGGCCCTGAGATCGGAAGGTGGTGTGACACCCTTGGATCAGGTGGATAATTTCCGATCTCGTAGATGGTTGTTTAAGGTGAGATGTGACCTTTTGGCATTGAAATTTCGACCTTACGACGCTGGAAACCAAAAGTGTGATCTATGTAGTAGTGGGGAACTAGAAAATGCGTTTCATTTTGTAGGAAAGTGTAGGGCTTTACGTGAAGTAAGAAGAAGGTATTTGGGCAGGTCCGAGTTTGGTTGGGAGGATTATCTGGAGTTGATTAGGGGTGTGAGTATCGGTCTGGTAAAGTATTGTACAGTTGCATGGGATTTGAGATACAAAACCATGATTGAATACGGTTTCAATAATTAGATTATTAAGTTAGGTATATATAATATATATATTAGTATTTAATATTATTAAATCTGTTATAAGATGTAGAGTAATTTATCATTGTTATCGTTACATAATATATATATTACATCAAGGTTTGCGATTGTTATATTTAATATCATATTTGCCACTGATTTGTTCTGTTTATTATGTGTTTTTCTTTTTCTTCGAAAAGTTACGGATGTGAACTCATCAGACGGTCTTTGCGACCATGATTATTACATGTATTGTTGATTTAAGTATAACTACTGTCATGATTATAAATAAAGCATGTTTTCATTCATTCATTCATTCCTCTGCATTTCATGACAACTATGGCATCTACTGGCTCATCTTCTGGAAGTAGTCCACATTCCTGTCAAGTTGTTCATAGATAGTACGGTACCGAGATTTAAAAGCATTGTGTAGTGGATTTATAGGTGGTGAATTCACCTCACATTGGTTCTTAGTTCCTTGGCAAATACAACTGTTAGCTCTTCTAAAACCAAGTTTGCCAACTTCCCAAAATTAAAACTCTCCTTGAGCAAGTCAGAAAATATCTCGAACATTTGACTCCTGTTCCGGCACATCTGATCCTCCTTCTTACCTCCTCAAGTGCTGTGTCCCGACTGTACCGCGTTTGGGGTAATCTCAATAAACTCAAAATGTAATCTACATTAGTCTTGAGTATTTCATGGAAGACTTTATGTTCCTTCATCTCGTTATACTCAATGTAGTTAAGTGAGTTCATTGGCAAACGTAGCAACTTTTTTAAAAAGAATCTCTTCACCTCAACATCATCAAATTCCCAACATCCCCTCCATGAAAGACTCTGAACTTGACCTCAGTAGGAACATCAGCAGCTCCAAAGAGCCTAACCCACACGCAGTTGATCCCAGCTCTGGCAAGCCCGGCCTTTTCCCTGAAATCAATTTCTCACAATTTATTAATAACGTTTGTAAATTATAACATTGTTTAGGTATAAATATAACAACTCGTATCATTGTGTGTTTGTTGTGGAACTTGGATTTCTTGTTGATTCGGCTTCTTTTATTTTCTTTATATTCATTTGCTTTCCTCTCAATCTTGTTCGTATCTCCCGTTTCTGGTCTTCTGTAGTTGTAATCCTCTTCGCCGCCTAGGAGGGCTAGAGGGGCACCATCTTCCAGTCCTATATGTTCCCGCTCTTCATTCCACCCCCGAAGATTGTGCGAGTTCCTTCTTGGGTGTCTCAGTCTCATCGACACGGCCAGGGCCGCCACATCTTCAAGTCGGGCCCGGGACCAGATTCTGGCCACGGGCCTTCCCCCCCCCCCCTCCCTTTTTTTTGTCGCGCCACTTTTTTTCCAAAAAAACTAAAATTAAACTTTTTAACTAAAAAATTTAATTAAAAATTAAACCTTCCCTAACCAAACGAAAAATCATTTATACTTCCTACCAAGGTTCAGTGTTCGAATAAGAACACTTGAGGGGCTGAACTCTTACCACTTCACTACGTTTTATTCAACATTTAATCAAAAGTAAAGTGCAACTTAAGAATTGAAAATTGAAGTATTCATACTCTAGTAATTACCAACCAATTACAAAACCATAAAAATGCCATAAATTACCTTGAAACAAAAATTCTATATCCAATCAGTCATAGGATTTTTATTTTAACTACTTTAAATACAATTGTTTGTGAATAGAGGGCGTATTCAGAGAAGTTCCAATTTACTCATTCCTCAATTGGACGATTGTGGCAGAAATTATGACTGACTAAATTTTATATAATCATTAATCAACACATACAATTATTTTAAGTTATGGACGGATTAAAAAGGAAAGCCTCTGTATGCAAGATGGCTGACGGAATTAATTGAAACAATGATTATGTTTGAAAGAATACATTTATTAATTTTGGAAAAAAATAAAAATCTACAAAAATATAATTGTTTTATTACAGTTTATCTACTTGTAATGAAGCTATGCAGTAAAGAATTAAATTTATAACAACAAAAGATACTAGAATTGTTTAGTGAAGAACTATCAAATATATGAATTAGTAAAATGAGAAATTTGTTTTGTTGAGTTATAATAGCATTCTGTAATTGTGATTATAATTGTGGAAAACTTTTTAAATATAGAAAACTGTAATAGGCTGTAATTTCATGTTTTATAAAATGAAACATTTTAAAACTAATAAAGTGAAGTGAAGAAAAGTGTATTTGCATTTGAAAAATACAAGACAAAACACGTAAAACTTTCGTGCCTTTTTAAGTGAAAATTCATTAATAACCTTAGAAAAGTCAAGTTTGGTTGCTAACTTGTGCTTAATGCTGAGAATGGCAAGGGAATTCAACCTTTCTTGGCCCATGGATGCTCTCTCCCAAGTCTTCAGTCGAGTGCCTACTGGTAAAGACGGTAAAGGGTAAAGAGTAATAGTTTGGGCCATCGCGATCATCGCAACTGTTCAAGAGAAACAGTCTGGTGTAGTAAATCAAATATAATCTGATCAGGGCCCGTCAAGTTTAATACACTCTGTTTTATGTAGGCCTAAAAATTCTAAAATACTTTATTTACTAAATACAGGACCGGACCGGGCCCCCCCAGGGCCCGGGCCCGGGGCAACAGTACCCACTTGCCCCCCCTATGTGGCGGCCCTGGACACGGCACGTATGGTGGCGATTTGAATGTTGGTCTTGACCCAGCCTGAGACCTGGGACCACGGTCTTTCCCATTTTCCCGCCAATTTCATCGCCAGTGTCTTTTGAAATGCAAGGAATTCCCTGTGCAACACCCCCTCGCATGAAGTTATGAGTGGTGTGACTGTGGCTCTGAGGTCTTCAGCACCTCCATCGTACTTTCTATGATTATCTTTGGCTGCGTTCTCAGCTATTTCAGGCCACTGCCGGAAGGCATAGGAAGTAGCGTTGGCGTTCGTAACGCGTAAATCAAAGAATGACGCTCTTTTTCTATCCTATACCCCATGTGCCTGTATGTCTGCAACTAGCCCTGGAGTACCGTTGTCAGCTTCCTGCATCACTGGTTCAACTACCACCCCTATCCATGCGAGATTTGCTAAGGCAGCGACTGTATCACGAAGCTCTTCTTATGAAATACTTTCTCTTCTTATAGTCACTGGACATTAACACAAGGCAGTGTTGCCGCGGTTATTAATTTCCATATTTATATTGAAGTCGACAGCAGTTAATTCACACAAACACAGACAAATTTGGAATCATTTTCTGCGCACTGGATTTAATGATTTTGCTTCATAATTAATAATAACCTTGCCAAAAATCAGAGACTCTAGAATGTAATCTGCGTTAGCCATTGGGGAGAAAATGTTACTTTTCCTTTTTTTAAAGGGAAGAAAATTTAATTATAAGAAGTTTGATACCAACAGCACTCTCTGAGGATAATTTGTTTACTTTTTATGATTTTTTAAAAGTTTCGTGCAAAGTGAGGGCGAATTAAAATGGGTACTCGTTCTAGAGTAAAAAGTAGTTGAATGTTTCAGCGCATTGTTGAATATTTTTGTCGGCGATTCGTTTGCGCTGCCCCCTCTGGATCCGCCTCTGTCCCGAGGGGTTCTTACTTCTTCGGCTTCCTTGATCGTCGAGTAAACCTGGGCGTCCTCCCCACTCTTTCAATCTAGTTTTTTTTCCTTTTTTTATTCAATGGTGTTCTCCCTGCGCCTTTGGGGGTTTTATTTAAAAAACAAATAATAAAAAGAAAGAAACCATCGCTGGTCTTCCTTAGGTAGCTAATTATCTGAATATAATATTTGCCCCCTATTTCTTGAATAATTTCTGACGTATCCTAAATTCTTATTTATATTATTCCGAGGTATTAAAACCTCATACAGACCTTGTGTACACACCTAATACAACCTCGAGTTGTTGTTCTCCTTTCCCCAAAGACCATGCTATTGAATTAAATCTTTTTCTATGTGTTCATTCTGTTGTCATAGAATTGTGGCAACACTAATATTCATATCACTGTTATCTCTTTTAAGTGCGTCAAGCCTCAGAATGGAGAAGAAAGAACGCTTGCATACGAGTCTGCAACACATTGGGACATTTTAATGTCTTTAGTTGCAGACTCGTATGTGTTGCATAATCGTATGCAAGCTCTAAGAGCCACTCATCTGATCCGGACCCTGGGCATCGTCAAGTAAATGTCCTAAAGAGGCTACATACGAAATTACAGCTTCCTAGACTGTAAAGCATAGAAATTAGCTTTAAGAGCCATTCATCTGATCCAGACCCTGGGCATCGTCAAGGAAATGTCCTAAAGAGGCTACATACGAAATTACAGCTTCTCAGGGTGTAAAGTATAGAAATTACCTATTAAAATGATTTAACCACCGATCAGGCTTCACAAATCAAACCGTTCTCGCAATATTCGGATCACCTGCTATGAATCAAATCATCAAAACACCAGCTCAATGAAATCATCAGAAATTAACAAGCGGTTGCAATCATGTTTACAATGTCAATTATTGAGAATGATCACCTGTGTGTAAACAATTATTCAAATAACTATGCTTATAACTAACTTGTCGGCCACGCACTTCGCAGTAGTTAACATAATATGGTTGGATAAATCGAGAGCTATCGAAAGAATGGTCAACGAATTTTGTGGGATGAAAAACGACGGAGTACCATTTCCCTAGCAACGACTCGGTTGTAAGCAGAAATCATCAGAAAACCAACCGTAACGCTTTTTCATAACGCATTTTTTAACGCTTTTTGACATTTTATGTCTTTACTATGGCACATAAACGAAAAAAGCGTTAAAAAAAATTAAAAAGGTTATTTGAATAATAATTGTTTACACACAGGTGATCATTCTCAATAATTGATATTGTGAACATGATTGCAACCGCTTGTTAATTTCCGATGATTTCATTGAGCTAGTGTTTCGATGATTTGATTCATAGGTGATCCGAATTTTGCGAGAACAGTTTGATTTGTGAAGCGGTGGTTAAATCATTTTAATAGGCAATTTCTATACTTTACACTCTAGGAAGCTGTAATTTCGTATGTAGCCTCTTTAGGACATTTACTTGATGATGTTCATGGTCCGGATCAGATGAGTGGCTCTTAGAGCTCATTTCTATGCTTTACAATCTAGAAAGCTGTGATTTCGTATGTAGCCTCTTTAGGAAATTTCCTTGACGATGCCCAAGATCCGGATCAGCTGAGTGGCTTTTAGAGCTTGCATACAAGTCCGCAACACATACGAGTCTGCAACTCACATAAAATGTCCCAATGTGTTGCAGACTCGTATGCAAGCGTTTCATTTTTTAACGCTTCTTGTTAACGCTTTTTTCGTTTATGTGTCAAAGTAAAGACATAAAATGTCAAAACAAATAATAATAATAATAAAGTATATGTGCCAAATTTCGTCGACGCCACCCAGGCAACAATTCTCCATCGATTTGTGTGATTCTTATTTTGTTCGATTCCAATTTTAGTCTAGCTGGGCAACAAACCTTGAAAATTTTGGAATCGTTGTCATGGTGAGGGTGGAGGGGCGTAATTACTGATTCGTTCAAACGCTGCCCAAGCTACAAATGTCGACCGATTTCGGGATCCTTATTTTGTTCCTTAAGGATTCGATCTGGTTTTGGAACGTGTGTCAGGAGTTTCAAATTTCATTGAATGGAAATTCAATTGGGCGAATGGAGGGGGTTATACCGATAAACCGTGATGTTTTAGCTATTCCTGTCTGTTTTTTGTTCAATTATGAATCGGTATAGTTCCCCTCCCCCCTTTTTCTTGTCCAAGAACAACCAGTTTGAGGAAATGTGTATTTAACTTAATTTATTCAATACTGCTCTTTCATAGTGGCGTATTCAATATTCATTAGGGCGCTTTGTGACGCCATAATTATAGAACGTTGGTTTTTAAGAGATACCTAGGTAACGTGCCTACTAGTTTCACGCAATATTACCATTATTATCGCGGTGCGTGAATGAGCGTTGTAATGAAAACCCTTGCGACCCATCCTACACAGAAAAAAACCGTGTTGACAAGCAGTGAACATGTGTACAATACCTACATCAAACATTCGTCATTCGTCAAATTCGGGGCTTTACGAGTCCGATTGCGACTGGGGTATCGAGTTTAACACCTCTTCCCTTGCTCCGTGGCCTATAATCACCCTGTTTCCTTCCCTTTGGGACTTCCTTGGAGAAAAACGAGGATAGGCGATTCTTCTCGAAAAATCCTTTGTTTGTTTGAGGCCTTTTCTGCTTTTAAGGGGGGAGCCCCATGGAGCCCATCTGCTCCTTACATCTTGGCACACCTGCCCCCTCCTCCTCTTTATTCCTAGTAACCCTCAAGTCCTTCATTCCATTCATTCGCCCGCTCTTCTTTTCTACCTGGCCTCTTCTTCTTGTTCCCTTGAACTAAATTACATTAGGCTCACAGCATTTTTCTCCCTCTTCGAAGTCCCGTATCCTCCCTTCTACCTGAGGCTCATAACTTGTGGGTCTAGAGCATCCTTGCGGGTCAGGTCATGCTTGTCATTTCAAAAAAGGCTTCGCCCATTTAAAAAAGTCCTGAGGACGAGAGAAATCCTCCATAAAATCGAATCTTTTGAACGCCACTGACAACAGTGCTCTTAGCTATCACAGATCACTTTGAGCGGTGTCCTGTCATAGTGTTTTTTGAACGGATATTCAATTCAATTCAATTCAATTTTAAACATGCTTTATTTGTGGATAAATACGAAAGAAAAAAAACTGTAGGAATAACATAAGTAAAAAAGCAACATAATTATTTGACCACAAACCCACAAAAGAACACTTGTGCGTGAGCTCGTTGTATATATTTCGTATTTATATTATAAATTCAAACATAATAAATCTTTAAAACATATCAACAATTTTTACAAAGTGTGCATGATAAATAAACGGAATTTAAATTTAAATCTCCTTCATTATCCATGTTTTTAACTCAAGTTTCTTTTTTGTTGTGAAAGGTAACTTAATTAAGTGGGATGGTATACTATTCATTAAAATTGGTCCACGATATGATGCTTGTAGTAGACAAAGGGTATTACTTTTCTGCGGTATCATAAATAAATTTGGAGTTCTCTTACAATAATGTAGAAGCGTTTTTCCCAAGTAAAGATTGTCTTTTAATGAAAAATTTTAGAGTTTGGAAACTAATTATCTGTGAAATCGTTAACATTTCAGATTCTCTGTACAATAAAGCTGATTAGTACATGCGGTTCTTTTTATAAATTATTTTCAGGATCAATTTTTGTGATATTTCAAGCGGTTTCAAGTGTGACTTATATGTGCCACCCCAAGCTATTGTGAAAATATTTTGAATATCAACGTAGGAGACCTGCCATTCAATTCCGGAGCTATTTAAAGGAGATGAAGTTGGACTATTGAAATTATTCTCATCTCAAAATTATTTAGGAAGTCAAAAAATGTTTCTGGATATTTTGAAAACATCAAAAGTTCTCATTTGATGCCTCTATCTAGTATGTACAAGGTTTCATCGCGATGAGCATGAAATTTCTTATAAAAGTTGCTGATGATATGATTTTCTAGTCTCATCAATATCTTAGTCCATGATTTGGTCCTCTTTTGTTATACATAACCGTTGAATTTCTAGCCTTCCATTAGAGGTTGGTCTCATTTGAAATAAAATATAATTTTCGACAACTTTTCTGTAGAAATAATGTTGAGCAGTGCAAAAGGCTTGAAAAACGGCAATGTTGAAAAAAGTTCCAGTCATGCAGCATGATCGTATGAGCAAATTTTCATAAATAATCGTAGGCACTGCAAATTATGTTAAAAATTGTTTTGAAAATTCAAGGCTTTGAGTGAGAAGAAATTGTTAGCTACCAATAGTATGCCCCCCGCAAAATATAAATTTGAAAAATTCTTAGCCCTATTTAGCAATTTTCAGTGTTTTTTTGTTTTTTAAATAACTTTTGGCGTTTGACCAATTTAATGTGCTTAAAAAATGCTGGCCAACCAACTTATCATTTTGTTTGGAAAGCTTGATATTTGGGGTAAGAACGATTTTTTTTTGTTCTCATTCCTTACGCAGTGTCCTACGTGGATTTGCCGCACGCGTCAATGCGTTCAAGCGTTTACGCGTTTTAAATGGCGGACCAATGAAATTCGCGTAATTTGTCATGTGATCCTGCCCGCGCGGCGACGCGACGGTGTTGAACGCTTCGGTTTGATTTTCAAACAAGTTTGATTTTTATCGCGTTCGCCGCGCGTCAAACGCGATTATATGATGTTTTTCTAACCTCTTTCGACATTTTGAACTTGTTTTCGTACTTTTTCCGCACTTTTCCTTCTGTGATAATGGAGTTAGCTGATATAGAAACGGCCTTCTACATTTGTTACATTTATTATACACCTTTATCGGGAGATGCCTAGTTTCGAAGAAAATTACAATAATATTGTCTAGTGTTCCAAGATAATCTTAAAAAGGTTTGAGTCATGCTCATGTGAGTAAATTTTATTAATTATTCAGAGTATATTTACCTATTGCAATTTTTCTGGAAATCTTTCTTGTAGGTAGTTCCTATTATTCTGCCATACAAATAAACTTTTGGATTCTACCAAATATTTGTTGTTATCCTTTTTTAAAATCATTGTACTTAACGAATTAAAATTCTTGTTGAATATAAATGGTAAAATTCTTGCTTAATTTTGTTCACGATGTAATCGAAGGTTTTTACTGTCATTCTTGCATATGATTTAAAGTGTTATTCACTTTCCCACAATTTGGATTATAAGTAGGTTTTAGCATACAAAAAAGACCTTTAAATTATCACTGATCTAAATTAATCACTGAAATTAGTGGTAATTGAAAGGTCTTTTTTATATGTATGATAAAACCTCATTATCTAAGATTATCACACAAAATCTTCAGAAACTCTTCTAAGATTATTGGAGTATAAGCGATGAAATTCACCGAACTCGCTCCGGCTTTTATGTATTTCCTCGGCCGGTCTCCTTTTTTTCTATTATTTACAGCGTAATAATAGGAAAGAGCCGTTGAGCTGGTCAGCAGCTCAAACTTGTTCATCGACGGCATGAATGCAAAATCAAATTGAAAAAATGAACTTGAAAACACAAGTGATGAGAACAGAACAGGTTAACTTGCTAAACTACGAAGCGTTTTTGCGTTTCCACGTAGGACACCTTTTTTTTCCGCCGCGCTGCATGACGCAGCAACGCACTGACGCTCGTCTTTAACGCGCGGCTTGACGCTCGCGGCGGATCCACGTAGGACACTGCCTTAGGAGATTTATCGTCAGGAAGGACGCACACACACACACACACATACGCGCGCACACACTAACACTTTTTTTTTTTTTTTTTTTTTTTTTTTTTTTTTACAAAACTTCCTTCAAAGGCGAAGGGGGCACACCATTAAATTGAAAATAAACAAATAAAATAGAAGAGTGGGGAGGACACCCAGGTTTACCCGACGCAGGCTCTAGGGATAAGGGAAGTTGCAGGACGAGGAGGAAGAATGGGATGAAAGGAAGTGCCCCTATAAAACGACCACCAATTCAAGTAAGAACTCCTCAGGACGCGGGTGGTGATATCACAGAGCACTCCCGCCGAGATGCCCAACTCGAGTAACACATCTCTTGCACCACACCCGTGTAATATTATTTTGAGGTATTACAGAAGGTTGGAAAAGATAGGAAACACATAAATAAAACTTACAAAATTCAGAGAATATTTCGGCGTGTCGGCGTCGTCAGCTCCAGTGAAGAAAACTAAGAAACTTATCTAAGAAATCTAACTAAGAAAACTTATCACAAATGTAAGTACCTAACTATTTTTGTTTTGATTCTCTTTTCTCATCCATAAAATCACAATAGTTTTTTATATATATATATATATATATATATATATATATATACATATATATATATATATATATATATATATATATATATATATATATATATATATATATAAGCTTTGCTATGGCACATTGTGGTTTTATGGATGAGAAATGAGAATCAAGATAGTTACAAACATAGCTAGGTACTTACATTTTTGATAAGTTTGCTTTAAAAGTTCTTCAGTATTGGGTTTTATATATGTTTGAATACATTTAAAGTTATTTATGACTAGCTGGTTAACCCGTGCGTTGCACAGGTAGACTTGAATATACGCAAGCCCCCCCCCCCCCCCCTCACCTATCACATTTTAGGACACCCCTATGGATCTGATTCAAAAAAGTCCTTACTTAAAAGAACTTACTTAAAGTACTTTCTTATAAATTACCTATTAGGACCAAAATACTGAGATGAACCCCCACTCCCTCTCGTCACACACCCCCTATATTTTAGATTAAAAATATTCTTGATGGATAACCCGAAAAAACGTTCAGACTAATCCAATTTCATTCGTCCGAACATCAGACCACCAGTTCATTCGGTGATGACTAAATTATTCCATTAACCACACCCTCTGTTTTTCCTTACCACAAACCTCCCTGGTTACGTGCAGAGGTGGGGAGTGTAATATAACACACCAATTACCCAAACATTAACCTTTTATTTTACCGTGGTTGACGCATACATGTGAAACGCGTAGATATATACATATATATCTTAACTGAAATCTTAAATGAACCAAAGAAAAGAAAATGAACAAAATACTTCCTACAGGAGCTCCTCCTAACACATATCATTGAAACAAAATAAGCAAGTAAAGTATATGGCAATTTTGAATAATGGCAATATGGCGGAAATATTAGTTCGGCGTATAAATGATAAGTTATATGAATATAAAGGAATGTTTGACCGTATTATCTGACTCAAGACACAAGTGAATACGCGCTGAAGATGTGAGTAGAACTGAATGCCCCCGAAGCCAGGTTCTCAATTCTGAGTGATGTAGGCGATATCAGGAAAAGCCAATTCCAGTAGATATGTCCAGAAACAAAGAAAATATGTAGAGTACGGTAACACGTCTTGTATTTCGACTGTAAGAAAATAATAATCCATCATTAGGAGGGTAAGATCAGGGGTGGTAGGGGGCTACCTCATGATGAGGAAACTCATACATCATGGCGGTTGAGCAGGTGAAACATCGAGGTACTAAATGAAGATTTGAGCTGATGATAAATTAACTTACGTCGAAATGTATTGCAGAACTGTAATTAGCAGATTGAGAGGTTTCCAGGATTGCTGATGATCCTGATATTTAGGGATGCTGACGACCCAACAGGTGAAATAAAAGTGTTACGGAAAACAGGCATACGAGCTTGGGGTTTCTGGTCGAGATGGCAGAAAGAGACTGATCCCGTTAATTATAACTGCTGGATTACCGTGGGAGTGATAAGTGAAGAAAGTGGACTCGAAGTCGCGCACAGAGTTCTCGAACCCGGCCACATCGTCAGAATAATAATCGATAATAAAAACAAACAATCGCTTCTAGCTGGCGTCAACACTCCCTATGGTTGAGGCTAGAAATTTTTTTAATAGCCTGTGATTGAGGTTGATGTAATCCGAACTTATTCGACCAATCAGATCACCTGTTTGTTCAGTGATGCCAAACATACCCCTTTCCAAACCCCCACACCAAAAACACCCCTATGGGTCAAAATTGAAAATGTCTAAGTAGGCCGTGGTTTTTTAGCGTTATCTATACATATTTTATCATTCAGGTCCTAAGTGTATTCAGTGATGTTCAAGATACCCCCATTCCACCCTCACCACTCTCTCAAAATACCCGTCATGGTTCAGATTCGAAAATTTCAAGTAGATTGTGATTCAAGTTTGAGTATTCAAAACATATTTAATCAATCAGGTCCTTAGTTTATTCAGTGATGTCCAAGACATCTCATTTCATCCCTCCCCCACCTCCTCCTCTAAGAAAACACCGACTTTGGGTCAGATTTGAAAATTTTCAAGTAGCCTGTTATTTGAGTTATTGTAATTCAAACATATTTTAGCAATTCACCAAAAACACCCCCTATGGGTTAGATTGGAAAACTTGAATTAGCTTGCGATTCAAGGAAGGGTATTTCAAACAGCTCCAGTTTATTTAGTGATGCCCAAGATAACCCCATTTAACCCCCCCCCCCCCCCTCCCAAACCTAATGGTCGAGTTTGAAAATTTCAAGTACACTGGAGAAAAATGTTTAGCTAAAACCAATGGAGTTTGTGTAAAAATCAACGTGTTTTAGTTAAAGACGATCGACTTCTATCGAGTAACTGCATCATTCTATCGAATGTTGCTAAGGGCTGATGGAGTTTTGTTAATGTTCCATCGAGTGGAGGTATCAGTGGATCGTGTTTTCGCAACAAGAAGTTTGATCGAGTTTCCTAAATCTGTCTCCCATCGAGTAATGTCAGGCGGTGATGGGGTTTTCTTAATTCGAATGTAATTATGGTACCGTCCATCAAGTATTTGTACTCCTCCAAACGTGTGTCTTTTGCTTACACTGTTCACCACCATTTGATGTGGTGAGAGAGTTTTTCCATTTGACGGTTGACTTTTCCCTGTCTTCAAACGAGTTTATATAGCCTTATGGGAACCACCTTCGTTGATGGATCGGATTTTCATGATGGGGCGATCGAGAAATGTGATGGGGTGGGATTGAGAGGAACACGTTAGAGGAGTCCATGTACTTTTTCCATTCTTCCAACGAGTTGCTATAGTCTTATGAGAACCACCTTGGCTAATCAATCGGATTTTCATGATGGGACGATCGAGTTATGTAACGGAGTGGAAGGAAGAGGGACTCGTTAGAGGAGTCTATCTACTTTTCCCATCCTAGTCTGCGATTCAAGTTGGAGTGTTCCGATCATATTTCAACAATCAATTCTCCAGTTTATTCATTGATGTGTCCATGATACCCCATTTCACCCCCTTCTCTCCCAAAACACCCCTATGGGTCAAATTTGGAAAATTGTAAGTACCTTGTCGTTCTAGTTAGCGTAATCCAAACATATTCCCCCACTAACATCCCCGGTTTGTTAAGTGACTTCCGATGTACCCATTTTACCCCTCCCCCTCCCCCAAAATACTTCCTATGGGGCAGATTTGAAAACTTTCAAGTAGCCTGTGATTTGAGTTGGAATAATCTACACACATTCAACCAATCAGAACCCCAGTTCGCTTGATTATGTCCAAGATACTCCATTTCAGCCCCTCCCCCTCCCCTAAAACACCTCATCTGGCTCAAATTTTAAAAACTTCAAATAGCTTATAATTTAAGTTGAACTGATATAGACATAGACATTTCCCTCCACTTATACCAGTTATCCATTGACCCCTATAACCGTGAAAAGCGGACATTCAGACAGACAGAGAAAAATTGAAAATACACTGCCAAGGAAATGGCACATGAGCTTCCTCGTGACCTTCACAGTACGTCACCATTAAATTCCAGAAAACTAGAAACGACCGGTTCTGGCATCAGGGAATTAATAAGGTGGGAAATTGGAAGCTGAATGGTACACATATTAAATGAAATTAATAAGGAAAATTTTGATTTTAATATGGGACCATCCAGGATGTAGTCCGCATGTTCCCTGAAAATTTCGTCTACATCGGATCAAAACCGAAACAAGAAAATTTTGTTTGCGCCTGCGCAGAGGCTACCGTTAATTCGATCATGACGGAACTGATAGGAGACCATGTAGAGCTATACCTGCATGATCCCTAAAAATTTGAAGTATATCGCATCAAAATTGTGGAAGATACGGCTGTTGCAAGGACCGTAACAAGAATATTTCGTTCACGCATGCGCAGAGCGTACCGCTAATGCAATTATTACGATTGTCTTATGGGAACTCAAGGGACCTTACCCACATCATCCCTGAAAATCTGACCGAAATCCGTTCAACATTGACCGAGTTATGACCGTCACAAGGAATTCACGTTAGCGCCTGCGCAGAAGCTACCGTTGATTCGATCATGATGAAGTTGATAGAGGACCATCTAGAGCTTAATCTTCACGATCCCTGAAAATTTGGTTAAAATCGGATCAAAATTGTGGAAGTTCTGGCTGGTACAAGGAAATGTGGACGGACAGACAGACAGATAGACACGGAACCAAATTTGTTCAGGAGGCTCTGAAACGCAAAATGCGAGTGGAAATTTTGATTTTAGAGGAAAATTTTTGTTTTCGTTTCGAAAGTGAAAACAAAGCTTCCGCTGCCTTGCAGTCTCGGAAGCAAAATGGTACTGATCGTCTACAAATACATAGCATGAAACGGAAAAGAAACGCAAAAGTTCATGATTATTATCAATGAACAGACAGACATACTTACGATTTTATTAATATAGATTTTTCAGTCTTGAAACATTTGTCCTCCATTTAGATTTTTTGTCCTTCCTCAAGTCCTCCAATCGTGTCTTTCCATCAGGTAACTCTATACCTACTACACCCAATAGAATCCCATTCTAAAGTTCAGCGTCTCAAGTTGAGTAAGAACGAAATTAGTTATTTATTAAATAACAAAAGAAAAAACAGTTTTCTCGCGGTAGCGGGTTTTTTACTGAATTGAGCTTACTCAGGTGATCAGGATGGACTGTGTCATTTCATTCGACTCTCGTTGTTTCAGAGAGGCTACCTGACGCATTGGAATGTCCTAGGGTCAGCAGGAGAGCATTTATCCCACTCAGCTGTTCAGGAAAGAGCTCATCGTTTCATTCATTTCTCGATATCACAGAGAAGCTTCTTGTCGAATTTCAAATTCCTAGGGTGAATAGAAAAGAAAATACCTAAAACAGCTGATCTGGTTGGAACCAAGGGCGAACGCAGGGGTGGGGCAACTGGGGCTGTAGACTACCTACTCCACAATTATCTCGTCACACAAATTAATACGCATCTCTGTAAAGTATCTCTGTACATCCCATATTTGGATTCACTACTAAGTTCATTACAAGACCGATTTTCGGATGATAATGTAACAGCTTTAAGGGGATTGGTACTTCACCCATCGAAGATGTTGGAAATGTCAAAGGAAGAACTCAAACAGCGACTGACCCACTTTTGTAAGTCTTATGGTCTGGATACTCTCATTGATACTGAGGCTGAGCTATGGCATACATTTTGGATGGAAAAGGGTCTTACTACAGAAATATTGAATGAATTGGATTTTATCGATGTATTGCAAGAGACCTAGGGGTTTTTCCCCCCAAGTGAAATCGGCGCTAAACGTTCTTCTAGCACAGCCGTGCACAACGTGTACGATTGAATGGTCATTCAACTCGTTGAGAAGGGTTAAAACATGGGTGAGGTCAACCATGTCAGAAGCCCGTCTCAACGGACTGTGCCTATTGAATGTACACAGAAAGTTGGTCCTCGAGAAGAAAAATCAATCAACACTTCATGTTGCAGTAACCTGTTAAGTTGCAACATAAAATGTTGCAGTAGGTAATAATAATTTTCAATTTGTTCTCAATTCATTAAATACATTTTATATAAATTATAACTTTGCATTTACCCTCATTTTGTTCATGATTGTTTTTGCCTACATCGGTCTTGTAAAATTACCTTTGGCCCCAGTAGGGTGAAAAATCTGCGTACGCCCTTGGTTGGAACCCGTCATTGCATTCGTCTCTTAATGTAGAGAGGCTCCCTGCATATTTCAAATTCCTAGTGTGAAAAGGAGAGAATTCAGTTCACTCAGCTGATCAGGAAAGAGCCTATCATTTTCTTCGTTTCTCGATGTTCCCGAGAGGTTCCCTCATCAAATTTAAAATTCCTAGGGTGAAAAGGATAAAATTTAGCTGTGTCCATCAGATCTAGTTAGAACCTGTCATTGCATTCGTCGCTTAATGTCCTAGAGAGGCTCCCTGTCAAATTTCACATTCTATAGTGAAAAGGAGATAATTTGGCTCACTCAGCTGATCAGGAAAGAGCCCGTCTGAATAATCATGGGAAATGAACAACACGTTTCACGGGATCCAAAAAACTCAATAACTTTATTGAATAAGAATGAAAGGCGGTATATCGGGAGAGCAAAAATACACGGTAATATAGTCAACAATTTCAAAATAGCCTGTTTTTTGCGATTTGTTGTGCGAAATAATTTTTTCAGCATACTAACATGTGGTATATTCGGAATCAGCGTAAAACTTACTATAAGAATATGTATCAAGTTTTCAAAAATTTCAAAGTTGAAAAATCAGTCAAAAATCGAAATAATCCCGTTCGCTAGTTGTAAAAATCGGTAGGTAATATTTGCATGAAACATTTGCATGAAACATCTTCAAAAGTTCGCTAATGGGGTCATGCTGCATGACTGGAATTTTTTAACAGTACTTGCGGGAGTTCAGATTGGTATATCAATAGGGAACATTCGGGATGATAAATCTTCCGTTCAGAGGTATTATAAGGTGACAATATTACTCAAAGCGACATTAGCGCTGTCTCGGTGACTCTAGGAACCAAGTTTCTAACTCTATTCTTATCTTGGCGGCAATTACGAATTTGGGTAGGGCCAAACACCATCACTTTATTCGTTCCTCGATGTCCCATAGAGGTTCCCTATCAATTTTCAAATTATCAGGGTGAATAGGAGAGCATTTAGCTTAGTAAGCAGATCAGGTTGAAACCCGTAATTTCATTCGTCTCTCACATTCCTGGGGTGGTAAAGAGAGAATTTGGGTCACTCAGATGATTAGGAAAGAGCCCATCACTCTATTCGTTTCTCGATGCCCCAGAGAGGCTCCCTCTCAAAGTCAAAGTCAGCTGATTTGGTTGGAACCCATCATTACATTCGACTCATAATGTCCTGGAGAGGCTCCCTGTCAAATTTCACATTTCAAAGGTGAAAAGGAGATAATTTAGCTCACCCAGCTAATCAGGAAAGAGCCCATCATTTTATTCGTCTCTCGATGTCCCAGAGGACATAAAATTTCAACTCCCTTGGGTAAAGAGGAAAAAATAATTAGCTCTCGTTTTAGCGAATTTTTGAAGAAAATTAAGCTATTGCTCTCGCCTCAAAATTTGTAGAAAGTGAATTTTTGAAATCATGTTATGCACAAAATCCGTTTCAGGCTATTCTGAATCATATTCTGAAGTTTAACGCATTTTTTTAATGTATGTATGTATGTATATATATGTATGTATGTGTCATTCCAGACGATAACTGTCCGTAGAATTGTGCTAGAAACTTCAAACAAATTTTAAAATGTTAAGGACACAAAACAAAAGTTTAAGTTCGTTGGCCAGCATGATCGGATTACATCTTCGGGTTGAAATTTTCAAAAATGTAGTCAAAAATTTCAAAATAGCCTGTTTTTTGCGATTTGTTGTGCGAAATAATTTTTTCAGCATACTAACATGTGGTATATTCGGAATCAGCGTAAAATGTCCTATAAGAATATGTATCGTTTTCAAAAATTTCAAAGTTGAAAAATCAGTCAAAAATCGAAATAATGCCGTTCGCTAGTTGTAAAAATCGGTAATATTTGCATGAAACATTGTCCAAATTCAGATTTACTACTGTATGGAAGTATCCCTGTATAACCAATCCTAGAACCATGCTGTTTGAAATGTAGGTAATGGGTGCTTGTTAAAAAAAAATAAAAAAATAAAATTAAAAAAAAATGTAATCACAACTGATGAGTTTACTCTGTGAAATATTCCGTCCTCCGATTCTCTCGGTCGCTCTCTTTAATGTATAAGTACCTCCTAATAATAAAGTATGTATAAGTACCTACCTCCTAATAATAATAAAGTATGAGTACCTCCTAATTATTTTTAATAATTTGATTCCATGTTTGTCTATCAAAATCATAAACTAAAATTTCTCTACACGATCAATAGCGACTGAAATGTCGAAGATTTCTTCAAAAATTCGCTCATGGGGTCATGCTGCGTGACTGGGCTTTTTTGCTTCCGAGTCTATCTACAGGTAGCGGAAGCATTGTTTTCACTTTCGGGAGAAAAAAACTTTTGGTCGCCAAAATCAAAATTTCCACTCACATTTTATTTAGCAACACCACGCATTCCAAACAACTTTGATTCCGTATCTGTCTGTCTGTCTCTCTCTCTGTGTGTCTGTCGTGTGTACGCAAATCCTTGTAACAAGCTTATTTTCCACAATTTCATCATTTGGAATAAATTTTCAGGGAATGAGCGGGTTAGGTAGTAAATGGACCCGTACATATTTCATTGTTTTCAACTTAATTGATCAATTACGACAGTTTACGCTACTTCTTGATTTACTCTTTTCTGCTATGGGATTTTCCTAGATCATTTACATTTTTTCAATGATCTAGGTATACATTGATGATAGATAAAACGAGAAAGCTATGTGCCACACCCAACTTGGCAGACTTTTTTTTTTTTTTTTTTTTTTTTGTTGTTGACATTTTATGTCTTTGCTTTGGCACATAAACAAAAAAATCGTTACGTAAACTGTTGACGAAAATTGTCCCAGTTGTTTTCTGATGATTTCCGCTTACAACCGAGTCGTTGCTAGGGAAATGGTACTTCGTCGTTTTTCATCCCACAAAATTCGTTGACCATTCGTTCGAAACCTCTCGATTTATCCAACCATATTATGTTAACTACTACGAAGTGCGTGGCCAGCAAGCTGAGATATGAGCATGGTTATTTGAATAATTGTTTACACATAGGCGATCATTCTCAATAATTGATATTGTGAACATGATTGCAACCGCTTGTTAATTTCTGATGTTTTCATAGAATTTCGAATCAATATCGAGGAGAAAACATGATACATGGTTGAAATTTTTGGTTCTAGAACAGAAATTTTTGGTTCTAGAACAGAAATTTTCTCCAGCAATAGGTACTAGTAAAAGATTCCCGGTTTCTTAAACCCCAATATAACCCTACCTACGTTAAAACTCTCCCGACCAACATTGCTACAGTTAATGAGACGATTTTAATATCAATTTTCGGTAATCGATCTTTACGAATAGAAACTGTTTGGCTAAACCCTACAAAATCGTTTTGTTATCGTTGAATTTGTTATCGAAAGTTCTTTACGCCTGAACCTACCCCGTCAACGGTGGGTCAACCGTGAATCGACGTGTGTTCGATTTTTCCTCAATTACGAAATTGTTTACCCGGGCCACTTCGGTAGGGAAGTCCAAGTTTACAACGAAGGAGTAAAATTAATAATCCAAAGGATTTTGATATAGCCTAAAACCATCCCCGAAACTTCTTTGTCAATTTGTGCCCACTCGAATGGAAATCAGTGAAGAACTTTTTGAGTTTTTGAAGCATACACAAATCAACTTAACATTATTATAGATATAGAAAAACATACATAAGATCACAAACTTCAGGAACCGTTTCACAATGCCTCAAAACTGATTTCCTTGAAGGAATTTTTTAAAATATTGAATTACGAAAATTTGCTAAAACGTGTTTTTTGCCAAAAAATCTGTTGTGTGTTTTCTTAGGAATAGAAGGGTGTATTTGTGTATTGTGGGCCAGTACGAAAAACTAAATACATCCGATGATGCGCTTACGGATACCAAGGAATCCCAACTCCATACCGGCCACGACTTCTCCAGAGGCTTCAACATCGTAGTAATATTCACATTCACGGCAACTCCAAAGAAAATTATGTTCAATTTTGGGAACACTTTGAGGAGCATTGTCTTTTCCCAAGCCACCATGGGTTGACCACTCTATCCTTGCCCTTGCACATTGTATCTGTAGGTACTACATTTACTAGTAGGTATCTGTAGGATCTACATTTAGGTCTTGGACGAGCGGGTGATGAGACTAGCATAGATAGTAGCTTATAATATTCAAGCTAGTAGATTTCTGCGACAATAAACCGAAGTTCTTTTTCTAGCCATACGAGCTTTCACCCACAAAGGTCTTTGTTGGTTGTTGATTTTTTACCCTAGGTTGCGATGCCAGTGATGCGTTTGTAACCGGAGAAAATTTTTAGCCATGTAGGTCGTCCCGAGCTCAGGAAGGTTTGTCCAGCTCTAACCTATTTGACTATTTTAAATTTCGTCAGCTTTCCCTAATTTTCAAAATCATGCATGATTTATCCCCCATCTACCTACGAGAGCTTTTTACCCGGGCATTGTCCCAAAGATCGTGTGCACTCCGGATACCAACACATGCAAGTAAGTCTTTTAGCCAATCGTTTTCGGTCGTGGGCGTGAGGCTATGGAATAGCCTCCCTGTCAAGATTAGATCCATCCCTCTTCTCGGCCGATTCAGGAGCGCAGTTCTCAAATACATGAAAACGTAATATGAAACTTTTTGTCAAACCAGATCCCCTTTTACTCGTTTTTTTTACCCCTCTTTATTTTTCATTAATTTGTTTCGTTTTATTTTTCAAAATAAAAATAATAATAATAATAATAACTTACACTTGGCTTTATTACCTGCTTTTAGTTTAGTTTATATACTTATATGTTTTTTATGTGATGAATAATATATGAATGCTTAATGTTTAAGACCCATGTCGTTCTCTGTACGCTATGAGGGACTGATTGTCCTATGTACAATAAAGATTATTCAATTCAATTCAATTATTGATGTTTCTTACCTTCTAAATCTGAAGTCTTTCATGCTCCCTAAAATATTCAAGATCCTTGGTGACTACAGTTGAAATAAAAACGGCTGCCGCGTACGTAATCAGAACAAAAAATGATTATTTTAAGAATAGGGAAATTATAAATTACGAAGCATACCACTTTTGGAATACGTACAAAATTCAACTTAGGATCACTCGTGATTATTAGCTTTTTATATTAGATTCAAAAAAGGCTATCCCGGAAAATTAATTTCCTCCAGTAAAAATCTTATTTTCAGACCATTTTTAGTGCATTTTCTTTAAAAAAAAAAAAAAAAAAAATCCGATTTCGTATGTATGTACGTACGTATGTATGTACGTACGTATGTATGTACGAGTATTATTTTTGTATCCTCGTAAAAGCGCATTAACTCGAGAATGGCTGGAAAGAATTGGACGGAATGGGTCGCAAAATTATCAGCTAGTCATTCAAAATAACGCGGTTGCAAAAATCGTCATTGATAATCAGTAGAATGAGCTGATTTCTGGATTCAAGATATTCAATTTCTAATCTATTTATCATAAGAGACTGAAATTTGAAACGGAGCCTATATGAGACATGTAAAACAGGATTTAAACATGCCGAACCAACCCACTCATCTACTTAAAAGAGTATGCGCTTAACATGTGGCTCACTAAGTGAATACTAATCTATATTTTTTATGATTCTCTCTCAGAAAGAAGTTTCCCTAAAGTGATTGTAAACCAAAAAATCGCTAAGATCGCAGAATGAAAAAAATTCTTCACTCAAAATATCTGGTATTTAAGAAATATCATCAACAAACCTCCAGCTATTAGTAACTCCATCAATCGCATTAATTTTTATTCAGGCGCAAAAAATTGAATTGAATTGAATTGAATAATCTTTATTGTACATAGGACAATCAGTCCCTCATAGCGTACAGAGAACGACATTGGTCATAAACATAAAGCATTCATATTCATCACATAAAAAACATATTGTCATATTATGAAAACAGTAAAACAAAGTATATAAACTAAACTAACCGCAGGTAATACATCCAAGCGTAAATTATTATTATTTTTTTTTTTTTTTTTTTTTGAAAAACCAAAAAGTAACGTAATACTAACGTGTTTGGTGGATTTAAGTAAACACTAACAAAATTTGATAAATGCTTTGATATTTACCATAATATTTATATTAGTTTTACCTTTTATTTAAACACATACATTAGGATGATTATTGAATTATTTTTCAACCTCGTTGAGCTGGTTAACAGTGGAATAGAAATATTGCAAAAGGTGATGTGACACTTCCCACTTGGAACCCGCTTCGTCGACTGTTTTCAACCAGGTCCGGAGGTGATTTAGCGAAATATCAGCATTTCTGTTGCTGTCAGGAGGGACGACTCGGCAGCTTATTGTACTCATCTGATGAGGAGGTCCGGCGATTGCGATTGTGTCGTTTTCGGAAAGCATTTTTCCCTGGAATTGGGTGACACGGAAATTTTACTGCTGCTTTGCCTCTTTGACGGTTGATGAACCTAGCGGTACAACCACATTAACCGGCGTTCGGTATAATAATCTAAAACAGGTTAAGAATCATCCATGTATTAAGCACATTACCTAATTTCACTAATAAATGAATAGAATTAGTTATGTAGTGTTCTTTATATGTCCCATACCCATATACTTTATATAGCATTTTTCAGTCAAGTAAAATCTTCTTTCTATCAAATGAAACTTCGTACCGACCAAATGAAACCTTGTTGCAATCAAATGAAACTACTTTTCGACCAAATGAAACTTTTTTTCATACAAATGAAACCTCATTTCATTCAAATGAAACTTCGTACCTACCAAATGAAACCATGTACCAATCAAATGAAACCTCGTACCTACCAAATGAAACCATACACAACAATCAAATAAAACTTCAATTTAAGCAAATGAAACTTTTTTTTCAAACAAATGAAATCGCATTTCATTCAAATGAAACTTTTCGGTCCACCATATTGCTGATCACCGCCACAGACTGCTCCAACTTCGTGATAACATGATGAGAAACTGCTGCAGCGGGTCTGGACACCCGCTTCACTAAATTAGTCTGTAGTGCCTCTGTATTAACTTGTTTAGCAAAAATCTGAAATAAAATGTAATTTTTCTCTGGATGATTCGAAAAAGTTCCATTTGATTGAAATAAGGTTCCATTTGTTTGAAAAAAGTTTCATTTGGTTGAAAAGAACTTTCATTTGATTGGTACATGGTTTCATTTGATTGAAACGAGGTTTAATTTGGTAGTTACGAAGTTTCATTTGATAGAAAAAAAGTTTTATTTGGTTGAAAAGAGGTTTCATTTGATTGTTACATGGTTTCATTTGGTATGTACGAAGTTTCATTTGATAGAAATGGGGTTTCACTTGATTAGTACATGTTTTCATTTGGCTGAAAATAAGTTTCATTTGATTGAAACAAGATTTCATTTGACTGAAAAATGCTATATGTACCCATATACAAGGTACTTACATAAATTTTAATCCAAGTACCTACCTATCATGATGTTTTTTTATCGACCAATCTTCATAATGCAAGGCACTTAATTGTATACCTACGATATCATAATGTTAGTTCAGGTCTTAATAATTGATTGAAATCTAGAATTAATAAAATCGCAAAACCGCGAAAGGCACATTCATTGTAATAAAGAAATTTTTTAATAATTATTAAAAAAATAGTCAAAATAGCCTGTTTTTTGCGATTTATTGTGCGAAATAATTTTTTCAGCATACTACATATACTAAATATACCTACAGCATGTGGTATATTCGGAATCAGCGTAAAATTTCCTATAAGAATATGTATCAAGTTTTCAAAAATTTCAAAGTTGAAAAATCAGTCAAAAATCGAAATAATGCCGTTTGCTAGTTGTAAAAATCGGTAGGTAATATTTGCATGAAACATTGTCCAAATTCAGATTGAACTACTCTTATGGAAGCATCCCTGTATAACCAACGCTAGAAACTTGCTGTTTAAAACGTAGGTGCTTGTGTAATAATTTGATTCCATGTTTGTCTATCAAAATCATAAACTAAAATTTCTCTACACGATTAATAGCGACTGAAATGTCGAAGATTTCTTTAAAAATTCGCTCATGGGGTCATGCTGCATGACTGGACTTTTTTTTTTTTTTTTTTTTTAGTATAATGAATGGGCTCACATGAAAAAAAGCTAAAAAGTTATTTTTGCAAGATAATAATAATAACATTTGTAGGGCAGCGCTCATCATTGAGCTACAGCTTAAGAAGTCACCGAACAAGAACGTGAAGGAGTCAAAGAGAGGAAGGGATTCATCAATCTAAACAGGGCTGTTGTATAATTTCCTTTGAGAATAAAACGTTGAAAAAAATTTTATGATGTGTGATCGTAACTATAGAATACTGGCATTCCGGCCAGTGGATGGCACAGCGGAGAACCTTACAGTTCTTCAAACTATCATTTGGCTGGCCAGTATTAAGAATCGGCAATGTACGTAGAAACCTTTTCAATGACCCATATGTAAATTTATCCCTTGAGGGGGAAAAAAAATAGATCATGGATATGTCAAAGTTGTAGACATTACTTTACACGATTCTGTTGGGAAAGTAAAAATGGACATTACTTTCCACTCTGTAGGAATGTTGGGAAAGTAAAAATGGACATTACTTCCCACTCTGTTGGGAAAGTAAAAGTGGATATTACTTTCCATTATGTTGGGAAAGTAAAACATTGACGTCACTTTCCACTCTGTTGGGATGTTGGGAAAGTAAAAAATTATTTATCGCAGGTGTTTAAATCATCAGTTTGTCCATGCATAGTTTGTAGAAGTACATTGCGGGAGTAATTTTGTGCGGAGAAAAAAAAAAAAAAACAACACATCATTAGTTCATTATAGTTACTTAGCAATATTAGTTTATAACTGAGCGTAATAAATCAGCTTTCCTTGACACTACAGAGGCTTAGGGATTATGAGATGCTGTGATAAAATGAGAGCATTCCAAAAAGTAGCTAACGATTTTCCTGCTATGAAAACTAAGGGAGTTACACTTCCCTAGTAACGCATTGGTTGTACGTGAAAATCAATAGAAAACCCCACCGTGACGTGACGCTTGTGGCGTGAGGAAAACATATGGAAACGTCCTGTCTATTATTAAATGATAAAATAGTGTCGCGAAAAATTCCTTGACCCCCAGCCAAAAGATATATCCATGTCAAAAAAATTTTTCTTTGTCAATTACAAAGGTTCATTATTGAAAATAATAAACCAACATTTTTTCTGTACCTACTACTTTCTTCAGCTGCTTTCTTATTTCATTCATCTTGGTCAACGATGTTTTACTTCTTTTCTTCTTCTCTCTTCCTCTGAAATGCCTGCATCTTCTTCTCTGTAGTCGTACTCGAGGAAAAAGGAATATTGATTACCGCTTCACATTGATTACTTGTTTTATGGAATACTGAGTAAGAGGAGGGGGAATTTGACGGCGTGATGTTTTGAGATAAATCGAGAGCTTTCAAACAAGTTGTGAACGATTTTCTTGAGATGCTAGCAAGATTTTATACTTCCCTAGCAACGGAGCGTTTGTACGTGAAGTTTGCTGACGTGAGAGTGTTTGATGTTACATGAATAGCATGACGGAAAATTTGGCTGACCCCCAGCCGTAAGACATTCAATTTATCCATGTCAAAATTGAATTGGTCAGAATCATATGTGATCTCATTGTGCTTGAATTGAACTTGGGGAAGTCGAATAGCATTTTTGGAGTCATATATTGGAATGAAAGAGGTCGAGGAATCTGCACATTCCCTTATTATCTTAACCCTAGGAGGTCACACATAGGTATTTGTGACGTGGAGGTTATACTGGGGTCTGCTCAGACCCCAGTGTGACCTCCTAGGGCTAAGAAGAATTATTCATTGATGAACACGTGCCATTTTGTAAACGTCCTTGTCTGAATGTCCGTTTACATTCAGTCCTAGGCCACATAGCTATCCTCACTCTTGACCTTCATCACACGTGGCCACTGCGTAGTGAGCATTGTTCTACGCGCCTCGCTCTATCGATTTGTTGTCGAGGAGAGCTCCAGAAGATACATAACATTAGGGAGATATCCGCTATCAAGAACATTGACTCCAACTTCGTTTTCACGCATCCTGGTATGTATGTAGTATGAGTTCCCAAACGATGATTATCCTCAGGTGAAGAAGATTAAATCAACCCACTGCACAGTAGGCGGAAATCGCGAAAAAATGGCCAAAAATGTGAAAATGAAAGTGGCTTTAGGAAGGGAAGAAATATCTGTGTGAGTATAACCTAGGACATGAATGAGCTGGTTCAGAAGGACATTTTTGACACTCAACTCGATAGCTAGCAATACGCGCTTGTTCAAACTTGGCATCTCCCACCTTTGTTTTTAGGACGTCCCTATGAAGCTAGGCTTCTTCAGTGGAGGAACGACCTATTGGAATCGATCTAGGGGGTTGGGGGATAACTTAAACATGAGGTGAAAAATATTTTAAAAACCCCGCATTCAAATCCCTTAAATATATGCACATATTATATGTCCTTCCACACGATAACTCTCCTTAGAATTGAGATAAAAATTCCGTTCTTGCGTCAAAAAATCATCTTTCCAAACGATAGGTTGAGTTTGCTGGACAGTATTTTTTGAGCACATTAAACTGGTCAAAGATCGAAAAAGTGCTTTAAAAAATCACTAAAAATAGCAAAAAAACGGCTACAAATTGTTATATTTGCATTTTTTTGCAGCATACTGCGCAAATTAAGTTTATTAACTACCTATAAAATAGATCACTAAAACATTTATGTACAAAATTATGCTGAAAAATGTATTGAATATAATTAAAATGTGAATTTAGGTTTGTTGTTTTTAAAGAAATTTCTATACCCAGAGATGAATTGTTAATTTTACTAAATAATCCAAAGGATTGGGACAATTTGATTAAGTTCTCTAGAATGGCATGGAAATACCGATCTTTTCTGGTAGCCGAATTTAATTTCGATTGAAAATCGTAATAGTTAGTATTATGTATATTTTCTCCTTTTTTTGTATTTTTGAATTGGCACATGTTAATTTCCGATTATGATAATAATTACTTGTAGTACTGGTGGTGTTTATTACTCTATACAGTCACCTAATTGCCACATGTCTACTAAGTGTTCGTACCAAGCAAGTTATACAAAGCAAAGAACTCCGGGCAGACGGATTTACAAATCCATGCTTGTTTATTCTTTTGTAAAATTATATTATATTATATCATATTTCTCATGAATAAAGCGATTATTATTATTATTATTAATTTAAATGTGCAAAAAAATTCGATAAAAACTGCAATAAAGTTAGAAATTCAAAATCTCTTTTTGTATGAATTATATTCATAAGCTTGATAGTTAACAATTTCTTTTCACTCAAAGTCCTCAATTTCGAACACAATATAACATAATATAGTACGATTATTTACGAAAATTCGCTCATACGATCATGCTGCATGACTGGAACTTTTTTTCGACAAATTTTGTCGAAGTCACCCAGGTTACAATTCTCGACCTATTTTCGTGATTCTTTTTTTGTTCAACTATGAATTTGGTCTAGTTTTGGAAAATATGTCAGGAATTTCAAATTTCATGGTGGAAAGGGGTTAAATGAGGGATAAATAGCGATAAATCGTCAATATTCATTTGATTTCCTTGACAGTTTTTTAGGACATCCCTCAGAAGCTTGGTCATACAGGCAAGGCTTCTATTTAAGATTGACTGCCTATTGGAATTGATCCAGGGGGGGGGGGGTGGGGGACAACCCAAGCATGAGGAAAAAAAATAACCTCATACAAATCCGTTTCAGACCATTCTAAGACCGAACCCGTGAAAAAAAACCATAGGTCTGTGTGTGTGTATGTGACAAATTTTGTCGACGCTGTCCAGGCCACAATTCTGAACCGATTTTCGAGATTCTTTCTTTATTCGATCCCAATTTTAGTCTAGTTGTGCAACAAACCTCGGAAATTTTGAATTCCGTGATGGAAGAGGGGAAATGGAGGGGGTAAAGCCAAAAAAACCTGATTTTTTCGACAAATTTTGTCGACTCCATCCAAGTTACATTCTCAACCTATTTCCATGATTCTTATTTGGTCCGATTCCAATTTTAGACTAGTTGTGCAACAAACCTTGGGAATTTCGGATTTACTGTCGCAGTGGGAGGGGGTAATTACCGATTCTTCCAGGCGCTGACCAAGGTACTAATCTCGACCGATTTTCGTGATTCTTATTTTTATTTGTTCCATTAAGAATTCGATATAGTTTTGGAACGTGTGTCAGGAGTTTTAATTTCATCATGGGAGGGGGTGAATGGAGGGGGTAAAACTGATAAGTCGTGGTGTTTTAAAAATTCTCGTCTGATTTTCGTGATTCTTTTAGCGAATTTTTGAAGAAAAAAAGTCCAGTCATGCAGCATGACCCCATGAGCGAATTTTTGAAGAATATTACCGATTTTTACAACCAGCGAACGGCATTATTTCGATTTTTGACTGATTTTTCAACTTTGAAATTTTCGAAAACTTGATACATATTCTTATAGGAAATTTTACGCTGATTCCGAATATACCACATGTTAGTATGCTGAAAAAATTATTTCGCACGACAAATCGCAAAAAACAGGCTATTTTGAAATTTTTGACTACATTTTTGAAAATTTCAACCCGAAGATGTAATCCGATCAAGCTGGCCAACGAACTTGAACTTTCGTTTTGTGCCCTTAACATTTTAAAATTTGTTTGAAGTTTCTAGCACAATTCTACGGACAGTTATCGTCTGGAATGACACATACATACATACATACATACATACATACATACATACATACATACATATATACATACATGCATACATACATTAAAAAAATGCGTTAAACTTCAGAATATGATTCAGAATAGCATGAAACGGATTTCTGCATAAAATTTTTTCAAAAATTCACATTCTACAAATTTTGAGGCGAGAGCAATAGCTTAATTTTCTTCAAAAATTCACTAATTAAGCTATTGCTCTCGCCTCAAAATTTGTAGAATGTGAATTTTTGAAAAAATTTTATGCAGAAATCCGTTTCAGGCTGTTCTGAATCATATTCTGAAGTTTAACGCATTTTTTTTATGTATGTATGTATGTATGTATATATGTATGTATGTATATATGTATGTATGTATGTATGTATGTATGTATGTATGTGTCATTCCAGACGATAACTGTCCGTAGAATTGTGCTAGAAACTTCAAACAAATTTTAAAATGTTAAGGACACAAAACGAAAGTTCAAGTTCGTTGGCCAGCATGATCGGATTACATCTTCGGGTTGAAATTTTCAAAAATGTAGTAAAAAATTTCAAAATAGCCTGTTTTTTGCGATTTGTTGTGCGAAATAATTTTTTCAGCATACTAACATGTGGTATATTCGGAATCAGCGTAAAATTTCCTATAAGAATACCTATGTATCAAGTTTTCAAAAATTTCAAAGTTGAAAAATCAGTCAAAAATCGAAATAATGCCGTTCGCTAGTTGTAAAAATCGGTAATATTTGCATGAAACATTGTCCAAATTCAGATTGAACTACTCTTATGGAAGTATCCCTGTATAACCAATCCTAGAACCACGCTGTTTAAACCGTAGGTAGTAGGTGCTTGTTTAAAATTTCATTCCATGGTTGTCTATCAAAATCATAAACTAAAATTTCTCTACATGATCAATAGCGACTGAAATGTCGAAGATTTCTTCAAAAATTCGCTCATGGGGTCATGCTGCATGACTGGACTTTTTTTGTTCAACTATGAATTCGATCTAGTTTTGGGTCGCATATCAGGAATTTCGAAATTAATTATGAATGAGGGTGAATGGAGGGGGTAATAGTAATAAATCATGATATTTTAACTAATATCGTTTGGTTTCCATGATTCTTCTTTTGTTCAACTGGGAATTCGGTCAAGTTTTGGAAGGTATATCAAGAGTTTTAAATTTCATTATGGAAGAGGGTGAATGGAGGGTGTTATACGAATAAATCGTGATGTTTTAACTATTCTTGTCAGATTTCTGTGATCATTTTTAAAATTCAGTTATGGTCAATTTGGTCTAGTTTTGGAAATAATGTCAGGAGTTACAAATTTCATACTATTGAAAATGAAGTCAAGTTTAAACTTTATTATTATAATTTCAAATCCACTGTTGGAATCATATTGTTATTAGGTGTGATATGTTTGTGTATGTACTTCTCAATAAAAATATTATTCTTTCGTAAAAACCTAATCGAGGTAGTTCTGTTTCATTTCTCAAATAATATCAGGTTATTCGGCCCAGAGTGAAATTTTGATAACAGTTGCCAAAATTATTGAAAATGAATAGCTCTGTGAAGATCGAACCTTTGGGTAGGAACAACTTCGACACGTGGAGGATTCATATGGAGGTGCTCCTTATCAAGTCTGGTGGATGGGAATACGTGACAGGACAAAATCATAAGCCGACCGTAGGTGATGGAGATGCTGATGGGTCTGCAGCGGCAGCCAAAACATGGTCAGCGGAGGATCTCAAAGCTAGGTCTGACTTGATTTTATCCATAAGTCCATCGGAATTGAAATTGATTAAAGGATGTCAGACGTCAAATGAGGTATGGTCGAAACTCCACGAAGTTTTTCAGTCTAAAGGACCAGCTAGGAAAGCGACGCTATTGAAAAGATTAATTCTGCATACGATGAAAATAGGGACGATGTTAGGGATCATGTGTCTAATTTTTTCGAAACTGTCGATAAATTAAGTGACATGGGCATTGCCATTAATGATGATTTGTTGTCAATTATGCTGTTATATAGCTTACCCGAGGAATTTGAGAATTTCCGATGCGCAATCGAATCAAGGGATGACTTGCCCAAACCTGACGCCCTCAGGACGAAAATTTTGGAAGAGTCTGACGCACGGAAAAAAAAATTTGGAAGTGATGATCCTGATGCGATGATAGCGAGAAATAGGAAGTACACAAGAACAAAAAGTAAAAAGTATGATCAGGTAGTTAAATATAAGTGCTTTAAATGTAAAGAATTAGGACATAAAGCTTCTCAGTGTCCTCAGAAAACTGAGAGAGCGGGAACAGGAACGACGGACGAAATTTCATATCATTTCGCATTGATGGGTGGATCTAAGGTTAGCAATTCACAATGGTGCTTAGATAGTGGTTGCAGTAGTCATATGTGTAATGATAAGAGTAGGTTCAAGAAATTAACCCCAACTGATGATTTATGATACTGAAATTGGCCAATAAACCTAGCACAAGAATCAAAGCTAAGGGATCTGTAGAGTTAGTTGCTCGTAGTCCTAATGAAAAGTTAAGCAAAATTCACCTGAAAAATACCTTATTCGTTCCGGATTTGCGAATGGGATTGTTATCAGTGTCTAAAATAACCGACAACGGATGTAAAGTTCTGTTCACTAAGAACAATGCATCAGTGTTCAACCAGAACGAGGAATTAATTCTTTCTGCCAACAGGGTGAATGGATTGTACTACCTGAAGGAAGCAGAAGAAGTGGCGAACAAAATCGAAGGAAGTCAAGGAAAAATGTCGAGGTTGGTGGTTTGGCACAATCGATTTGGACATTTAAATGAGTATGACTTGAAGAAGATTGTGAAATCACAAAAAGTAATTGGAGCTAATTTCAACGGAAATGAGAAATTACAACATTGTGAAACTTGTCTAAAAGGTAAGATGTGTCAAACTCCATTTCCGAAGAAATTGCTGAAAAAGGTCGCACCACTCGAAATAGTTCACAGTGACGTCTGGGGGCCAGTGAGAACCAAATCGAATGGTGGTTCCTGTTATTACGTGACATTTATTGATGATTCCACAAGATATTGTGTTGCGACATTTTTAAAAGCTAAAAGTGAAACATTTAACGCTTTTAAAGCATACAAACATTTTGTGGAAAATCAGAAAGGAACAAAAATCAAGTATTTACAATCCGACAACGGTGGTGAATACGAAAGTAGAGAATTTAAGGAATATCTTGAAAATTGTGGTATAGTTCGTAGATTGACCGTTCCAGGTACTCCACAACAAAATGGAATCTCTGAAAGAGGACATAGAACGATTTTGAACATAGTTCGATGTATGCTTGTAGATTCTAAGTTACCGAATAGTTTCTGGGCAGAGGCTGTTGCAACGGCAGTTCACATTAGAAATAGGTGTCCATCCTCTGGAATTGACGGGAAAATTCCTTATGAAATGTGGTTTGGGAAACCGCCAGTAGTATCTTACTTTAGGACGTTTGGGAGTAGAGCCTACATGCTGGACAAATCCGTCAAGGGGAAGCTGGAACCTAGGTCAAAAGAATGTATATTCGTGGGATACTCTGATACAGCAAAAGCGTATCGTGTTTGGGATCCCAAGAGTAGGAAAATTGTCGTGACAAGAGACCTAAAGTTTGTTGATGAATTTAATTTGAAGAAATCGGATACAGCAACAATCAAAAACCTAGAAATATTTTCTGACGAGGATAGGGTTCGGCAACAGGTCAGTCAACAACCCGGACAAATGAAAATAGAATTTGTAACAGAAACTAGAAATATTAAAAATAACTTTTGTAACTTAAATAAAGCAAGAAGTAGAGATGAAACAGAGCAGATTGCTGCAACAGAAACCGACCCCGAAGTTAACTCTGAACATGAGAAAGGGGATCAAAACCAACGCGAAGAGAAACAAGAAACGAGTTCATTGGTTAGAGGAAGGGGAAGGCCAAAATTGGTGAAAACCGGACGTCGAGGAAGACTGAAGAAAGTTTACAAAACTGTCCTCAAAACCAATGCACCTCAGTCTTCGTCTCTGGTTAAGGAAGATAAAATGTTAATTTCAACAGCAATGGCGGAAATGGCTAACACTGTGGAAATTTCGCTTAAAGAAGAGTTTTCGAGTCCGGAATGGCGCACTGCTGACGAAGGGCACACTGCAGTTTGGAAGGAATTTTCGTCACTTCTGCAAAACAATCTTGGACTATGGAAGAAAAACCATCAGATCATGAGGCTATCGGCTGTATATTGATCCTATGCAACAAGTATGGCTGTAATCGTCAGCTTGAGAGACGCAAAGCTCGTCTTGTTGCCAAAGGACATACGCGAAATCCAGGCGTGGATTTCCATGAAACTTACCCGTCGTAAGGCTCAGTTCTCTTCGTAAGTTGATGGCTCTAGCTGTACAGAACAGCATGGAGATTGTGCAGATGGATGTTGAGACAGCATACCTGAATGGAGACCTAGACGAGAAGATCTACATGGAGCCGCCTGAATTCCTGGAAGAAATATTGATGGACATAGTTGATAAAGAGAAAGGCGAAGTTCAAGATGCAGCTTGGAAAATGCTGAATGATTTAGAAGAAGGGAAAAATTTCTGTAGACTCAACAAATCATTGTATGGTCTGAAGCAATCAGGTAGACAATGGTTTCTGAAATTAGACGAAACGTTGAAGAAACTTGGTCTCCAGCCGTCTAACTCAGATTCATGCGTCTAAACTCTTGGCAGACATACTGAGGATGTTGTAATTTTGACTGTTTATGTTGATGACTTAGTTCTCGCATCGAAAAACTTGTCAAAGTTGAACACATTGAAGGAAAAGTTAAAGGAGGAGTTCAAAATGAAAGACATGGGACGGATTCACTATTGCCTTAGTCTAGAATTCAACTATGAACCAGAATAGGGGGTGATTCATATAACCCAGTCAAAATACACTCAGGAAATTTTGAAATTGTTCAACATGGAATCGTGTAAGCCCCTGAGTACACCTTTGGATGTTGACTTCAAGTTTGAAGCTCCTCAAAATCAGTCACATTTTGACAGTAATTTACCATATAGGCAGCTGATAGGTTCTCTAATGTATTTGACGATGGGAACTCGAGTTGATATAACGTACGCTACAAATTTTCTCAGCCAGTTCAACTCCAAATTCTCAGAAATACATTGGAAAGCAGCCAAGAGGGTCCTACGATATCTCCAAGGTACTCTCGACTACGGCCTCACCTACAGACGATCTAATGATAACCTCACAGGATATGCAGACGCAGATTGGGGAAATTGTAATCTCGATCGAAAATCCTACAGTGGGTATGTCTTTACACTTGCGAGCGCAGCCGTGACATGGGCGTCGAAAAAGCAAAGGACAATAGCGCTTTCAAGTGTAGAAGCTGAATATTTGAGCATATCAGAAGCAGTAAAAGAAGCTTTATACTTGAGAAGACTCTCGAATGATATGGGATTCCCAATACATGGCCCAACATGTTTATATAATGACAGCCAGGGGGCGCAAATGCTAATCTCTAATCCCGTGTACCATTCGAGAACCAAACACATAGATATTCGGAATCAATTCATAAAACAGACAGTGGATGAAAAATTGGTCGAAATTAAGTACCTCAAGACAGACGAAATGCCTGCTGATTTCTTAACGAAAACTTTGAGTAAAGAGAAGCATGTGTTCTGTTCCAAGAAGTCAGGGGTGGATAAAGTTTTGCCTTGAGGGGGCGTATTGAAAATGAAGTCAAGTTTAAACTTTATTATTATTATTTCAGATCCACTGTTGGAATCATATTGTTGTTAGGTGTGATATGTTTGTGTTTGTACTTCTCAATAAAAATATTATTCTTTCGTAAAAACCTAACCGAGGCAGTTCTGTTTCATTTCTCAAATAATATCACATACTTATCATAGGAATTTGCTGACGGTGGATGGAGTTAATGGGGGTCGGGGGAGTCCGAGAAGTCATGATATTTCTTTTTTTCTCATATTTTAACTCTCACCAAAATTATATAAAATCCATTCATAGGGACGTCCCTGTAATGCATGCATTACTTATACCTAGTAGGTATATTATTGTTTGTTTGATTCAAATTTCAGTCCAGTCATGCAACCTTGGAAGTTTCAAATTTACTGTAGGTGGAGGGGGAAAATGGGGGGGGGGGGGGTTCTAAGAAACCATGATATTTTTTATTTTTCTCTCTTTTTCCTGTAATGTCCCTGTAATGCTTGCTTACAACTTAGTATATTTCCTCATTACCCTGGTGGACATATGTAATATTTAGGCCAACAAATATTTCATACTTCAAGAATACAGCAGGCATTCACATATATCTGAATATAGCAGGCACGTTATAGCGGCTATTTATCCCTTTTATTAGCACTTTGAAGAGATTCACCCACTCATACTGACACCTTTTTTTCTGCAGAAAAACGAGATTTTCTTCTGTTTTCCCACTTTTTTGTATTTTTTGGGCACATTAAGCAAAATATGTTTATGTTATAATATAATATAATATATAGTATGTTATATATAATATATTTGTTTTTAGAGATTTTAACTACTGATTCCATATTTTATATGTTTTGCTCATTTTGAAGTGAAATAAGATTCTCGTGATAAAATGTGATACCTATGATGTTATTTCCTATGCTGGCCACGACAATAATTCAATTACGTGCACATATAATACATTTAGTAAAAAAATATAAAAATATAGTTTGTTAACCAATTACTCCTGAAGTTATAATTTATTACATGCCATAATCTCAATTCCTGGTGTTTTCATTTTATTTTATTTTTTTCGTGTTTAGTGCCCATAAATTTTTCAATGTTGTTTTGTGTTCAAGACACCGAAAAAACGCAGATGGAGGGACTTTTATAACACAGGCCTGAGAAATTTAATTTGTTTAAAACTTTGTTTTTTGGGTGCTGAGTCCGACAGTGACACCCCGGTGACCTATTTTTCTCCATCACCCACGATTTCATGGCAAATTTCTACCAGGGCGTACTGTCTGATTAATCACCCTTGTCCATTGTATAAATGTGATTGATAAACCGGCCCTAAGAGGAACTTTCGATCAGAAATTAGATCTAGAATCGACTCCTGAAGTACTGACACCTTACGCGGGACTCCCTGTGTATTATACCTACTGGTAGGTACAATAATATCAACCTATACGATTTTATTGATTTAAAATAGTTTCATAATTACAACATGAGGCAGTAAAGTGCGAGGAAAAGCGGAAGGAACGACTCAGCACTGATACGAAGCTGCGTGATAACGCTCATCTAACCCACCGTGATTCCATTCTGACACTTCTCATTATCTCAACTTCCTGAGCAAGTTTTGGACTCTGATAGCGCCTAGTTGGGCCACGCAAGACCGCAAAGTGGATCATGGGGATGTGAAGGAGGTAGGTAGTTATTGTTGTTACTTGATGTCCTATCGGGAATCTACATTTAAACGCATCCCCCCTCCAGGGAGAGATATCATTGAGTGAGGGGCGCACTGGGGGCTGGAGTACCTTAGTGGGGGAGTGGAATACCTTCCATCAAAACAGAGGGTCCGAGTTGAATCATCGTAATTTAACATTCAAATGACAGTATTTCCAAGCTTTTTGTTTGTAAGGTTTTTGAGCACAATAGGAATAACAAGTTATAGTCACACAAATGATCATATGAGCAAATATTTGAAAACAATCGTATTTTGAGTTGAATGTAGATATTAAGTTACTTAAGTTGAATAGTTTACAATTTAAGTATTTAGAGAGCAAATAAACTGTTAACTACTAATTTTATGACAAACAAAGTAAATACCGATTTGCTATTCAAAAAGTCCAGTCATGCAGCATGACTCCATGAGCGAATTTTTGAAGAATATTACCGATTTTTACAACCAGCGAACGGCATTATTTCGATTTTTGACTGATTTCTCAACTTTGAAATTTTTGAAAACTTGATACATATTCTTATAGGAAATTTTACGCTGATTCCGAATATACCACATGTTAGTATGCTGAAAAAATTATTTCGCACGACAAATCGCAAAAAACAGGCTATTTTGACATTTTTGACTACATTTTTGAAAATTTCAACCCGAAGATGTAATCCGATCAAGCTGGCCAACGAACTTGAACTTTCGTTTTGTGTCCTTAACATTTTAAAATTTGTTTGAAGTTTCTAGCACAATTCTACGGACAGTTATCGTCTGGAATGACACATACATACATACATACATATATACATACATACATACATATATACATACATAAAAAAATGCGTTAAACTTCAGAATATGATTCAGAATAGCCTGAAACGGATTTCTGCATAAATTTTTTTCAAAAATTCACATTCTACAAATTTTGAGGCGAGAGCAATAGCTTAATTTTCTTCAAAAATTCGCTAAAAGAGAAATTGAAATATATATATATTTTTTTTCCCCCAGTTTTTGTCGATGTTTTTAATACATATTAATGAATTTTAATTAAATTTTTCAGCATCATTTTGTGTATAAGATTTTGAGTGTTCAAAGTTTATAATATAGTTGATAAACTTTATTTTAAATCGAATTCTGCTTAAAAAAATATAACTAACAATTTTTAGGGTTCATGCCATTTTTAGTGATTTTTCCAGCACATTTTTTGCTATTTTATTTCAAAATCATTGTACTCAAGTAGTGCTGCCCAACGAACTCATCCTTTCTTTTAGAATGATTCATTTTGAGATGCAAAAACAGAATTTTTATATCAATCCTGGGGAGAGTTATCGTCTGGGAACGCACCACTTATATACATTATAAAAAAAAGTTCATCTCCAGGAACATTAAACTAGAATAAAGTTTCAATCATGCAGCAGTTTCGTATGAGCGAATTTCTGTAAATTATCATAGGTACTATATTATGTGACACTGTTTTGAAAGTTGAGGGTTTGAGTGAAAAGAAATAGTTAACTACCAATTTTAGGCCGGAAAACTCGTTCTAAATAATTTGATTGGATTGGTAGGTTGGATTGGAATTAGAATTGGATTTTTAACTGATTTGCACTCTTTAGCAATTTTTAGCACATTTTAATGAAATTTAAGTTCATTTTTCAGCACAGTTGTGTACCTAAATTTGAGAACGTTTTATTTTGTGGTTAATAAACTTTATTTGTGCAATATTCTTCTAAAAATGTAAATTTAACGATTTTTAGCCGTTTTTATTTTATATTTTAAGCGATTTTTTCAACATTTCTTTCGAAATTTGACCAATTTAATGTGCTTAGAAAATTCTGGCTAACAAACTTGTTCTTTCGTTTTGAAAACATGATTTTTTGGCGCAAGAACGGAATTTTGATCTCAACCCTAAGGAGAGTTATGGTAAGTGACCCAAACGCCGTAGGGTCCCAAAACCGCCTACCCGAGTTTTGAAGAGCACGTTTGCGCTACCTGGAAAGCTGTAAAGTCAAGTTTGTACATCCCTCGTTAGGGGGCACTTGCGTCAGGTGGCGTTATTGTTGATCGAGAGAGTGTGATCCACGTAAATTGAATCAGCTGTTTTTCACTCGAATTTCTGCTTTGAGGAATTGCGCCTGTACCACCTGGTTGGTAAATGTCGCTTTCTTCTCTTCTATACTACCTTCGAGTATATGAAATGGAGAACATAATGTTGTATAATAACAATAATAACTTCGTTAATTCTCATTCTACAAAATTAGTTTTCCTAAGGTAAGAAGGCACTTAATGGTTGGGTAATATTTACCTAGGTAGTAGATACTTTACTAAATAGTAGCAAATCTTGATGAAATATACCCAAAATTGACGATTATGGTGTTATTCACCAAAACAAAAGTCTAAGAATACAATTTCTCATTGTTTGTTTGTAATGTTTTGATTACATTAAATCTAATTGGTTGAATGTGTCCTGAATTATGTTCCGTATTACAATCGCATGATAAATTATGACAGCTTGCGTACGAGTCCGCAACCCCGGGACACGTTTTCATATTACGGTTACCACATTCGCCTTCGTAGTAAGCCAGCCTGGTTGAAATTGGAATTTCGCAGGGTGAATAGGAGAGAATTAAGCTCACTCAGCTGATCAGGAAAGAACTCATCATTTCAATCGCCTTTCAATATCCCCGAGAGTCTCCCTATCAAATTTCAACTTCGTAAGGGGAACATGAGAGAATTTAGCTCACTCAGCTGATTGAGAAAGAAACCATAATTTCAATCGTCTCTTAATGCCCCTGAGATTCATCCTATCAAATTTCGGTACTTTTCCGTCCCCCCCCCCCCCCCCCCCCCAGTCAATTTGTCTTCAACATGCCCGCCCGATGTTTCTGTTTACGTAGATTACAAATTTACGTAGAATTGGTGAAAATTTCAAGCTGTGGGAAGAAATTATATTATTTAAAAAAAATAAGGAAAAAAGAATTACCGTGTTTCCAGAAGTTGCCGATGTCGGTGAGGATTTGTTAAAACAAATTGGCGTGTTTATGGTTTGATTGCCTCCACATGAATTCGCACAAATATAGGCTGTATCAAGTAACGAATTAGCTGTTCCGCATTGTCTTTACTATCACTATTCCCGTTCCTTATCGCCTAACCTTTTTGAAGAGATTAGTACGTAAACCAACCGGTTCATCGGGAAGACATTGGACCCAAGCAAGCGCACAGTAGTCAATGACGTTACCCTCTTGTTTTTCCGAGAATTCACTAATGCCTCTACTCCCTCAAACTGAGCGAACACTAATGAAAATGGCAAAAGGGATCATTACCGGTGCCTAGAAACATCGGGCGGGCGTGAAACAGTCGCGAAAGTGGTGAAACAGATTAGGGAGGGGGATAACGGAAAAGTACCCAATTTTCAACGTCCTAAGGTGAACAAGAGAGATTTTAGCTCACTCAGCTGATTGGGGAAGGGACCATAATTTCACTCGTTTCAATGATCCAGAGAATGGAATTTCAACTTCCTTAGGTGAACAAGAGAAACCTTATAGCCCAGTCAAATTAGAGAAAACAGGAGAAAAAATTCATAGTAAAGAAATTTCTTCACCAAGCTCTTCCTTCACACGTCGTTAATCTTATCTCAAAAGTCCCCTAGTATGGGGGGTGTTTTTCTCCTTTTTTTCGACTTTTCTTTTTTAGAGCCACTGTGTTTTATATACATATATATTCACCGATAATTCACAGTGAGTTGGCAAGAGTGCTGAAAATATGTTATGGTTATCACAGTTTCCAGGATGTAAGCGAAGAACAGGAAAAAAGACATACATGAAACCTGCTCAAGCCACTGTCCGAGCATCACTGACGTTCGGAAAACAAGTCATGATGTTTCTTAGTCAACCAGAAGCTTCATACGAATAATTTCTGCATTAAAAGAGCATAAAGGCTTTTTTGCTGATTTTTTGAAATTATACCTACTTTTTAACGCGCTCTAGCGGCAGAACGCCTAATCGTAGAGAATGAAGTCAGGAGTGCAAATTGTAGCAAATTTTATGAACTTTAATTCTGGTAATAGTAAACAAGTCGCAAGAATGCTTACTTATCGATTTATAGGCAAAAAACCGAAAAAAAGTCGAAAAAAACCCCCCCCCCCCCTCGTCGAGATCACCCCCCATACTAGGGGACTTTTGAGTTATGATATGCTACGTGTGAAGGAAGAGCCTGGTGAAGAAATTTCTCTACTATGAATTATTTCCCCTATTTGCCTCTTTTTGGTTTAATTTGACTGGGCTATTAGCTTAATCAGCTGATTAGGAAAGAGACCATCATTTCAACCGTCTTTTAATGACCCAGAAAGTAACCCTACCTATCGAATTTCAACTTCCCAGGCGAGAAGCCGAATACAGCTCCGAATAAGCATTATAGAGAGTTTTTGGCGACTTCAACTTAACGTCACCCGTTACCGTAGTCTTGAGGGAGCAAACGAAGATGCTAAACCAAATGTAACCGGGAGAACGGTTGCCTTAATTTTGATGTCACGTTAACGGTGGTTGGGTAACGCGATATTTTCCCCCCAGCTGTCTTGTTATCTACTGGTTGACTAATCAATTTCTTCATTTCGATATGAAACGCCGATTTTCAATCCTGAATTCGAATTCCATGTTAGTTTCAATACAAATACGGGCTAATTTCTCATTTTTAGTTTTCAATTCGTAAACAGGGCACGGATAGTAAGCCTCAAGTGTGGACCACCGCGGTTTAGTTGCACTTATAGGTCATTACGAACTTCATGTTTTTTGGTTTTCCGTTGGGCAAATTATCAACAAGTATGAAAAAGTATTTATCTCTATGACAATGAAACAGGATTTTACCTGACAAAATCATCAGTGAAGGAAGCACGCACTTCACGCAATGTTCACGAGAAAATAGCTGAGAGTTCAGGTAAACTAAGAACTGCGAAGAAGTAGTGTCTTAAAATTCAGTTTTCTCATTTAAAATATGTGAAATAATAATAGAAACAAGGCTCTAATCGACCAAATAGAGCCTGAGCGCAAAAGAACGGAACTTTTCGATCGAGTTGAAGGCGAGTAAAGCTGGACAGCGGAGGCGGACTTCAGATGGCACATTCGGTTTCTACACGACTTGAAACGTAAAATAACCAAGTTTGATGGGTGTTCAAAAACCTACCCGGTACATCAACATAATTAGTTGTTAATGGGGCATTTGAAAAGAAAAACTATTATATTTACTTCTGCAGTATTCAAGCGATTTTGAGGTGAGCAGTAGGGTTACATTTACAGGAAGGTTAGGCTGGTGCCGTGTGCCTTTAGGTCCCCAAACGGGTGACGTTAAATGAGCCATTCTAACGTACGACGTTGCTAACGCCCATCAGTCCGATTCCGTTCAAATTTGCATCTTTCTACCCAAACTTTGTGTACTGTTCCCGATTCCGCTTAGGTACCAGGCGGTTTTAGGAACAGCTGGTAGTTGGAATCGGGAACACATTCTGGGAAAATGAGGTTTCCAACTTTTGGTTTATTATTTCCAATAATAAGCCTATGTGATCGTGCAGCAAAACATTTTTATAACCCCCCCTCAAACTTTGTCACTTTACGTTTCAAGGTGCGTAGAATCCAAATTTGAAATGTCCGTCCGCCGTCCGGGCCATAAAAGGCCTAAGAATTGACTTAAAAAACCCGTTCTTTCGCACATGGACTCCATTTGGGGTCTAGTTGGTCCTAACGTTTAACCATCCCGATCGCTTTACTCGCATAGATGCTATGTTCCAAAAACGGGCGAAAAAGTGTCTTTTTCGAGGCTTTGAGTGTTAGACTTACGCACGCACGCACGCCTGGCACGCTTGGCAGGGGGTCACGGTTGGTGGTGAGGGGGGGTGAGCGGGGGGTGGAGTGATAGGAGGCGCCGCGGCACCTTGTGGTGTCTGGGGTGACCAGGGGCGTAGCAGAGGGGTGTAGGAGAATGGATATTTATTACTTTTACTTGTTTTACCCATATAATACACCGCAGCACCATGAGGTGGGTACGGCGTTCCTTCGAGGCATGAATATATGTTTTTTTTCTAGGTCAAATTTGTGTGTTAATACCAATGCTTTGCCTACGCATATTTAATAACATATCCTCTCCACTTTTCGTACGTACTTAGATAATAATATTATTAAGGCAATAACTATTTGAATAGATAGGAGCTCAAATCGAGAAATATAAACATGCGTATATAATTATAGAAGTATAGGCAACTCGAAATAGGACACGCTGAGGAGTCTGGACGGGCCTCATGACGTACGCAAGCCAACTAAAACTACGATCGTACTCAATTGAAAAAATAATAAACCTTTGTGAAATAATTTGCAGCGTTTTTTAATTTCAATTTTATAATTCCTAATAACTGAATAAGGGCTCCAGGAATCAAATGTGGGTAGTTGCTCGTAATAATGACAACTTTCCCGAAGGAATTAATCATAAAACTTTGTTGGTATTTGAGGAAACAGTTAGGGAAAATAAATTTTTCAAGTATAGAGATATGAATGGAAGGTGCAACAGTGGGCTTTCGCTCTTTGGCATCGTAAAGCTGGTCTGGTATTGGTCTATTGGGAGAAAACGGCAGGTGCGGTAGATAGCATACCGAAACAGTGTACGGCTTGTAAATAGCACACGGAAACAGTACCAGGATTCTGATCTTCGAACGGTATTTCTTAATTTTCTAAAAGCAGTTTCTCACGGTAGTAAATCCAGTGCCATAAACTGGTCGGGACGAGCAATAAAATCACTTCTACATCCTCCATCAAGTCAAACCGACTGCTTCCCCGCGGGAAACACACAAGTACGTCTTTTCACAAGCTGTCCGCCTAAGGTGAAGCCATTATCATAAATTTCAATGTTATGAGCTCCTAAACAGATGTGATAATGGTTGTCTAAACGGATGACAGTGGCCTTGAGACTGCCCAGCTTGAAAAAGATATGCTGCGCCCGATGATAGAAAAGGAAAATGTCTATAGGAAAAAGAAGTTTCGCCTGTTAGTCGACGGGTACGGGATCGTATCCGGTGATTTATGATTTGGGATAGTGTTGATTGATTTTCTGTGAGACCAGATGACAATCTATTTCAGAAAGATACGAGCAAAAATACTCAAGTAATAAATAAGATAGGACTCTCTGTTCGTTAACGAATGAAATGGATGATTTTAATCGAAAATAAAATAAGTACTTACCTCTAGAAATTGAATTTTAAAATTAAAAGGAACTGTCAATGTCACCGTGAAACGGTTCTTCGTCTCAGAGGGATTCTAAAATGGAGAAAGGATAAAACCAAGTGACAACTATAAAATAAATTGATTTATTCTTTAATAAAACATAATCGGTGAAAATGAGAAAATTTTTTCACGGAGTTCCAATCAAAAGGAAATAGGATTAAATAATACATGAATTTTCCCTAATGTCAATTTACTTTTATAGCCTGACCGTGAGTAGTACGAATTTAGCCGTAGATGGACGCCAAGTAGGGAAGGGGAGATCTCGTCGAAGCCACTCCAAGGAAATAAATGAGCTGAAGAATTTAGCTAGGTATTCCGCGAGGCACTGGGTATGTCTTGATGTACACGGAGTGAGCTGAAGATTCACAGCAACCATATAGGTGGAAGGCGATCCGTGATCCTCAAAACGCTGGTTCGAAATTACTTGTGGTAGAAAATAGCATGGAAATAGCCGTAGACGATTGACAAATAGATAGATACTTGATGATCTGTACCGAAATTGGAGCAACGCATGGGGTAATTGCAGGGGAATGGACGATATAGGCTTCGTGCATATCGTTTCTAGCGCTAGTGGAGGAGACTGGTGTAAGCTTAGGTAGGACTGAAGGCAAAGGGAAGCACTGAACCTTACCTACATTCACGATTGAAACATCTTGCGGAAACTGAAAAATCATAGAAGAGACTTCTTACATTGAAATAATATTCACCTATGCTACGAAACAGCATGGATTCTATTTATTACAAAACAAGGAACCACTTACCACCTGTTCACGCCCCAATGTATTGTGGTTTTCCTTTTGCCACTAGTTGGTTGACAGGGGCTTTCTCTATCTCAACAATCATCATCAATACAACAACAACACAACAACAACAACAATCAACAACAACCAACAACAACAATTCCACGACAACAACAATTCAACAACAAGAACAACAACAGCAACAACACACACACACAACAAAAATATCCTACATAGGAATTTAGTCACTTAAAAAAAAATATATATATATATATATATATATATATATATACATTTTTTTGCGTAGGAAATTGTTGTTACTTCCACGTTATTGTTCTCCTAGAGCCCTCTAGTAATTGTTATCTGTTATTGTTGTGTTTCATCCTGTTATATATATTGGGTAAGGAGTACTGTAGTGTATTTTAGTTTTACTTTAGAGGTTGCAATTATGATTCTTGGTCTTATTAGTAGTTTCCCCTTCCCCTTTTCATTTCTGTTAGGTAGTTGTTGTGCATCCAATGTTACTATTTCATGTGCGTACTCTATTTCCAGACGCTGTGAGGCTTGGTGCACCTTTTGCCACTCCCTCATAAGTTTTAACTTTTCTTTTATGTTGGATGATTTCACAGACATGTTCTTGAAGGTATGTTTGTTCCTTATACCTATTAGTTGCTAGTCGTAGTATTAAGTTTTCTCTCTCATGTTATTGTTGACGTTTATGCCTGTTTTGTTTGCTCCTAGGATGCAAGGAGTTTTTAACACAGAATGTGTTTTAGCCATGTGTGACGGATGATTTTCACGTACAACCGAGTCGTTGCTAGGGAAATGGTACTTCGTCGTTTTTCATCCCACAAAATTCGTTGACCATTCGTTCGAAAGCTCTCGATTTATCCAACAATATTATGTTAACTACTGCGAAGTGCGTGTCCAACAAACTGAGTTATGAGCATGGTTATATAAATAATTGTTTACACACAGGTGATCATTCTTAATAATTGATATTGTGAACATGATTGCAACCGCTTGTTAATTTCTGATGATTTCATTGAGCTTGTGTTTCGATGATTTGATTCATAGCAGGTGATCTGAGTATTACGAAAACGGTTTGATTTGTGAAGCGGAGGTTAAATAATTTGAATAGGTAATTTCTATACTTTACACTCTAAGAAGCTGTAATTTCGTTTGTAGCCTCTTTAGGACATTTACTTGACGATGCTCAGGGTCCGGATCAGATGTGTGGCTCTTAAAGCTAATTTCTATGCTTTACACTCTAGGAAGCTGTAATTTCGTATGTAGCCTCTTTAGGACATTTACTTGACAATGCTCAGGGTCCGGATCAGATGTGTGGCTCTTAAAGCTAATTTCTATGCTTTACACTCTAGGAAGCTGTAATTTCGTATGTAGCCTCTTTAGGACATTTACTTGACGATGTCCAGGGTCCGGATCAGATGAGTGGCTTTTAAAGCTAATTTCTATACTTTACACTCCAGGAAGCTGTAATTTCGTATGTAGCCTCTTTAGGACATTTACTTGATAAATCGCTCTTGATTTATCACGAATTTATTTCGTTTTTTTTTTCGTAGTTTCATACTATAACTATATAAATTGATGTTATAAATGAATAGTAAACAATGACGCTTGTTCGGTTGTCACTTGGTTGCGCGACAACGCAAACACATTCTGTGTTTCAATAATTTCGTCCGAAGTATGTAAATAGAGGTAACCGGGGGTCCAGGGGGCTTGCCCCCTGCCGAGGCGCGGAGCGCCGAGTTTTTTTTTTTTTTTTTTTTTTTTACTATTTTTAGTAATGGTTAGGGATTGTTGGTGAAACCGGCCCTAAATAAAGAGTTATCTTGGTGTACTAACTGTTGGTTTGGTTTTCGGTTTGATGACAACCAAGGAGTTGCATGAATTTAATGACCAGCTGATGATTTGGCGTAGGTATAGTTGAGTAGGGCGTTAATATACTGCCTGTAATCTGACCAGAGCTAGAAAAACTCAAGCGCTGAAATAGCTAAAAGAATATTTCATGTTTCACGGTCGAACAGTCTCTAATAGATATAAATTTCCTGATGGAGCCAGGACAAGGGGTGATACAAAAAAAAAAGACTGAACGCAAAAAAAGATAAAGAAATAGACGGAGAAAACGAGTTGCCAAGGACAAGATTATGGTTCGTAGACCAGCCGGAACTTGATATTGCCAAATTATGCGAGAGTCTCTCCCCCCTTCCACCAGTCCCACCTGTATCTGGAACGGTTAAACAGGAAGTAGATATGGTGGAGTCCCACGACCTCTTGTCGCAACATACGGAAGGGATACCTTTTTCGGGCTCATCGCGGAGTGAATATATCAACATACCTGGCGCTAATGATATGGAAGTTCGGATATTTACCGTTGAGTTCGGAAATAATAGTAAATCGAATGAACAGTGGTGATATATGGTCTCTATTAGGAGGATCTGTGCAGACATTATACAGGGGTAGCCAACCTACGGCCCACATCCGGCCCGCGAGCAGATTTCGACCGACCCTCGGAAAAATTAAAAACTGAAAAAAGATTTTTTTATTTGAAAATATATTTTCCTTAAAACATTTTTACCAGTAACTACGAGTGAAGTAATCGTCTCTATTTTCGTCCCTTCCTTTCTCGATAAGTGTAAAGTTATCTGTAAACCAGCTGCGATCAGCCATTCAGCGATGGTCCGTGACGAGACGTTCCAAACCCGACGCGAGCACCTCCCACTCCAACATGTTCCTCCCTACAAAGCAACCGCTTAGCGTTGCCAACCTTCGTTAATATCCGTAACTGCAGGGAGTTATTGTCAAATGTACAAACAAATAGTGAATCGAACTTGAACGCCAGTATTTTAAGGCTATTTTTCATATCTTTCAGACTGACGTAAGACATTAGGATCATGATTTTAAAAGTTTCAGTCAAGCAGCATGAACTTCCGAGTTACTGCAGTAACTTTTGAAAGTACCTATACCTTAACTCATGACTTTTTCAGCATGCACCTTAAAAGTTCAAATTTAAATACTTTCATGAAGCTAATCTGGTGATGTTCAAATTTCCAGGGTGACAAACTCGTTTTAATAAATATTTTAATCTTAAAATAAAATGAATAATAAAACAATACGGAATTCGCATGGTTATTTTTTATTTGCTTAATTGACAGATCTTAACGAGAGCTACTTGCGTGATCTTGTCACCCGTTTATTGGCCAGACTAAACAGTATTTTGAGCTGCAAATTAGTAGTAGATGGTTTTCAAGTGTGCTGAATCCGAATCTGGCGCCAAAAGTGTGAAATTCCAACACAGGAAAGTTCCCCATTAAATTATAAAAGAACATTTGTTTTACGAATTTTTTGCCATTTCTCGAGTTCATAAATTTTGAAATTAGAGCAACTTTTTGCTTAACATTTTTAACTATAAAATTTATTGCTGTCTTCAACCTTTTGATTCATTGTATCTGATCACAGATTTCAAATGGAGTAGGGAAAATAAAATTGATGCAAAATGACAAATTAATAAAACAATGAAGCTTTTATTTTATTATGTAGGAGGAACAATAAATTACCACCACTCATTTTTCATGTGACTTAAGAGACTGACTTAGAAGAGAAAGTGACTTAGCTAAAAGAGTAAAGTAAAATCACGGTAAACGAGTTATAAAACTCAAGAAATTTTCCTGAACATGAAAAATTCATTGTTTGGCAGTTGACTTTGTCCGAACCATGCCAAGATTCTATGTGCCGGCGAAGATTGAATTTCCTCTTCGTTTGGTATGTGCAATGGTAACAAAATAGCATGTTTTAACGGAGGAACATACATGCGGAGGAACATATAATAAAAGTAATTTAAACTAAATAATATAACATATAATTAAAAGTACATATAAACTAAACACGCATGTTCAAAGTACTGTAATCTAAACAGAACCTAAACAATAAGATAAGTGATAAGACGGGTCAGCTGTTCGGTTGTTACCCAGCGGGGAACAAACGGAGGGGAAAAGGCAGTAGGGTGGGAGGTGCTCGCGTCGGGTTTGGAACGTCTCGTTGGTCCGTGTTTTGCACAGACTGTACTGTAGTAGTGTAAGGGCAGAAAGCTTACCCCGACTGTACCTATCCATTTTCCAACAACAAATATACTTATATAAGGGAATGTAGCTACTTAGAAAACTAAGCCTAGAATATCTCAATAACCACCACTGAGCACTCTTTATTAAAACAAAACTTCGTGAATGTATATGGGGGGAGGCTCAGGAAATATTAGTAAATTGTTGGCCCGCCTTGTCTCAAATATTTTATGATGTGGCCCTTCAGTAAAAAAGGTTGAAGACCCCTGCACTATATAGGACCTGTTTGGTGGGAATATGAAAGTGATACTAAAACTATCCGAAGTTTTTTGTTTTATATTGACCTCATACAAAATACTGTTCATTTTTGTATGCTATCAATTAATCATATGGAAAATTACTGTACCAGTTACTACATATATATAATATATATTACTATAATAAAGTTAATATACAGGGTGATTCCCTCGCAAATGCAAAAAAAAATTTGGGTGAAACTACATCAAAAATGGAGTAAAATGCCGCCAACCGCATATTTTTATCTCAATCCGTACTTGAGATATGATTTTTTAAAGTTTTTTTTCAGGAATACCGTGTTTTTTCATTTTAAACTCGGATTTCTCCACTTTGCCTCATTTAATTTTAACTTTCAACCTCATTTTCGGTATCAGCATTAAATTTCCTATAAGAATAGTGTACTTGAGTTCTTAAAAAGTACCATCCGAAGACCCTCACATCAGCTCAAACATTGACGATTTTGAAAAAATAATATTTCTGAAAATCTTTAAAACTTTACTACTCTTCCAAAACGAATCCTGGAAACTGGCGAATCTCATGAAAACTACTTCGTCTAATATGCTTTCCAACGGTATTATCAATTTTACTTTTATTTTGTTATTTAGGGGAGAAAATAATGTTTTAATGTTAAAAAATGTGGGTTTTTCAATGAAATTGTTGGTTTTCTCGAAAGATGACCCTCCATGAACCAACGAGTATGGGGTCGGTTTCTATGTATTTTTTTCTCGCTGGATCGAATGGAAACTCTTGCAGATCTCTCAACTACGTTATAATCGAGTTTTACACTTTAATTAACTAGTTTTACCCCATAACACACATACATTTAATCGTAACAAACAAACTAAACATTTGCGATTTTAAGTGTAAAACTCGGTTATAACGGAGTTGGAGAGATCTAAAAATGTTACCATTCGATACAGCGTGAAAAAATACATAGACACCGACCACATACTCGTAGGTTCATGGAGGGTCATCTTGCGAGAAAACAAACATTTTCATTGAAAACTCCACGTTTTTTAACATTAGAAAATAATTTTCTCCACTAAATAACAAAATAAAAGTAAACTTGATTATACCGTTGGAAAGAGTATAAGACGAAGCAGTTTTCATAAGATTTGCCAGTTTCCAGGATTTGTTTTGGAAGAGAAGTAAAGTTTTAAAGATTTTCAGAAATATTATTTTTTCAAAATCGTCAATGTTTGAGCTGATGTGAGGGCCTTTGGATGGTACTTTTTAAGAACCCAAGTACACTATTCTTATAGTAAATTTATTTAATATTGATTCCGAAAATATTGTCAAAAGTTAAAATTGAATGAAGTAAAGTGGAGAAATTTGAGTTTAAAAGGAAAAAACACGGTTTTCCTGAAAAAACCTTTAAAAAATCATACCTCGAGAACGGATTGAGATAAAAATATGCAGTTGGCGGCATTTTACTCCATTTTTGATGTAGTTTCACCCAAATTTTTTTTGCATCTGCGAGGGAATCACCCAGTATAAATATATAATATAACCGACAGGGCCGGCCTGAGGGGTGTGTGCGGTATGCAGCCGCACACTCGAGCCTTTTAGAGGGGCATAAAATTGGCCAATTTTGGTTAAAATAAATAAATAAATTTGGAAAATGTTTAGAAATTGATTTAAATGGGTAGAAATATTCAAACTAGAAGGAACTTTGTCTCAAAACTATTGCAGTTGAATTTCAATGTAAAACCGAAGATCTACCCCCAATGAGTGTTCTGAAATACAGTAGTCTGATGCCCTTGACCAAGGTTCAAGGTCAGTAGAGCAGTCGTCTGCCCGTGTGGCGGGACGCGGGAACTTACCTAAGGTCAGCACTGTCCTAAGAAAGAGTTGACAGCCTTTCAATTTTATCAATTGAAAACGAGCTGTCTCAGTCGATTGATTATTTGGACATAGTTGATTCATTCTCCGCAATGAAAGAAAAAAAGGCCCTTGTTTAAATGTATAATAAATACTATGTGCCTATGTTAATAGTTAATAACATTTTGTTGTGTGGCGCCATTATTAAACTCTGTACTACCTAATTATTGGTTCACTATGAGTAGTGCAAACCTGTACACTTAAATTCGAACGCTCATTAAAATTGACATCATCATCCTGGAGCTGTCTTGTCACATAAAAACACACGAAAAAGTATCATTGCAGGAGCAATAATAGAAATTGTGTTGGGGAGAGTATTACGTGACAGTAGATCACTAAATTTTTATTATGCAACTTCCTTGGATACCTTGTTAGATTTACGTGGGAGACATACAAATAAGATATAGGTATATAAAAATCCTCGCACCCACAGTCAAGCGACAATGAAAGGAGCATTGCATTTTTTGTAGAGAATCAAATTTATCTGGTTTTTAATGGGATTTTACTTATAAATCAAGCATTTTAATTTCTCCCTTGATGGGAAAAACAAAAGATCATGGATATTTCTAGTACCTACTGCTTACCAGTTGGTACCTACTACTCAATTGTATACCAACCATAGTAGTGACTTCTTTTCACAAGATTATTCCATTATGGTTACAAAACAATATTAGTTTTTAACTTAGAGTAATAAATCAGCATTCCTTGACACTACAATGGCTTAGAGGTCATGAAATGTCGTGGTAAAATGAGAGCATTCCAAAAAGTGGCGAACGATTTTCCTACTATGAAAACTATGAGAGTTACTCTTCCCTAGTACCGCCTTGGTTGTACGTGAAAATCAATAGAAAATGTGCCGGTCGGGAAAAAAAGTGTTGGTCGGGAAAAAAGTGTCGGTCGGGAAAAAAAAGTGTCGCGAAAAATTCCTTGACCCCCAGCCAAAAGACATGTCCATGTCAATAACTGAGATATGGTTGATTTTAAGCTCAAAACCAGCCTATCCTGAAGCTTTTTTGCTTGGAAACGCACACACACACAGTGAAATTACACGGTGCCTGTAAATTACTGCATTTCACGAATACACTGCACTGCCCCATATACCATCCTTATATAATACTTAATATAGTAATAAGTAGCTGATTAAAATACTTACTATAGTCGATTAAGCGTAGCAGAAGCGGAGAGGAGGCGGCAGCAACATACCGAGTCGACGTGTACGGTAAGTTTACAATGTATCGTAGATTATAATGGAGATGCCCCCCAAAAGCACGAAACGCACACAAATGGGCCAAAAGAGCCTTTACCATCGTATTGAGATTTTCATACGCCTGTTTGCTGGCGGCCACACCACCAGAGCGCGCCAAATTAATGCATTTTTCAGTACCGACCATGGTTTTTTTTTTGTTGTTCCTTTTTTACTAAATAAAAAGCAGGCATCATGAATTTTACTGTGTAAATGCGTTTCCAAGTGAAAAAGCTTCAGGATAGGCCGGTTTAGCGCTTAAAATCAACAATATCTCAGTTATTTTCGTGCGTTTTTATCCAAAAAAACAGCTTCAGGATGATGAAAATTTTTCTGGAAATTTATGGAAATTTATCTTAGGTCCGGCGGACGGTGATTCTCGTATTATAGTCCAAACGTTATGCACTTTTAGGTCCAATTAATTGGAAAGTTAGGTACCTAATGAAATTTTGGCATGTTGCTTGGGCATGCCTAAGGGTGATAGATCCAAGTTTTCGACCCCAAGGCCCTTGAGGAAAATTCGGGGGGAGGGGAGGGGGGGGGGGGGGGGCTAAAAACCGCGACATTTTCAGAATTTCGTCAGTTTTTCGCACATAACGGTATATCCTACGGAAAATTTATACTACATTAAAGAGCATTAAATTCTACGTGGAATGATTTATATAACTTTCATTTTCTACAATGGTATGACCAAAATTGTGGGTCAAAAAACTAAATTTTTTACCTACTCTGCAAAAACTTGGTAAATTCTGGTAAAACCGTTTAGAAGTTATATGCGAAAAACTGACGGAAGTCTGAAAATTTTGCGGTTTTTAGCCCGCACCAAATTTTCCTTAAGGGCCTCGAGGTCGAAAACTTGGATTTATCACCCTTAGGCATGCCCAAACAACACGCTAAAATTTCATTAACTTTCCAAATTAATTGGACCTAAAAGTACATAACGTCTGGACTATAATGCAGGAATCACCGTCCGCCGGACCTAAGATAAATTTCCATATCCCATGGGTAAAAGAAAATGAAATAGCAGAACATAGTGAACCAATAATTAGAGAGTTTAATAATGGCGGACACACAACAAAAATTTATTAACTATTATGATAGGTACATAGTATTTTTATTTAACGCACAAAAAAAAAAAAAAAAAAAAAACGTGAAATTTTTAGCGAAAATCGAGGGTTTTTGTGAAAAATTACCCCCAAAGGAAATCCGAGTTCGGGCCCCGTTCCTAAGTATGTATTTACGCTGCATCGAACGGGAACACATACAGATCTCTCTAACTCCGTTACAACCGAATTTTACATTTTAACTAACTAGTTTTTAGTTGGTTTGTTATGTTCAATTTTATGTGTTTTAAGGATAAAATTAGTTAGTTAGAGTGTAAAATTCGGTTATAACGGAGTTGGAGGTCTGTGGGTGTTATGATTCGATTCAGCGTGACAAAATACTAGGAAACCGGGCCCAAACACGTATTTTCTTCACAAAAACCCTCGATTTTCACAAAAACCCTCGATTTTCGCTTTAATACTAGGAAACAAAATACTTAGAAACCGGGCCCAAACACGTATTTTCTTAGAGGGTCATTTTTCACAAAAACCCTCGAGTTTCGCTTAAAAAAAAAAAAAAAAAAAAAAAAAAAAAAAAAAAAAAAAAAAGTTTTTTGCATTTACACTTGATTTTCTCCTCTTATTAAAATTTTAAATATAAAACCGAGCATACCGTTGAAAAGGTGAGATCTTGGCCAAGTTTTTCCCGTAACGTGCGCGGGAATTCAGGGGATTATGTAAGCCGTCCTTCTATTTGAAATATAAAAGATTTTCCAGTTTCGACAACTTTCTCACTTTGGTGTGAGTTTGAGACTACTTATTCCGCCTATTTTTACACGTTGGGTAGCCTATCCAAAAGGATATTTAACGCTCTTTCTAACGGTATCCTCAAATTTGAATTTACTCAATATGGAATGGAGTTATAGCAGATTTTGTGATGTAAGATTGAAAACACGAAAAAAATCCTAAATCTTCAATAACTCGAAAACAATGCCTCTAAAAAAAGTCTAGGAGGCTCTTTTTGTTGCAAATTAGTTGTAGAATCGACCCCTAGGAGGTTAGTAACCAAAAGTGTGAACAAACTGTATATGAGAAGTTCTAGTTATTTTTTTTTTTTTAAATTTATACATGCAATCTATATCTATAAAAGAGGATGTATGTATGTATGTATGTTGCCTATAGACTCCGAAACCGCTCGACAGATTGTAATGAAACTTTCAGGTATTATTAGGCATGATTCAAGGATTGTTCCTGTAAAGTTTGGTGCAAATCCGTTCAAAGGGCTCTGACCCAGAGGGCATAAAAGGGTGCAGTGTCAGGTTTTAGAAATTTATTGTTTACAAAATCAACTACCCAAGCCAAGACCGAAGGAGGAGGAGGAGGAGGGAGGAGGAGGAGGGAGGAGGAGGAGGGAGGAGGATGAGGGAGGAAGAGGAGGGAGGGGGAGGAGGAGGAGGGAGGGGGAGGAGGGGGAGGGAGGAGGAGGAGGAAGAGGAGGGAGGAGGAGTGAGAGAGGAGGAGGAGGAGGAGTGAGGGAGGAGGAAGAGGAGGGAGGAGGAGTGAGAGAGGAGGAGGATGAGGAGGAGGGAGGAGGATGAGGGACGAAGAGGAGGGAGGAGGAGTGAGAGAGGAGGAGGATGAGGAGGAGGGAGGAGGATGAGGGACGAAGAGGAGGGAGGAGGAGGAGGGAGGAGGGAGGAGGAGGAGGATGAGGAGGAGGGAGAAACCAAAGGCAGAATCCAAAGGCTAAGCTTCCGTCCATCCAATCACCTCTTAATAACAGTTTAAAATTACGATCAATAAACAAATTTAATTTGGGCGCAGCAACGCGCGGGGGGAACGCTAGTACTTGATATTAGCCTATTGACTTTTTTAAAGGAAAATGGAAAAATTGTCGGTATGTACCTAAATATTGGGCCAATTTTATATTTCGGGCGCTTGCTGAACACAAAATTTCATGCTCTACAACTTTTATTCTATGACTCTTTTCGATTGGAGTGACCGTTTTGGAGTTACAGCTCTTCAAAATGCCGGAAATGGATTTTTCAAACAATTTGGAAAAAATTGCCGTTTTTCGACGAGCGATTGCTCCTAGAGAGCTGAACCGATGTTGATGTTCCAATAGGTTATTTGACGCAGAATTTAATGCACTATAATTTAGGATAGAATCATTTTTTCTATGCGAGGCTTCCTTAATGAGATATAAGCGACAAACTGAAAAAAGTCCGAAAATTTCGAGGTTTTTAGGCCCCCAAAAGTTGTCCCGATAAAAATTTTGTTGGATTCGCTTAGTTTCCCACTATTAGGGTGCCAAGACACCAATTAAAAGTTAGAAACATAACATCCGACCTTTTGTAGGCAAACACCCCTTTTAATGTCTAGATTGACTGGACTAGTTGCTGGAAAGAGTTTTTTGTCCAGGGCTCCTCAAGCAGAATATCGTACCATGAGGAGTTTCTGAGAATATAACATCGTCTTCATATTCTTGCAACCGTTTTTTTTTTTTTTTCAGTCTCTCTGACTGGTCGATTGTCTTCTTCAATCAGCTCATCTAACTGCTTTATGGAAAGCTGACATTCATCAATGTTCTCTTCAAGAACCTTGTGAATGATGTAAAAATGCCATTCCAACTCAGAAAAATCCGTCTTGGCAAAAGACAGGTCGAGTTCGCTGGCTAGCCCGATCGCTCCAGAATTTCAGGTTCAAATTTATAATTTAGTGGACCGAAAAACGCAAAAATATCCGTTTTGACAATCATGTGGTCGATTGCGATAACTTCCAGGTCTCTAAGATTCATAAATAAGTGAGAAAAATCGATTTTTAGGTTAAACATGCCCACAATTGACTGAAATTTTGTAGTTTCGAGTTATGCTACGTGTCCTAAAAAAATGTTCTTTGCGATTTCGTCACATGGCTGTCCCCTTAGTTTTATTCAGGACATGGTCGGCCTCGATGATTAGAATTTAAGTGCCTAATTTAAGTCTGCACGACTAAGTACACATACTTCTTTCTGTGCAAGCTTAGAAACGAAGTGACTAAAAAGGATTGGATGTTTTATAAATATGTTCTCTTTGTAGGTAGGGCGGAGAGAGAAACCTTCAGTGTCCCTCAGTTTTACGGACGATCGGTCAGCTTCCCTTGCTACATCACTACCCAAGAATTCTATATCACAAGCAAGGTAGGGGTGTTACTGTGATGAGGGGGAATTATTAAACACTATCACTATTAATATTGAATCGAAAACCGACACATTTTGACTTGGGCTCATGGACGCGCGTGTGAGACTTGAGAGCCGATTCGGAAAAATCTAATTTTCTCAAAGAAAACTTGACCAAGATGCCTTTTTAAAATCAGTTGTTCACGCTATACAACTTCCATTCCATGTAAATGTTTAATAAGAGTGGGCATTTGGGAGATACAGTCAATGGAAAATCAGAATTTACCAAAGTAGGTAAAAGTTTTATTTTTCGACCGACAATTTCGGCAATATTCATTGGTCAAAAATGAATGTTGTATAAGCCATTCCATGTCGAATGTATTGCTCTTTAGTATAGTAAACGTTTCCGCAGTGTGTACCTTTTAGAAGTTATATGCGAAAAACTGACGAAAGCTCATTCATGCTGAATCGAATGGGAACACATACAGATCTCTCTAACTCCGTTACAACCGAATTTTACATTTTAACTAACTAGTTTTTAGTTTATTTGTTATGCTCAATTTTATGTGTTTTTAGGGGTAAAACTTGTTAGTTAGAGTGTAAAATTCGGTTATAACGGAGTTGAAGAGATCTGCGGGTGTTACCATTCGATTCAGCGTGACAAAATACTTGGAAACCGGGCCCAAACACGTATTTTCTTAGAGGGTCATTTTTCACAAAAACCCTCGATTTTCGCTTTAAAAAAAAAAAAAAAAAAAAAAAAAAAGCATTTAAACTTGATTTTCTCCTCTTATTAAAATTTTAAATATAAAACCGAGCATATCGTTGAAAAGGTGAGATCTTGGCCAAGTTTTTCCCGTAACGTGCGCGGGAATTCAGGGAATTATGTAACCCGTCCTACGATTGAAAATATACAAAATTTTCCAGTTTCGAGAACTTCCTCACTTATGAGTTTGAGACTACTTATTCCGCCTATGTTCACACTTTGGGTAGCCTAACTAAAAGAATGTTTAACGCTCTTTCCAACGGTATCCTCAAATTTTAATTTACTCAATATGGAATGGAGTTATAGCAGATTTTGTGATGCAAGATTGAAAACACGAAAAAAATCCTAAATCTTCAATAACTCGAAAACAATGCCTCTAAAAAACAGTCTAGGAGGCACTTTTTGTTGCAAACTAGTTGTCGAGTCGACCCCTAGGAGGTTAGTAAACAAAAGTGTGAACACATATATATGAAAAGTTCTAGTTATTTTTTTAAAAAGTAATTTATACATACAATTTCTTACATTGAATCAATTTAGATTTGGAAAATCACAAGGAGAGACTTTGGCCTTTCGGCCGTCAGCCGAAGTACGCCGCAATGATAATAAAAATTAATATGATAGCCAATAATGGGGGAGCAACAAATATTCATATGGGGATAGATGGAACGGAGTAATTCATATACAAAATCAATAAACAATCTGCATCACAAAGAGAACAATATTTGAACAGGGTAGTAGGTAATAAATTAGCAACAATCATAACACTTGATTACAATGATAAACACTACTAGCAATAATAAATTATTAAATTAATTTAGAAGATAACAATATTTAAATCCCTAGGTTATGTCAGATGATTAATTATACTCGTAATTAAACTCTCGTACCAGACAACTCCGGTAGGCCCATGCTTCCTTCACATAATTATTTAACGGGAAAAGTTCAAGTGATATAGCCTGATCGTATGTGCAAATTATCGTACAATACTATGTACATTGTTTTGAAAAGTAAGGACTTTGAGAGAAAAGAAATTGTTAACTGTCAATTTTACGGCAAAAAACTCGTTTTAACTAGTATTTTGCGATTCATAAAGAAATTTTGAATTTTCAACTTTTTCAGATTTTTAATACCTAGATTTTTTGCACATTTTGATGAAATTTAAGTACATTTTTCGGCATATTTTGCACATAAATTTTTCAATGTTCTATTTTATAGTTAATAAAATTTATTTGAGCAATATTCTGCTAAATAATATAAATTTAACGATTTTCAGCCGTTTTTTTGCTATTTTTAGTGATTTTTTCAGCACTTTTTGAAATTTGACCAATGCAATGTGCTCAAAAATTCATGGCCAACGAATTCTGCCTTTCGTTTGGAAGCTTGATTTTTGGCGCAAGAACAGAATTTGTATCTCAATCCTAAGGAGAGTTATCGTCTGGAAAGACACATATATATAAATACGAGTAGGTATATAAACAAGGTGATTCAGGACAAAAGCGGAAAAAAAATTGGGTAAAACTAGACTCAAAATGGGGTAGAATGCCACCAACCGCACTTTTTTACCTCAACCCATTGCCGAGATATGATTTTTAAAATTTTTTTCGACAAAAACACGTTTTAGACCATAAAAACCTCATTTTCTCCACTATCAATACACTTTTTTTAACTTTTGACCACATCTCCGAAATCAGCGTTAAATTTCCTATTAGAATATTGTTCTCTGGATCTTCAAAAGTCCAATCCTAAAACCATAATCCTTGTTATAACGTGAGAAAATTATAAAAACTAAGTTTCCCAAGCTGTACTGTCTCCAAATAAATAATCTTGGGAGTTCACAAATTAATTCTTCGTTTAAAGAGCTTTCAAACGATGGAGTCGCTTTTGAAATTTCATTTCAAATTGGTGCAGTTATTTAACCTGGAAGATGAATAACGTGTTACCTTTTGGTTGTTTTTTTCTTGATGGACGGGCTGGGATGAGGAAACAAATAAAAACACGGCAACGGAAAAAACACAAATTCAAATGAAAATTACGCCTGGATAAAGAGAAAAGATCTTTAGTACTCACCTCAGGGTTTCCACGAACTTGAGCAAGGATGAATTCTTCAAATCCTACATCCACTACTCGTCCTCCATTGTCGGTCTGCCGCTGTAAACAACTGCCAGTTTCAGCAATATTCCGGTGTATTCGAGTGAACACTGCATGGTGAGGAGTCCTGCGATCAGGGTGCATACTCACGTTGTGCAGCTAAAGCATTACCTCCACATAATCCATACACGAATTAGTGTACCGAGCCATGACAGAGTGAATAGACGAACTGACTCATTTTCTTCAGTCAAAACAAATTCCAACGCGTTATAAGCAGAGTGATGAGAGACAGAGTTCAACTTACTACTCAATGCGATTAGGAAGTCTTCGTCACCGTGTTTTTATTTGTTTCCTCATCCCAGCCCGTCCATCAAGAAAAAAACAACCAAAAGGTTTATTCATTTTCCAGGTTAAATAACTGCACCAATTTGAAATGAAATTTCAAAACGACTCCATCTTTTGAAAGCTCTTTAAACGTAGAATTAATTTGTGAAGTTTGATAACTCCCAAGATTATTTATTGTGAGACAGTACAGCTTTGAAGATTTTCGGGAAACTTAGTTTTTATAATTTTCTCACGTTAGAACAAGGATTATGGTTTTAGGATTGGACTTTTGAAGATCCAGAGAACAATATTCTTATAGGAAATTTAACGCTGATTTCAGAGATGTGGTCAAAAGTTGAAAAAAGTGTATTGATAGTGGAGAAAATGAGGTTTTATGGTCTAAAACGTGTTTTTGTCGAAAAAACTTTTAAAAAATCATATCTTGGCAATGGGTTGAGATTAAAAAAGCGGTTTGTGGCATTCTACCCCATTTCGGGTCTAGTTTCACCCAATTTTTTTTTTTTTTTTTTTTTTGCTTTTGTCCTGAATCAACCAGGACATTTTTTCACACATATGAAAAAGCGTTAAACTCTGGTATTCGTTTCACAATGCCTCAAAACGGATTTTAATGAAGACATTTTTCAAAAAATTTTATTTTAAAATTTTCCGAGCCATTGCAATAGTTCATTTTTTAAGAAAATGAGCTAAAAGCGGTAAACTCTAGGGTTCGTTTCAGAATGTCTCAAAACGGATTTCAATTAAGAACATTTTCGAAATCTTTGATTTGAAAATATTTGGAGCCATTGCAATTGCTTTATTTTTTACGAAAATTGGCTAATACAGTTCAACTCAGCAACGAGAGCTCTCCCTCCTTTAACTAGTAGATACTTAATAGATTAATTTTCAATGCTTACTGTACACAATGCAGTGTCTGGGATGGAAACATTCTGTTGATTCCATTTGAGCTCGACCGTCGGAACAAGTTTCTGAGGTTCCTCGACCAGGTGATTTCCACCGACTCCCTTTGTTCAGCATCAACCAATAGCCAACGAAGGCAGCTGCTTACCTGCCCTAATTAGAGGGCATTGTCATTGTTGCTTACACTGCGACAAAAGGTAACAAGAGGTTACCGTAAAAAGAGGGGTGCGCTTCATGGAAAAATGAAAAAACAAAAATAAAAAAATTTGCTGCGCTTTGAAAATGTAAGGTAGCAAACTTTTTTTCCACATTTTTATAATATAAAAATCTCTTGTACTCCATAGTTTTCGTATCAAGTACGTACAGAAGTACCTATTATACATTTTGGTAAGTAATGCATGCATTACAGGGACGTCCCTAAGGGTGAATTGTATATAATTTTGGTGGGGATTGAAAGAAATAGAAAATATACAAAAATATCGTGATTTCTCAAGGACCCCCCCCCCCTCCCCCTTCTATCGACAGTAACTTTGAAAGTTCCAAGATTGCATAGCTGGACTAATATATTTATCGAACAAATTATAATAATACTCACGGAATTGAGATGAGTATAGTAAAAATATAACGATGTATCACAATTACCCCCTCCTCTATTCATGAAATTGGTAGGGTACAATCTAAAATCTACAGACTAACCCGCACATCCCCAAAAAATGCCATAATAATCGGATAAAAGTTAAGCTCGTTCCTGGAAATTAAACTTTTGCGCATGTCCAGGAGCTACAAATGTTGCATTCATTTTGAAATTGATACGGAATGATTACCCCTGGTATGGAATTGTGATGTAATTTTTACACCTGTAGACTTAACACAGCTGCACTGTGTAAAGGTGTAAAAGAGGCCCTTCACCCCATGCACGCAGCTGGTTTCCTCATACAGGGGCGTAAACGAAACCCATGGTGTAATTTTTACAACCAAATTTCCAATAAGGTAAGTAGGTAGTGATACTAAGTTTTAAGCAAATAAAAGTCAGGGAAAACAATTCAAAGGTTTTTGGACTAACCAAGGTGGGGAGTTTTGGGAGTATTGGGTACCTCAAAAATGTTTCTCGCATTTTAGCGAATTTTTGAAGAAAATTAAGCTATTGCTCTCGCCTCAAAATTTGTAGAATGTGAATTTTTGAAAAACATTTATGCAGAAATCCGTTTCAGGCTATTCTGAATCATATTCTGAAGTTTAACGCATTTTTTTATGTATGTATGTATGTATATATATGTATGTATATATGTATGTATGTATATATGTATGTGTCATTCCAGACGATAACTGTCCGTAGAATTGTGCTAGAAACTTCAAACAAATTTTAAAATGTTAAGGACACAAAACGAAAGTTCAAGTTCGTTGGCCAGCATGATCGGATTACATCTTCGGGTTGACATTTTCAAAAATGTAGTCGAAAATTTCAAAATAGCCTGTTTTTTGCGATTTGTTGTGCGAAATAATTTTTTCAGCATACTAACATGTGGTATATTCTGAATCAGCGTAAAATGTCCTATAAGAATATGTATCAAGTTTTCAAAAATTTCAAAGTTGAAAAATAGTCAAAAATCGAAATAATGCCGTTCGTTAGTTGTAAAAATCGGTAATATTTGTTCGAAACTACAGTTTGTCTGTCAATTTCTTGCTGTGGGATACTAGATTCGAATGCAACTGACTTTATATCACTCGTAATATAAAGCCTCATCATCGATTGGCTGTGGAATTACGTTTCTTTCATATGACGTCGGTATGTTATTTTATTTTATGTCAAGATTTCATGATGTTATGATAGTATACTGTTAAGATTTCAACTGCCTTCAATACTGACCACATTGGACAGCGAAAACTACGAATATTTACCTACATTTGTCTTTTAATCTACAAGATTAGTTTAATAATAATAAAGTATGAGTACCTAGTAATTATTTTTAATAATTTGATTCCATGTTTGTCTATCAAAATCATAACCTAAAATTTCTCTACACGATCAATAGCGACTGAAATGTCGAAGATTTCTTCAAAAATTCGCTCATGGGGTCATGCTGCATGACTGGACTTTTTTAAAGATATTTTAGTGCTACTCGATGGTAAAACCAGAGTTGCGATACCTTATCTCATTCTAGGATTTGAGCAGATGAACCAAGAAGAAGCGCGATTTTCTCTAAAGATAGGTAGGTAATTTTAGAAAAATCGCGCTTCTTCTTGGTTCATCAGCTATAAACCGAAAATGGGTCAGCTGTACAGCACTAAAAATCTAATAAATAAGGTGTCACTCGGCAAACAACGGAGAAACATTTTTCGAGGTGCCCAATACTCCCAAAACACCCCACTTTGGGTAGTACAAAACTTTTGGATTTTTAGAATGAAACATGCTTTAGCCTTGGACTAGCTAGTGAAAACGTTACGCGGATGTGTCACGAAATTTTTGACATTTTATGTCTTTGCTATGGCACATAAACTAAAAAAACGTCACGGAAAATTGCTCACGAAAATATTTTGATGATTTCCGCTTACAACCGAGTCGTTGCTAAGGAAATGGTACTTCGTCGTTTTTCATCCCACAAAATTCGTTGACCATTCGTTCGAAAGCTCTCGATTTATCCAACCATATTATGTTAACTACTGCGAAGTGCGTGGCAACAAGCTGAGTTATGAGCAAGGTTATTTGAATAATTGTGTACACTCAGGTGATCATTCTCAATAATTGATATTGTGAACATGATTGCCACCGCTTGTTAATTTCTGATGATTTCATTGAACTGGTGTTTCGATGATTTGATTCATAGCAGGTGATCCAAATATTGCGAGAACGGTTTGATTTTTGAAGCGGTGGTTAAATCATTTTAATAAGTAATTTCTAGGATTATACTCTAGGAAGCTGTAATTTCGTATGTAGCCTCTTTAGGACATTTACTTGACGATGCCCAGGGTCCGGATCAGATGAGTGGCTCTTAAAGCTAATTTTTATGTTTTACACTCTAGGAAGCTGTAATTTCGTATGTAGTCTCTTTAGCACATTTACGTGACGATGCCCAGGGTCCGGATCAGCTGAGTGGCTCTTAGAGCTTGCATACGAGTCTGCAACACATACTTGTCTTCAACTAAAGACATAAAATGTCCCAATGTGTTGCAGACTCGTATGCAAGCGTTTCGTTGTACTGATTTGCTGTGGTTGTGGTGAATTTCACGTACAACCCAGCCGTTGCTAGGGGAATGGAACTTCCGTTTACACTAAAAACTAGGTTATCAAATTCATTTATGGATGAACTTTTCTTTTGATTTTCACGTACAACCTGCTGGGGAAATGAAACTTCTTTAGTTTTCACCGGAGAAAAATTGTTCTCTACTTGTTGGTAAGCTCTCGATTTATCACGCATTTCTTTCATACTTGTTCTTGTATTCATCTCGTAGTTTTATATTTATTTATGTTATAAATGGATATAGTAAACAATGCCGCTTGTTTTGTTGTCACTTGGTTAAGAAGTTAATCTTGGTTATAGTAATTTTAGACGCGCACCATAAGAGAAAATTTCCTACCTCGGTACTCTGTTCTAATTTCGAATACTAAAACATTTACGTCGTAGTTTTAAATTTATTTACACTTACGAATTAGCGGGAAGAAATCATGTTCCATGTTTTAGAATTTTAGCCGATGGCTCAAGGCATGAAGCAACCGGGGGGATCCAGGGGGGCAAAGCCCCTTGCGAGGCCCGAAGGGCCGAGTTTTCCTGATTTTTATTTGTTAAAAACTTAGTATCAGTACCTACTTACCTTATTGGAAATATGGATGTAAAACGCTGCAAATTATTACACAATGGTTTATTATTTCTGTATTAGATAGCCCTCCTACGCAGACATTGGTCTATAATTATTAAACCTCGTATGTATTATATGATCAGAATATGGCGCATCGTGCTTCTGAGAAGGGTTCACACTTTTACAGTTCCAAGACGCCGCGATTTTACGCTTCACAGTAAAGATGTTGAAAAAATCGGGAAAATTATTCTTGAAGTAATTTACGTTAGCGCATGCGCAGAATGGAGTAATGATTTGAGAAAAATGAAATTGGTAGGGTACAATCTTCGCTTAATGAAGAAATTCCATGAAAATGTAATCAAAATATGATGAGAACCGTGTTCCTTGGAGTAAACTTCCGCGCATGCGCTGGAGCTAATAATGATGCAATCATGTTGAAATTAACATGGAATAATTAAACCATTGTCCCCCAACTGTGCACCGAATTTGAGCGGGACTGGACAACTACGGCGTAAAAAATTATGCTTGAAGAAATTTACGTTTGCGCATTGCCAAAATGGAGTAATGATTTGCGAAACATGGAATTAATAGTGGACCATTTACAGCCCAACCCACACATTCCCTGAAAATGTCATCAAAATCAGATGAAAACTGTTGAATTTAGGCTCGTCTGAAAAGGAATATATATTCACGCATGCGCAATAGCTACTAATGATAGGATTATTTTGAAATTGCTAGGGAATATGCGCACTCTTGGTTTCCTGAAAAGGAACACAAGGGAATTCACAAGTATACCTGCTATTGTGATGGTCTACAAAGCCCTGGTTCTTCCAATACTGCAGTATGCATCTTCTGTATGGTGCCCGTCATACGCTGTGCACAAGTACCGGCTTGAGCGAGTCCAGAACAAATTCTTACGATTTGTTGCTTTCAAGATGGGTATCCCCTCAGCCGATGTTGATTACGACTTTATTCGTGAGCGGTGCTGCCTGGAGTCCCTGGAGAAGCGTCGTGGCTCGGCCGATCTCACGTTGCTTTTCAAGCTATTAAATAACCAAATCGGCTGCCTTACGCTTCTGTCTAAGATCAACCTTGTTGCACAGCAAACCTCTACCCGCTCGCAAGTGCTGTTTTACGTCCCTTTTAGCGAATTTTTGAAGAAAATTAAGCTATTGCTCTCGCCTCAAAATTTGTAGAATGTGAATTTTTGAAAAATTTTTATGCAGAAATCCGTTTCAGGCTATTCTGAATCATATTCTGAAGTTTAACGCATTTTTTTATGTATGTATGTATGTATATATGTATGTATGTATATATGTATGTATATATGTATGTATGTATGTATGTATGTATGTGTCATTCCAGACGATAACTGTCCGTAGAATTGTGCTAGAAACTTCAAACAAATTTTAAAATGTTAAGGACACAAAACGAAAGTTCAAGTTCGTTGGCCAGCATGATCGGATTACATCTTCGGGTTGCAATTTTCAAAAATGTAGTCAAAAATTTCAAAATAGCCTGTTTTTTGCGATTTGTTGTGCGAAATAATTTTTTCAGCATACTAACATGTGGTATATTTGGAATCAGCGTAAAATTTCCTATAAGAATATGTATCAAGTTTTCAAAAATTTCAAAGTTGAAAAATCAGTCAAAAATTGAAATAAAGCCGTTCGCTAGTTGTAAAAATCGGTAATATTTGCATGAAACATTGTCCAAATTCAGATTGAACTACTCTTATGGAAGTATCCCTGTATAACCATTCCTAGAACCATGCTGTTTAAAACGTAGGTAGCAGGTGCTTGTTTAAAAAAAAAAAAAAAATGTAATCACAACTGATGAGTTGCGATTACACGATAAATTTCTCTACACGATCAATAGCGACTGAAACGTCGAGATTTCTTCAAAAATTCGCTCATGGGGTCATGCTGCATGACTGGACTTTTTTTTCCCCTACCAACTACTAGAGAAGCCAACCCCTACGCAGAATTCCTCGCAGTGCGAACCTCTTCCTGACTGTGAACCCCGATTTCGATTTTTTTAACTTCTCCCTAGCCTCGTTAAAATCACAACTTTCCTCGTCCCCTATCATTTATACTTAGAGACAGTTTTCCTTTTTTTTACAATTGTTCTTGAGATATTGCTTCTTTTTACTCTGTAACTTTCATTGTACCTTACCTTTATAATTTTTATATCCACTTTATATTCATTTCATATTCATTTTTCCCGTGGTTGAAATGACATACTGATTTTATAGAATGTAATTGGGCTCGTCCCGTGAAATAAAGAAATAAGAAAGAAAATAAGAATGATCAAATTAACCTCTTCCACCTATTCTCCAAATTTGAGCGAGATCGGACAACGGGGGCGTGAGAAAATTATGGTTGATGGAATTTACGTTTGGGCATGCGCCAAATGAAGTATTGATTTGGGAAAAACGAAATTCATAGGGAACCATCTTCAACTTAATTTGCACATACCTCGAAAATTTCATAAGAACCCGTTGAATATTGTGGAAATTAAGCTTGTTACAAGGATTTGCGGACATACACACACAGATACGCACACAGAGATAGAGAGAGAAAGACACGGAAAGAAAGTTGTTCAGAATAGTCTCTAATGTAAAATGCGAGAGGAAATTTTACCACCGTAAAAAAACAACGGCCGTTTGATTTTAGTGGAGATCACAACTTTTAAATCTCTCGAAAGTGAAAACAATGCTTCCGCTACCTATCGGTAGACTTGGGAGCAATTTAGGAAATGAAATTTAGCATTTAGGTGCCAATGCTTCACTAGTAGGTACATCGCACGGACAATAGTTAATAAACTCGATTTCACAACTTTATAATAAAGTCCATTGGAACTATATTACCTGATAATTCCGAAATCGGCAATATATCAGCTGATTTACAAGGCGATTTTTACGTATTCAAGTATTACTATCTAGCGATCTTTGATGGAATTTAAAGCTTGATTGTCTAATACATAGATCCACTAGCATCGCGGGATTTCTCTCCCTTCTAGCACTTAGAAATTTGAAGGTTTTTGACATGGATATGTCTTTGCTCTGGGGGGTCAACCAAAAATTTCCGTCACGCAAAAGTTTATGTCACAATTTCTAATGATGTTCACGTACAACCCATCCGTTGCTAGGGGAATAGAACTTCCGCAGTTTTCATCGCACATAAATCGTTCGCCACTCGTTGGAAAGCGCTTGATTTATGTGATAAATGTTCACATAAATACCACGCTATCAATTTCTCCCTCCTTACGTACCTGGCTACATTCCTAAACTAAGTTGATTGGACTATAAACAATTTTAATAAGCCGGTTACAATATTCTTAACGTAAAGCAATAGCATCATTTACTCCACTCCATAGGAAACATTTTCATCCTCTTGACAACAGTCGGCTGTTAACAACTCATTGTAGTGGCTTCTCTCCACAGTTATTTTCAACATTTCTATAAGTAAACCGTTGTTTTGTTGGAATTAGTCGGGATGCGGCCCAGGGAAAATAAATGAAATTATTTCATTTATTGTTTTATTTGATAACGTTTCGTCCTCTTACTGAGGACATCTTCAGATCTTGGTGTGTCCAGGAAAAAATTGTATAAAATCAATAAATTAATTGAAAAAAAAGACTTATCCGTGTAACATGGTTTCTGCTTGTAAAGCAGATAGTGGAACTCGTTTACTAGTTTTTTAAATTAATTTTTTCTCTTCTATTTAGATCTCGAGCGGCTGTAATTTTTCTGTTTTTTTTCGATGTTCAAACCCTTAGGGAAAGCGAACTATTCAGCGTACAGCGTTGCGGGTGGTTTTAATAGATTCTTTGAGAATAAATTTATCATTGACAAGCAAATAAGTATTACTGTTACTTAGGAAGTTTTCGGGATCTCGATTTTTTGAATGCTTAGCCCTTTAATACAACCCTTTAGGGTTGATAAAAATTTATGCCGAGCTTCTAAGACCATCTAGACCCCAAATGTAATTTTTAACACCAGTTTCATAAAGTTTGGTGTAGTAGTTTTGGAGAAAAGTCGCGGATGGACGGATTTTTTTAATTCAATTTTGGGATTCTACGCATCTTGAAAAGTGAACCAAAAAATTTTCAGGGGGTGTTAAAAAAAAAATTTTTTTTTCTTGGTCGAATACAAAGTTTTATTGTTGAAAATAGTAAACCAAAATTACACCATGGGTTTTGTTTACTCCCGTGTGTGAGGAAACCAGCTGCGCATTTGGGGTGAAGGGCCTCTTTTACACCTTTAGACAGTGCAGCTGTGTTGAGTATACAGGTGTAAAAATTACATTGAATTAAACTGAAGTACCCTCTACTCACCCCTAGACTAGTCCAAAAACTTTTGGATTTTGTCCTGATTTTTATTTGATTAAAAATTAGTATTTGGCACCAAATACTAAGAATCACACAAATTGTGGAAAAAGGTTGGGGAGGGGGGTTATTTCGGGGACACCCTGAATAATGTCTACAAAACTTGTGGAATCAAAGGGTAATATTTGAATAATAGATTTTTGCTTGCCTAGCCCAAATCGTAGAGAAAGATTTTTCTTGGCATCTTGTTCTGCCAGTTGACCATTCCGTAGATGATTGTCGCTATGACACCTCCCAGATTCTTCAGAGCTTCTAGGACCATCTAGACCCCAAATGTGATTTTGAACACCAGTTTCATAAAGTTTGGTCTATTAAATTTAGAGAAAAGTCGGAGATGGACGGATTTTTTTTTTTTAATTTTTATTTATTTTTTTTTATTCGGTTTTAGGATTCTATGCACCTTGAAACGTAAACCAAAAAATTTTCAGGGGGTGTGTTGAGTTGACAGTGTATACAGAGCTGCAGGTTTCACTGTCAACGTTGAATAGGCTGTTTTTTACAGCCTGCTTATTACATCTAAATCCAATCTCAGCTCTTTGGAATAATATCTCAACCATTCCCTCGAAATAGAGAAAATAGCAGGATGACCAATACATAGCCGCTTTGGAAAAAAAAATTAGGTAGGTACTTTCAGGTGATCACTGAAGGTAATAATCGCATGCAGACGGGAGAGGACGAGTTTCTCAGAAGGGGGAAGCAGTTCAAGGGACGAGTGCGGCTCCTCCTCGAAGATCAAAGGGCGATCTCTTTAGAGTTAAGGTTTGAGACATGAAAAAGCCCTCTGAAAAGCAGATTTTACCTAATTTGAGAAAACTCAAGGTTTCTCAGTCGGAAGTTGAGCTTTGAGAAGCAATATTTTTTCAAGATGCAAGAACAGTGAAAAACTGTGCAACAATCTCACCTTTCCAACGGTGTAGTCAATTCTAATTTTACTCTGCTAATTAGGAGAGAAAACTATGATTTAATGTTGAAAAACATTGCTAGCGAATTTTCGTAGAAAATGAAACTATTGCAATGGCTCGGAAAATTTTAAAATCAAAATTTTTGAAAAATTTTCTTCATTGAAATCCGTCCTAGAGTTAACGCTTTTTCATATGTATAAATATTTATATATTCATTTATTTATGTGTCATTCCTGACGATAACTCTCCTTAAGATTGAGATAAAAATTCCGTTCTTGCGCAAAAAATCAAGCTTTCCAAATGAAAGGAGGAGCTCGTTGGCCAGCACTTTTTGAACACATAAAATTGGTCAAATTTCAAAAAAATTGCTGAAAAAATCACTAAAAATGGCTAAAAACGGCAACAATCGTTAAAATTATATTTTTTCGCAGAATATTGCTTGAATAATGTTTAAGAACTATATAATAGAACCTTGAATAATTTATGTACAAAATGTTGCTGAAAAATTTACTTAAGTTTCATTAAAATTTTCTAAAAAATCTATAAAAACTGCAAAAAATCTAAAAATCCATAACCTGTTTTTGAATAGCAGATTATTATCTAGAATACGTGTTTTGCCATATAATTAAAAGTTAACAATTTCCTTGTACTCAAGAAGTTCAAATTTCAAAACAATTTAGCATAATACAATACGATAACTTACGAAAATTTGCTCATACGACCATGCTGCATGATTGGAACTTTTTAATAATTGTTACAATGAAGTCGAGGGTTTTCTTGAAAATGTCCATCTATAAAAATACGAGTTCGGGGTCGGTTTCTTCGATCGTTTTTTGCTGAATCGAATGGTAACTAGCACATCTCCCGAAACCGGTTATAACCAAGTTTTACATTTTAACTCACAAATTTGAGATCATTTGGTATGATACATTTTTCTGTTTTTAGGGGTGAAACTAGTTCGCTAAAGTGCTGGGTAAAAATGACAAGGTACGAAGCCACCCTGGCCGGGCCTGATTCCGGTGGAGTTCTCAAATTCTCTCGAATACAGCCACTCATTTGTGAACATAATATCCCATTTGAAAAATCCTGATTCTTAGCCTACGATGCTGAATTTTGAAATGGAGCCAAATTGCAACTGCTAGACAACCATGACAAGTACGGAGACACCCTGATCAGCTGTGTATGCCCAGAATTTCTCTCCCATTTCAATCTGCGATTTATTAGCAAAACTCGGCTTGACCCGGCTAGGGGTGAACCACTTTTGCTTTCACCTTGAGCCTTTGCTAAACGGCGCTCGTATCACTACACATAATCGGGTTTATCACAACTTTTGTCTCATCTAGGTGGACTTCTGAAGCTTAGGTAGGTTTTACGTACCGTACTTTTGGGTTACTTGTAACATGTCTAGTTACTTGTAACACATGGGGGCGTGTCCACATTCGTTATGTTGGCAGCATTGGGGAGCATGATATCAGATTCCTTTTCAGCCCTATTTTTTCTGTGGAGTTTGTGGAAGGTCATCCATCGTTCAACATGTGTTTTGAAGTTCTCCTGATTTTTAATATTTTTTTTTGAATTGATGACTGAAAATGGGCAGTTTCCAACACCGAAATGCTAAGGTCTGTGCAGCCCAAATGGTTGGAGTGAACGAAGTGAGGTTTTTATGGTGTGTGCTTGCACTCACTAGCTAGTAATTCCAAGTCAGATCTCACTTTCAAGTCAAATCATTGATTTTAAAAACAAATCCAAAACTGTGGTCTTTGTTTTGAGGGTTACTTGTAACATGTAGGTGTGATGTTGCAAGTTACCTCCAGAATGTATCCCTCGATTTTTATGGACACTTTATGTTGTTTCAAGCCACCCTATGTGGAGTATTGTGTTTATCTCCCTTGTACTAGTGAGTTATTATTGTTTTTGTTGTTCCTAGATGCACAAAAATGGGAAAGTACAAAAGGAAACCGGCTCGTCCCTATAAGGATTATAGTGATGAAACACTGAAAAGAGCCATGAATGCCCTTATACGAGAAGAGGGGCAACTTTTGCTTCCCTGAGGAACTCATTTGAAATTTCCCTGTTATTTTTATTTTCGATGACATTTTGTGATTTGATGTGCCATTTTGTGAATTGAATCTCAATAATATATTTTATGCTGTATGTTTTATATTTTTACCATTAGAGTAATGAACAGCTCCTATTAGGTACTCATACCTACTGAATTGGAGCCAAATAGGCCCAGACTGATTTAAGACTAAACGATCAAATGTGTGTGACACGGGAATCTAAAATTAGTAAAAAATACCTTTTTTGTCGTTCCTAAATTTTCTAATTTTTTGTGTGTTATCCTTACCTTTTTTAAAAACTTAAAAATTGTTACAAGTAAGAGAGAGCTAAGATAACATCATTTTTCGCATTTTTTCAGTCGTGTTACAAGTAACCCTAATTGTTGGGTAACTTGTAACAAGCCCTTTTTCTTAAAAAAAAAAAAAAAAGAAAGTATTTACTAATGAAGGAAATATTTTTCTTTAATCGTATTCTGTTCTCTAGTCAGCCTTCGACCTTTTAAGCCCAAATCCAGAATTTTACAAGCTGGATTACTCCAGGGAGAGCTTCTGAAATTTGACAAGTGTTACAAGTAACCTACACATAATCACACACTACAGGTAATCGGGTTTATTAAAACTTTTGTCACATGTAGGTGGACTTCTGAAGCTTAGGTAGGTTTTACGTAATTTATTTTCAAATGGTGGGTCAACTCTTGTTAATCTCTAGGAAAGTATAGGTGTGTTACTTGATTTAATTAATTTTATTCGGTAAGCGTCAACACCTATGTAGATATACAGGGTGGTCCGTAATAAACAGACACATTTTAAAAAACTGTAACATTCACAAATTCGATCGTAGGGATTAAAAAATAAGCAGAACGTGTAGAGAAAATCAGTAAGTTTTATTCACAATCGAAAAATCGGAAAAAAATTATCAAGTTTTAAAAATTATGTCATTTAAATGACAATTTGGTAACGCACAGTTCAAGACGGTCCTTGGAATTCTGCATCACTCTATGCACCATATCTTCCGGTATTTCCGCGATTTCTCGTCTTATTGACTTCTTCAATGCTTAAATGGTTCGTGGTTTGTCCACGTACACTTTAGATTTCAGGTGGCTTCATAGAAAACAGTTGTGTTCAGAAGTCCCTCAAGGGGCTACATACCAAATCTCAGAATCGTGGGATCATTAGGGAAAAAACTGGATTCTAGAGCCACTCAGCTGATCTGGGATCGGTCAGTTGTGTTCAGAAGTCCCTCAAGGGGCTACATACCAAATCTCAGAATCGTGGGATCATTAGGGAATCTCCGCGTAACGCTCTCCGCGTGACGCTCCCCGCGTGACGCTCCCCGCGTAACGCTTTCCGCGTGACGCTTTTTCATTTATGTGCCATAGTAAAGACATAAAATGTCAAAAGTAACAGGGGTTGAGGTCTGGGGAACGCGGAGGCCAGGGAACATCCTCATGCCGGGAGATCACGCGTCTGGGAAAAATCGTTCGCAAAAAGCCACCTGAAATCTAAAGTGTACGTGGACAAACCACGCACCGATACCGCACCGAAGGCACGCACCGAAACCGCAAGACGATGAATCGCAGAAATACCGGAAGATATGGTGCAAAGAGTGATGCAGAACTTCAAGGACCGTCTTGAACTGTGCGTTACCAAACAGGGTCGTCATTTAAATGACATAATTTTTAAAACTTGATAATTTTTTTTCCGATTTTTCGATTGTGAATAAAACTTACTGATTTTCTCTACACGTTCTGCTTATTTTTTAATCCCTACGATCGAATTTGTGAATGTTACAGGATTTTAAAATGTGTCCGTTTATTACGGACCACCCTGTAGTTGGATACCTAATGTATAACAGACATCGTCTAATAATTATTATAGGCAGGTCTTCTGCGTAGAAGGGCTATCCAATACAAAATTAATAAACCATTCTGTAATAATTTACAGTGTTTTTTCCTTGTGGCAGAAAGCACCAGGTGGTCTCCCATGAAAACGTCTTGAGAATGAAACGAAGGGTAAGTAAATCGGTGGGTTATTTCAGTAAATAGAATCGTCTGCCTTCTGGAACATCTTTTGCGTTGATCCCAACTTCAGCTTTCTACCGGTGATGGATGGATTGCTTCCACCGTTTGGAAAGACGCAACAAAAGCAGGTTCGATCACAGAAGGGGACACCCTCTGTCCTTTTCAGAGGTTTATTGCGTCCGAATTCCCTACAACCGAGTGCACGTGCCTCTTCATAGAAACACCTTCGCTATAAACCACCCCAACGTCAGAGATTGACAGTTCTCAAGAAGCCCAAAGAATAGAACCGTTGTAAGGAAGGGAGGCGAATATACGTGGCACCTCCACAGGGCATAAGGTCTTATAAGGGACCCCCCTAACTCTTTGCTGGGCCCCTTTGGATCAACATAATTCCGCCTGCCAAATGAATTAGCATCTAGAATCCCTCGTTAGGGGTTCCATTCACGTCTTTTCCCGCGAAAAGGTCACAAAAGGTTTGACTAACATTCACCCTCGGAAGAAGGTGAATAGTAAATCTTGATTCTGAAAGGTTAATATAGGCAACGCGAAGTAGGTACAACTTCTTCTGTATATCGGGGCTTATAAAAATTAGTTCTAGTTCTTCGACCCACAAAGTCAAAATTAGAATATGATTCTCGCAAGTTGATATATGTTTATATATTGTTAACTAGGTCAATCGCAATCGCATTGGCAAGCCATTACATCGAGACGCATTGAGGTAAGTAACAAAGTATAACTTCGGCCCAACTTTAGCACCCTCCCGATCCCAACCTCACCCTGTTGGCTCAAACTTAATTTTCTTTGCAGATGCCATAAATATGAAACGGTATATCAATTCTAAAACGAGGCGTCAAAGTGCATGTTTTCAGACTTTCTTTTGTTTTTCTCGTATCACGTTGTTTTTTTGCACTCCCACTTCTATACCAGTTCTCCTCAGCCAATTTTGATGAAATTTGAAACATAGGCTATATTTACCAGACGAATTGCCTATTGAGGTTTCGGAGCAACTACGGCCATGTCCTGACCAGCTAAGTGAATTAATTCACTCCCGTTCACCCTAGGAAGTTGAAATTTGATAAATTTCAACTTTTTGAAAAAGTTTATTTAATTTAATGATTTGATAATTCGATTATTATTATTTTTTCTTGAGTTGTTGAATTTAATCTTTGTTGAAGATACGAATAAACTCAGTGGCTCTTTCCTGATCACCTTAGTGAGCTGAATTCCCTATTTCGCCTTAGATTTGCTAAAACTCCTAGATTTCATTTCGATGACTGATTTTTGTTGTATATCATCAAGATGAAGGCGGAAGTTGAACCTACTATTCATGTTTTTCTCAACCGATTTTGATGATTTTTGGTTTTTTTTCTTTCGATTATTTTACTATCTTGATTCAAGTACCTATTTGGTGTCTTTGTAGAACCTCTCATCAAATTGAAATTTCATAATAGCGCGGAGGGAGGAGGGAATACCGATTTGTCGTATAGTTTCCACAAAATTGTAAAAACAGTTCATACTTCACTGTGGTTTTGATTGAGGGGGGGGGGGGGGATAGCTCCTCGCAGCACATTTATGTTACATCCAATATAATCACTTTCTATTAACAATTTACACCAAAATCATCACCCATACATAGGGACGTTCCTATAAAGCATGCTTCACTTACCAATCAACCAATCAAATCATTTGGTTCATTATTTTCAGTAGTGAACCTTCGTAATCGACCAAAAAAATAAAATAATAACCCCTAAAACTTTTTGGTTTACGTTTCAAGATACGTAGAATTCAAAAATCAAATTTAAAAAAAAATCCGTCCGTCCACCGTCCGAGGTTTTTCTCCGAAAATACGAGACCAAACTATATGAAACATCTGTTAAAAATCCCATTTGGGGTCTAGATGGTCCTAGAAGCTCGGCATTAATTTTTATCAACCCTAAAGGGTTGTATTAAAGGGCTAAACATTTAAAAAATCGAGATCTCGTAAACTTCCCAAGTAACAGTAATAATTTTTTGCTTGTCAGTGATTAATATGATCCCAAAGACTCGATTAAAACCACCCGCAACGCTCTACGTTGAATAGTTCGCTTTCACTAAGGGCTTGAACATCTAAAAAAAAAACCTTCGAATTTCTAAGCGCAAGAAGATAGATAAATCACGCGCTGCTAGCGGATCCATTGAATAGACGATCATGCTCAAAATTCCACCAAAAATCGCTCCGGAAATAAAAAACCAGAATACATAAAAATCGCCTTGTAAATATCAGTTGATATCATGCCAATATTGGAATTATCAGGTGATATAGTTCAAATGGGACTTATTATAACGTTGCGAAACCGAGTTTGGTACCTAAATTCTAAATTTCATCTCTTAAATTGCTCCCAAGTCTACCTATAGATAGAGGAAGCATTTTTTTCGCTCTCCTATTCAGCAAAGTAAAATTAAAATTGTCTACACCTGTTGGAAAGGCGATATCTAGCCGAAATCTTTACCGTTCTTGCATCTTGAAAAAATATTGATTTTCACAGTTCAATTTCCGATTGAAAAAATTCGAGGTTGCCCAAAATAGGAATAGTATCAATCTGTAGTTATTTTGTTTACTGAAATCATCTTTTGGTATGGGTGTTACATTGTCAACCCTGTTTAGTTGTTCATCCAACTCGTTGATTTGGTTCCTCAACTCGAGTATTCCCATCAACCCTTCTTTCAGCATTTTGGTGTGTCTGTTTACGATTGTCATAGATTCAGTAATTAACATTTTTATTGTTTCAAATCTCTTCATTAACCTCCTTAATCTGCTCTCGATTATCTCCATCGCCTATATGGTCGGGAGGCAGTTAGATATGTAGTAGATAAAGGAATTTGCTAGAAATCGCAGTTTCAGCGCGGAGGGGAGGTCGAGCTCAAAGTGCCGACGCAGCACCTACCCATGGTTTACACTGGAGACTGCCCGGAATCGAGTCACGTTGGCCCTTCCACAGGAGGTTATCAAACCCATATAACGAAGTAACTATATTGAAGTACATAATAAAGAGTAGAATACTTAATTTTTAGGCTCTACCAAGCTCTTTTTGCCTACTGCTGAGAAAGTTTGGTGATTTCTTGCCGGTAAACAACACAGAACGATACGGACCGAAACTGAATGTGACTGTCCGCCACGATTAAACCTGCTCTTCTCACTCCACTTACCAACATGCTTAGTAAATTTTAATTATTAAATCCTTGACAAAGTCATCTAACCTCCATGTACGAGGGTTGCATGGACGGTGGAAGGTTGTGGCCGGTGTATTGATTTGAAACTATGTTTGTATCTTGCACGTAAAATCCTTTATTACAATGAATGCTAAATTGTAATTAGCAGATCAATTACAAAAGAAATGAGCCTCAGAAGACCCTCAACTGATAAGAGTGATCTTCCATACCCCGTTACGTTGGTTTCAAGATATACCAAAACTGCTCTATTTCAAATTTCAGCAACATAGGTCGATTACAGAGTTGGGCTTAATCATAATCATGATCACGATTACGATTATAGTCACAAGCATTTGAGTTGAGATTACAATTACAATCATTATAATCACATCATACCAGGATAAGAATACGATTACAATTGTAATTACAAGTGTAATCTTTTTTTCAGTGATACGGTTGTAACCGCAAATTTATCTTGTATTATGGTTCTAATCACAAATTTTTTATATGATTATGATTGTAATCACATATTTTTTCTGTGATTAAGAGTGTAATCACAACTTTTTTCTGCGATTTTAATTGTAATCGTTTCGTTTCTCCTGATATTAGAGAGTTTTTGTACTTCTCGTATTCATTTTCTCGAATACGAAAATGGCCTTTCCGAAACGAGAAGAGGTTTTCGTAACGTGGAAACGCTTTTCGGAACGGGAAGAGTCAGCTTTACTCGTGCTCAGCTTTTTCGGAATCGTAATTACGAGACGAAAACTTGACCTTCCTCTAGGATAACACTCTAGAATAACTTAGCAACTATCATGCAGTTGGCATGGATACACACCCGACAAAATCGCCTGAATTTTCCCCGTGCCGTCTTTTGTTGTTGGTTTAACCTTTGTATTTGTCTTTCTTTCGTGTTTTTTCCCCGCACCTCAACCAGAAAGGTCATTAGCGGCATTTTGTTCTTGCTTTTGAAGTTTTATCGAAGATTTCAGCTTTAACATTTTCAAGGTTCATTTCTGTTTCAAGATTTCGTTTCAAGGTTCATTTTACACGTTTTAAAGATTCGTGATCTTCACGGCAGAATCATTTTCATATGATGTAGAGGTAAGTGGTCGTTGTTTCTTAATTCATGTTATATTTTGGAAATTGTCTACTGTGACAATTGAGTTTTGAGCAGTGATTCACTACAAGAGTCACGTTAACGTCTCTATAAGAGTTCTCTTTCTCTCGGGCTTACGAAAACGCTACGAGAAATCGATGCAAAAAGGTTAGCATTCATCGTGCTCGCTCTAACAGCTTGTTTTCGTGTTTACGAGAAATACCAATACGGGAAATACAAAAACTCTCTAACGACTGTAACAGCACAGAAGCTTTTTCGCAAGCGTTGCACCAGGAAAATAAATTGCCGTTTTGAGGTATCCCTTCCGTTTAATTGAAATGCAACTTTGTTGGAGGACTTCCAGACTTGTAGCCCTCCGTCGATTATTTCAGCTAGAAAACCAACATCGAAAGAATCCTGCTCAACGATTGTTATATGAGGCTTTTTCGTGTCTCAGTATCTCTATCTAGGCCACAGTAATTGTCGGCCACATATACAAATTAGCACCTGGGCAAATTAAATACTATCTCCCACATCATTCTGTACGCCGTATAGAACACAAAATACGTATAGTATTCAATGCATCCCAAAATACATCAAGTGGTTTGTCGTTGAATAACATTTTATTTCCTGGACCAAAACTTCAGCTCGACATATATGTGAAGTAGTTACTCGTTTCAGGGCAGACAACTATGTGTTCATGGTAGATATAAAGCAGATGCATCGTAAAGAAGATCGTGATTTCTTGCGTATTCTGTAGAGGGCGAAACGGACAGTCCTGTTGAGGATTTTCGTTTGACTACAGTTACTCACGGTACGGTATCAGCTCCGTTCTTGGCTGGTAGCATCCTTGTAGAACTGGATAACGAAAGTCGTGGTTTTCATCCTCAAGCTTCTAATATCTTGAAAAACAGAACATACGTAGATGATGCCAATGGAGGCAGCAATAGCATTCAACACTCCTTACAATTGGTGATGAATTGATTGACTTATTATCACAAGCAAAGCTTGAGCTTTGATAATGGGCCTCCAAAGACCCCGTCTTCTAGCCAACATATCTGAATACCTTATTATTCCTGCTTCTGTAAGTATCCTCATGGATGAAGGTGACGATTCTGTACTTGAGCTAGGTCTGTGTTGGAATCCGGTTTCAGACTCATTCCATTATGGTCCTTTTCCAGTCCTCCAGATTCGAACTAAACTTGACCTTGCTAGTCAGATTGCTTAAGTATTTACCCATCAGGATGGCTTGTTCCAATTGCTGTATAAGCTCGTTTGATATTCGGAAAAATCTGCCAAAATTCATTTAGCTGGCAGTGTGATTGCTAATTGGTCGGAGCTTGCATCTGAGTTGCCTTCACTCAGTTCCCTAGATGAATTCCTCGATTCATACCATCTCATAAAATGGATTAATACCTGATTGGATTTGCAGATGCTTCTAAAAAATCTTATGTTGCTGTGGTTTATGCTATTTCAATACCAATAAAGGCTGCATGCCAATTTGTATATGCATGTCAATTTGTATATGTAGTGAGGTTAGTATGTTCTAAATCCCGACTTCCCCCAATTAAGCCCCTCACTCTGCTTTGACTGAACTCTGTGCGGCACAGCGGCACATCTACTGGGTCAAACCATGAGAAAAGTAACCCCACTATTTCCATTAGCACATCCGTCCCGCATCTTGGGATTTTCAGATTCCACTGATTCGGTATCCTGGATCACAGCTGATCCAGCCCCCACGCGGAAAGTAATTGTGGGTAATAGGGTAGCTGATACAATTACCAATACCTCGGCTCCACAATGGTTCCAAATTTCATCTGAGCGAAACCCAGTAGATTGTGCTTCAAGAGGTCTGAAACCAGCAGAAATTGGTAAAGTCGATTTATGGTGAATTGGTTGAGGAATGATCCAAACCAGTGGCTGTGGAACTGCATGAGGAATTTGTAAAAATGAAGCCAAGATTCTATAAAATGTCACTTTAGTTACGAGATCAATCAATGACTGTAGTGATGTTCTTCTAGATAAATATTCTCATTATACTCACCGTTTTACGTTTCTATCACAATGCAACTCATCCTGTGCATCGTAGATGCGGCCCTATTACTGCTGGGGAGCGCTCAAGGGCCGGTATGGTTCTTGTAAGTTAGACGAGCACAAGCCCACGCTTTGCTAGCAGAAATAAAGACTGGTAAACTTCCTTGTCCAAGGCTTCCAATAACGATGAAGTTAGGACTATATGTGAAGGTACTTCAAGAGTGGGTGGCAGACTAAGACATGCTGTACTACCAGATCATACGAAACACCCAGCTCTTCTCCCTGCAAATCACCCCTCAACTCTTCTCCTCATACGCTGAGCTCATTCATGGAACCTGCATATTGGTCCCCTGACAACTTTAGCCTCATTAAGAACCCGATATTGAATTGTGAATGGTAAGATTGTGGTTCGTCACGCCATAGGAGGGTAACTCCAAAGTCATTCCAGCCAATAATGGGTGATCTACCAGCCGCCAGGGTTAAATCAGTGACCAGGCCAGTGGAGGAGAATCGGTGAGACCCCCATGTCTGAGTCTGACTGTGTACAGCATTCCAGAGCACAATGGAGACTTGCTGATGTGGTAGACATTGCAATACATGGGGCCGCTGGTAATCGATGAGGAGATGTATTGTTGCTTTGCACTATGGGAACTAAGGCAACAAATCCATTGCATTGCAAAGGCCGAGGCATTGGCGAGGGCAAAGAATAATTAGGCACTGATCAAATTGCAAATGAATGTTCTAAGTACGCCCCTGATTCTTTTTTGTTGTACTTACTTATCTTCTTCAACCGGGCCAATGAGCAGAATGCTGTCCCAGCTATTTTTGCAGAGTCGATTGTCTTTCCTCTTTCCCCTGCTCAAAAAGGGCAATTTGGATATAGTTAGCAACTACTGTGTATTCTCACTTATAAATTGTTCTGCTAAGTTGTACTGTTCTCCGATCCTTTCGAGGATGGAGAACCACTTTGTCTTGAAAAAATATTAAATGAGGGTCAGTGTGGTTTTTGCAAAGGGTAATGCACAGTGGGTGCTGTCTTTACATTAACTGGTCTGGTCCTCCTCAGGGTTTGCTCGGGCCCTCATCATTAGCTACACGCATTTTTTTTTTTTTTGTGGAATTTAAGGCAGCCTTTGATGGGGTTCGTCATGACCTGCTCTGCCAAAAACTTTATGCGTCTTAGGTTGGACAGCACTTTATAGCACTTGGGAAGAGATGGTATCTCTCAACCATTTCTTATAGAATGTGGTGTAAGACAGGGACGCCTGCTCAGCCCCCAGCTGTTTACATTATATGTCAATGACCTCATTGACTCTCTGCCCTGTGGAGTTAAGTTAACCACCATTAGACTTCTGATATATGCGGACGATATTGTAATTTTTGCTGAATCCTCGCATGATCTCCGAAGAAATATCTGTGGCTAACATGAAAACACTGGTAGTATCTGCTAGGGGCTGACTCTGAACCTTACCAGGTCTCAGATCATGGTGCTCCGTCTAGAGGGTAAACTTGGGGTGAATGACAAATTCCTGTTCAATGAATCAATAATGTTATTGTTTGTTACTGATGTTGAACTAACCATCGAAATCGATCTAACATTCAAACTCTCTATTTTCGTGGAAATAACGTTCCTAATTATTTCCTTTTTTGTGATAGTGAACACTGTTGTTGCAATTCATTAGGAGATTGAGACTGAAATGAATAATGTTCCTGCCATAAAACTAAATCAAGTTTGATAGAGATCAGCAGACAATGGGGAACTTTGATGTGTTGGATTTTCACACTTTTGACCTTAGATTCGGATTCAGCACACGTTTGGCCTATAAACGGGTAGGAAGATCACGCGTGACGTAGTAGTGCAATGGAGCTGAGGGTTCCCCCTGCCGGGCGGGGGCTATGACTTCATCGTGAAAGTGAATTTCAAGATTATTACAGGCCCGATATCCATCATATAGCACCTTTTTGGAAAGCTCTCATCATGATCTTTCTATTGAGTAAATTAGAAATAACCATGAATTCCCCATTAAGTTTAGTCAGCTAATCAACCAATAATTTTCTAGAGATGTTTAACTAGTTTTTCAATTTACAAATCCCCTGATAAATGATTGTACAACTTAAATCTCTATTAAGATTTCTAATGTTGCACTAGTGTCCTAATATGAACCCTACATTAGGCATCACTTTTTATGAAAACCAAAACTCACTTTATTCATAAAAACCTCATTTTCTCGTGCTCGGCATAGAAATTGGGCTATTGAGCTCCAAACTTACAATTAGTAGATAAGTTTTCCCTTGTCAGGGCATATTTTATTGATGAATAGAGAGTATTTTAGGTCGCGAATTGGCTTTACTGTTAGATATGACATATTAGTGCGGTTTCCCATCCCATATCAATTCCAACACGATCGTATCATTAATAGCTGCTGCGTATTAATTGAAATCAGTTTTGAGACATTCTGAACGAATCCTAGAGTGTAACGATTTTTCATATATATATTAATCGCTATGCAATTCTTAGGCCGACCCCCAACAATTTTTTTTGTAACGTCCGTAACGAAAATCCAGCACCTCCAAGCAGCACGTTCATGCGCATCGTGGGTTCGAATCCCAGCCAGGCAAGATATGTTACGAAAATTCCCTCCTTCTAGATCACGCTGTATGACCGGAAACTTGTGGATTGAATGGTTAATCTTTAAGGATTAGGTATTTAAAATAGACCTACGGTTCTACAGTCAGATCATTTAATAATGATTAATTTTACACATTATTAGTTCATTATGGTTACTTAGCAATATTAGTTTATAACTGAGCGTAATAAATCAGCTTTCCTTGACACTACAGAGGCTTAGGGGTTATGAGATGCTGTGATAAAATGAGAGCATTCCAAAAAAGTTCCATTCATGCAGCATGATCGTATGAGTGAATTTTCGTAAATTATCGTATTGTATAATGTTGAATTGTTTTGAAATTTGAGCTTTTTGAGTGCAAGGAAATCGTTAACCATTAATTTTATGGCAAAAAACGTATTCTAAATAATAACCTGCTATTCAAATAGAGGTTCTGAATTTTTAGATTTTTTTGCAGTTTTAGTCGAGTTTTTAGCAAATTGTGATGAATTTTAAATACATTTTTCAGCATAATTGTGTACATACATTTTTGGATGTTCTATTTCATAGTTAATAAACTTTATTTGAGCAATATAACACCAAAAAATATAAATTGAACGATTTTTAGCCGTTTTTAGCCATTTTAAGAGATTTTTTTAGTACATTTTTTGAAATTTTACCAATTTAATGTGCTCAAAAAGTGTTGTCCAACAAATTCATCATTTCCTTTGAAATGTTTTATTTTTTGGCGAAAGAACGAAGTTTTTATCTCAATTCTATCGAGAGTTATCCTCTGGAATGACACATACATACATACATACACACATACATACATACATATATACATACTTACATATATACATATATATATATATATATATATATACATATATATATATATATATATACATATATATATAAAAGCGTTAAAATCCAGGAATCGTTTCAGAATGCCTCAAAACAGATTTCGATGAAGAAAATTTTCGAAAATTTTCATTTTAAATTTTTTGGAGCCATTGCAATAGTTTTATTTTCTAAGAAAATTCGCTAAAAGTGGCTAATGATTTTCCTGCTATGAAAACTAAGGGAGTTACACTTCTCTAGTAACGCATTGGTTGAACGTGAAAATCAATAGAAAACCCCACCGTGACGTGACGCTCGTGACGTGCGAAAACAAATGGAAACGTCCTGTTAATCATTATTAAATGATATCTTTATGGTCTATATAATCATGTTACGGTCGTTAGGAAGCTATGTGCCACTCCTTTCTTGGAAAACTTTTCTGCTTATTTCATTCGCCTGTTCAATGTGATCGGAATTCTACAGCATCGTCTGAACTAAATGAGAAAGATGATTACTCCTCCTTTGTGATATACGTCCCTACCGATCTCGTGTCCCGGTAATTATCTTTCATTGGTTTCCTACAAGAGGACTCCCAAAAGACCCCAACCTCGTAAAATCCCTTAACAACTCCTTCCATTCACTCTTTCCCTTCGGACGGTTCATCCAAAACTCGAGGATCTGCCATCCCTTCAACGATAGTCACGTGCTCAGAAAATCCCTCTAAAGGTAGTTTCCTCACTGTGTAGGGTGACAGTTACGACCGGTAAACCATCTTTCTTTTCTCTCCCTACTTCTTCGTCTACATTTGAAGAAAAAGACAAGGAAGAAGGGAGAGAGGTCGTAACTCAAGATAACAGCTGAGGAAGGTTACAGACAGAAAGTTTTCGTCGTTATGAAGGGGCTGGCATTCGGACTACACTCCGGCAGGGGGAAATTCTCCCCTCGCTCTAATTTGAATCTTATGAATGGGTTGCCACAGAATGGATCCCCTCGCCCTTATTTTTCATTATTCTTTTTTGCTCTAAAAACAGATTTGCATTTGTGTGGACGCAGAATAGAATGTACAATTTTTTGTAGGTTGAACTTCCCTTATTGAGACAGGTTGATTTTGGTGTCGCGAGAGATAGGGCAGCGGTTCCCAGCGGCTCTCTTGAAAATCACAATAGTTTTGCGTAACCGTAAAACCAGGAAATTTCGTTGGGAAACATTCTTTTTCATTTCTCAATCGTACATTAACTAGGGGATTGGTGGTAAATATCGTAGGATAAGTGTCAAATATCAACTGTTGAATAGCTGATTTATACGCTAAGTAAATATCGTATGCATATACAGTAGGGTGCCCGCAATTCTGAGAAAGGTGGAATTTTGATGACCTCCACCCAAAATTAGGCTTAAAATGTCAAAAAAATTATCACTGAATTTTACCAGATTTTTTCCATAACGAGCTACGCCGGTAGCTCGATTTTGGTTTTTGAAATACTTTTTTTTGCCAATATCAGATTTTCGAATATAACTTTCCAAACTACTTTGTAAAATTGTGAAACTTCGAATGCTTACGTTTTCGGGGTCACTGAACTCAAATTATTTGCGGGAAAGGGGTCTGAGGGGTTTGGATGTTGACGGCAATCACGAGGTTATCTCAATTCTGTATGCCGATGATCTCTGTTTGCTATCTTACACCTATGCAGAGATGAGGAAAATTCTCGAGAGCCTTCATTCTTACTGTGAAGAGCATGCCTTAAAGGTGAACCACTCGAAGTCCAATGTGGTTGTTTTCAGAAGGCATGGCACTATATCACCTCGTTATAAGTTTTTTTGCGGAAATTCAGAGGTCCCTATTGCCAGTTCCTATACCTATTTAGGAGTGAAATTTCTTAGCTCCGGTCTATTTGTTCAACATGCTAAAGATTGCGTTGGGAGGGGAGAGACGGCGGCCCGGGCTCTGCTGCCTATGCTTTATAAAGTCCGTGGGGGCCCATTTTCATCGTGGAAAATTGTGGTGAGTTCTTTGGTTCTATCATCCTCCCTATACGCCGTAGAATCATGGGGTGTTTCGCTTTGCGATGTTCTTGAAAAAATTCAACTTAGAGCCTACAAAACTATTCTGTTCCTTCCAAATAATACTCCGGACTATTTCATTCGCATCGAATTAGCAATCCCACATTTGGCAGTTACAATTGTAAAATTGGCCCTAAACTGGTGGCTGAAACTTAGAACTATGGAAGATTCTAGGCTCCCTAAGCTCTGCTTTAACCGCCTCCTTGCTCTACATGATTCCCAGCCTGACCCTCAGTACAACTGGGCCTCCCAAATGTGCGCTTTGTTCTCCAAACATGATGAGAGTCGCATCTGGTCGTCCCAGGATTACCATAATTTTAACCGGGATAGTTTATTGGAAAAAATTGCGCTGTTTTGGAGACGGTCGGATGGTTTGCGTAACCAGGATTCCTCATTCAGCCCCATATACAAGATTTATTGTCCACGAGGGGACGAATCGCCCTCTTATCTCAACTTTGACATGGGAATTCATATTAAAAGGCTTCTCGCCCAAGTCAGGCTAACGGGAAATTTCTATGCTAAGCTGAGTGTACCAGGCTTTGTGGTGAAATTTGATCCCACTGTAGACTGCCCACTGTGTAATTATAATTTGCCTGATTCAGTCTTCCATTTCCTCTGCGTTTGCCCTGTCCTTCGTGGCGAGAGATACTCTTTCTTTCTTGAAAATGAATTATCTTTTGATAGGCTTTCTTCATTACTCTCTCTTGTAGACATACTACATTGCAAAAAAATATTCTTCTTCGTTAAAAATTGTATAAGGACTAGGGTTTTTTTCTTGAATGAGGGATTTTTGTACTAATTTTCTGTTTTCTGTATATTTTCGCCTTTCTTTCTTCTCTCACCTCGTGGGATTTTATAATGATGTAATGATGTACTTGCGTTGCTTTCTTCTTTATAATGTATTCTTTATACTACATTGAATAACGTATTGTTCTTTGTGTAACCTTTTCTTCATCTGCTTCTCATTGTTCATTATGTACCTTGCACTATGTCTATTCTGTATATCTATATCTAATTCTTGTATGATTCGTTGCACTATTTCTTTTCATTTAACGTATAGATTGTTTTTTCTTTCTCTCTTTCTGCTTAAATATTCTACCTTGATTACTTATGTGTTGTTTAAACTTTTGTACCGCCGGAAGGCTTTTACAAATAAACAATTTCATTTCATTTCATTTCATTTCAATACGTTTTTTTTGCCAATATCAGACTTTTGAATATAACTTTTCCAAACTTCTTTGTAAAATTGTGAAACTTCGAATACTTACGTTTTTGGGGTCACTGAACTCGAATATGCAGTCAAAACAAGTCGACAGTAACAACTTTTGATAGTTTGGAATCTCAAAATCGTTAAAATCATGTCAAAAATGACAATTTTTCAAAATTCATTGAAAATTTATGAAAATTCGTATTTTTATGTTTTTGAATAGCTGAACTCGAATTTGCTGTAAAAAAAATCAAAATTCTAACAGAAATACGTAAAAATACGAATTTTCATAATTTTACAAAGAATTTTGAAATTTTTTCATTTTTTGACATGATTTTAACGATTTTGAGATTCCAAACTACCAAAAGTTGTTGCTGTCGACTCGATTTGACTGCTTGTTTGAGTTCAGCGAACCCAAAAACGTAAGCATACAAAGTTTCACAATTTTATGAAGAAGTTTGTAAAAGTTATATTCAAAAGTCCGATATTGGCAAAAAAAGCGTATTTCAAAAACCAAAATCGAGCTACCGGAGTAGGTTTTCGTTATGCAAAAAATCTGGTAAAATTCAGGGGTAATTTTTTTTGACTTTTTAAACCGAATTTCGGGTGGAGGTCATCAAAATTCAACATTTCTCAAAATAGCGGGCATTCTAATAAACAGGGTGTAAAACTCTCGGAGTAAACATGTAAACATTTTTATTTATGACACTATATAATATGACAATTTACGAAAATTAGCTCATACGATCATGCTGCATGACTGGTTTTTATATTTCACATTTGAAAAAGGAATAAATACTTTTTTCTTTAAAAATCGATAGGTATCAGCAGTTTAATGGAGAAAACTAAGAATTCCCAACATCGTTTATCACCTTGCATTGATGGTAAATGATTACGATTGATTTAAATAAATGAATAAAATGAATCTATCCTGTTGAAAACCAGCTGAAACCCGTTGCATTTTATATACAAATATTAATTTAGATCAAGTTCATAACCATTCATTTTTAGAATTTTTAGTAGGTACGTGTCCAAAATAAACTTGCAAAAATAAACAGGTATCTAAATCTAATGAACACCGTGGTTCTTCCATGAATCAAGATATAAATACAATGTTTACATTCGGAAATATACCTACTTAGCGTGTTTATTTAAGCCTAATTTTTTTTATTATAATAGAAGCGCATAAAATAATATAAGCGCATAAATAAACCCGGAGTTTGAAATTCGATAGGATTCAGTGGTAATAAGATTGAAAAAAATGCATTGCCCACCTTGTTCTCTTCTCTTCGAGAAGTATCTTTGTGGTTCCAGATGCTTGGTTCCTTTTGGTATAATTCGATAAATTAATGTAAAAAAAGTATTCCATCGTTCAGCCAAGATAGCATAATCATTACTACATGACGGAAAAAGAATGAACGTAAAATAATCAGGACATAAATCAAACTTGCATAAAAAAAAAAAAAAACTTGCATAAAATAGATTCGCACAAAAGGAAAACGCTGCAAATTATTACACAAAGGTTTATTATTTCTGTATTAGACAGCCTTTCTACGCAGATCATTGGTCTATAATTATTATTAAGCCCCATATATATCTATTAAATGATCAAAACTTGGCGCAACGTGTCTCCCAAAAGGGTTCACACCTTTACAGCTCAGGACACCACAAGTTTACGGTTTATAGTAGCTGAATATTGAACATTTTTCCAAAAATGTCAAAACAAGGAACCAAAAAACTTAGTAAAACGGCAGGTTGAAAAGAAAAGAAATTAGCCTCAGAGGCCCCATCAGCTATTCAGTGATCCTCAGAACATCATACTTGTTTCTGAGGTGTCCCGAACGAGTACCATTAAATTTCAGCAGCGTGAGTCGATTAGGAAAATTATTAGGTACTGATGGGGAATTTGAAGAAACTATCGGGAGCCATCCGCACATTTTCAGCAACGCGTTCTCTTCTCAGTCTGAGGAACTTAAATGCTTGCATACGAGTCTGCAACATATTGGGACATTTTCATGTGTGTTTTCTTATTGTATTTATTACTAGGCAGATCTCACCCGTGCATTGCACGGTGGGGCGTACAGATCAATTAAATGGGCCATAAGAGAAACCGCCCACCCGTGGGTACTTAATTGAATTCGCGATCGTGTTGACTCATTGTTCCGACACCCGTGAGTACTTTATTGAATTCGAGCCAGGCTAGATCACCAACCCCAGTAGCGTTGTTGTTACCACTACACAACAAGGTAGTGAAGTAAGGTTGTTAGTTCATGTACCCAAGCATCAAAATAAGAAAACAGTTGATTGTTCTCTACGCAACACAGTGAGTCTATTTTATTTATTGGTATCGCGTGAGCAAGTTTTCGTGACGATTTTTCAGTTTATGTGCCAAAGCAAAGACATGAAAATGTCAAAAATTAGCTTCGGATGTTCCAAAGCTAATAAGAATAACTCGAGAACTGAGAATATTACAGAAATATAAAATAACCAGGTGATTCAAAAAGAGTAACGCTTAGACCACCGAGAAGTTTCAACAACCCTCTGTTTGCGCGCAAATTGAAAAGAACCAGAACTTTTTGATCAAACTCTACATACACAGAGGAAAGCGTTAGACAGAGCGAAAAACTCAAGGAATTTCAAAACGAATTTCCATGAAGGAAATTTTGGATTCATTGCAATAGCTTAATTTTCTTAGAAAATTGGTTAAAACGTTCCGACCTTGGTAGACTCGGAAGTAATTGACTTTCTGTTGTTGGGATAATAATTTAATAATTAATAAAAATAATAATTTAATTAACCCTAGTTAGGTGGACTACGCCAATTTAACGTGTTTTGTTTGCATTGGCCCTTCCCCTTCCTCCCCCTCCCATGTACCAGGCTTGTGCTGCCAAGAGTGCTTCTTGGACCTAATCGAGAAAAAGTATGTAAGTAGTTACCCGTTGACTGTAGGTGAGCAGTGCCAATCTTGCTACCTATGGAGATCAGCATTTGGGGACCTACACGTCAGGTAAACGTAGTCCACCAGTGTATAGCATTTTTCAGTCAAGTGAAACCTTCTTTGTATCAAATGAAACTTCTTTTCAACCAAATGAAACTTTTTTTAAACGAATGAAACTTCGTACCTATCAAATGAAACCTCGTACCTACCAAATGAAACTATACACACCAATCAAACAAAACTTCTTTTTAAGCAAATGAAACTTTTTTTTAGCATGAATTAGTCCAGTCAAAAAACCTAAAAAAATGACCCAACCTCCTAAAAAATCCGAAAGTTTTGAAACTTCGCACACTTATTTAAAGGGCCCTAGGGATGAATACAGCAAAAGTCCTCATGAATATGAGGCGAGCTCTAGCGGCAATTAGCGAAAACAGGTCACTTTTTTTGGTTTTTTGTTAATATCTCGAGAACCTTTGGTCGGAGGTAAAAGTGTACCGTATACATAATTGAAGCTTAATTAATTTGCAACAGAAATAATTATATAAATTTTTCTTGTATTCCTGATGGTTACCGAGTTATAGGGCGCTAAATGATAGCGTTTTTCGAAAAATCGCGCTAGCGCGGTACAATATATGGCATTTCTTATAATAGTTTACAATGGTTTACCACTTTTTTTTGTATACCAAGGATGATTGATGAGATAAACTTTACAGCTTTGTATAAAAAGAAAGACATGATGTATATTAAACAATGAAATACATGAACAAAAAATGCTGGGGACATTCCAAGAAAAATTGTGTGCAGAAAAATCAACCAACTCTTGATTGATTTTTGGTAGAAGGCTCTGCAATCTGCTCATCTTGGTCTGCTTCTGAATTTGCAACCTGAAACACAGTAAGAAGAGGTAAATATGCATGAGATGATGATGTGAGAGAACCATTATACGGATAAGAACATGTAGGTAAGAGAAAGTAGGTAAGCGAGCAGAAAAACAACGTATGAACATTACGACCGATTCATGTATACTATTGCAAGGTATCAATAAAAACATATTTAAAAAAAATACAAAAGTGCAATCTCACCTGACTTCTGGCTGTCTCTGTTTCTTCAAGGTTTATGACATCGGGATCATCAGGGTCATCAAAGTCTTCTTCGAGGGTGGAAGTAACACCATTCAAGCATTCACCATGGCAGTTGTGACAAACGCTTGTACACATTATTCCTGACTTTCGACAACCACATCTGTTCCCACATCCCCCTGTACATTTGCAACAAATGAGGTTGAGGACAGCTTCGGGTGCTGCTGGATCCTCTGTTGTCACAGTGATCAGCCGATCGCTTTCCAACTTCCAACCCCACTGTATAGGAGGAAGTTCATCCCCAAGCCAAAATTGAGTTTGGTGGCACACTCGAAATACGTGCTGTCTTGCTGCTCCTGGTGATTATCAACCCTTTCACAATCTTTCGGAGGATTGCCATCAACAAGCAGAGTGATGAGGATTCGAAGTTCTACTTACAGCATGAGCTTGCCCCGTACCCACTGTCTTTATTTGAGGAGGCAGGAATGGGGACAAAGTGACAAAGTAGCAATAGTCGGCGAAGATGTAGATCTTATTATTCTCCTCATGGCCTTAACTCCAACTGAACAAAACATATTATTTGTGAAATCAAGCCATGGCAAAGTAGGAAGGAAAGTATATTCAAGCCAGCAATTGCACACTTTGAGAATGAAGGAAAGCATACTTCTTGTGCATGCATTCAGCGGATGTGATACAGCTTCGGCTCCATATCTAAAAGGGAAACTCTCCTGTTTCAAATTGTTCAAGAAGCAAGCTGAACTGCAAGGTATATTTAACAGCCCAAGTTCATCCTGTGAGGCTGTAGCTGCTGCTGGAAGCAAAATATTCCTGGCATTGTACAATGCGCTAAGGAAGAAAACCTCTCTTAACATGCACCGGTATAATGCTTTCACCAAGTCTGTATCTAATGCTAAACCCGACCTTTCTGCTCTGCAACCCACAGAAGGAGCAGCAAGACCGCACGCATTTCGAGTGTACCACTAAACTCAATCTTGGCTTGGGAATAAACTCCTGTACAGTGGGGTTGGAAGTTGGAAAGCAATCGGCTGATCACTGTGACAACAGAGGATCCAGCAGCACCTGAAGCTGTCCTCGACCTCATTTGTTGCTAATTTACAGGTGGATGTGGGAACAGATGTGGTTGTCGAAAGTCTGGAATAATGTGTACAAGCGTTTGTCACAACTGCCATGGCGAATGCTTGAATGGTGTTACTTCCACCCTCGAAGAAGACTTTGATGACCCTGATGATCCCGATGTCATAAACCTTGAAGAAACAGAGACAGCCAGCTCAGGTGAGATTGCACTTTTGTATTTTTAAAAATATGTTTTCATTGATACCTTGCAATAGTATACATGAATTGGTCGTCATGTTCATACGTTGTTTTTCTGCTCGCTTACCTACTTTCCCTTACCTACATGTTCTTATCCGTATAATGGTTCTCTCACATCATCATCTCATGCATATTTACCTCTTCTTACTGTGTTTCAGGTTGCAAATTCAGAAGCAGACCAAGATGAGCAGATTGCAGAGCCTTCTACCAAAAATCAATCAATAGTTGGTTGATTTTTCTGCACACGATTTTTCTTGGAATGTCCCCAGCATTTTTTGTTCATGTATTTCATTGTTTAATATACATCATGTCTTTCTTTTTATACAAAGCTGTAAAGTTTATCTCATCAAACATCCTTGGTATACAAAAAAAAAGTGGTAAAACATTGTAAACTATTATAAGAAATGCCATATATTGTACTGCGCTAGCGCGATTTTTCGAAAGACGCTATCATTTAGCGCCCTATAACTTGGTAACCATTAGGAATACAAGAAAAATGTATATAATCATTTCTGTTGCAAATTAATTAAGCTTCAATTATGTATACGGTACACTTTTACCTCCGACCAAAGGTTCTCGAGATATTAACAAAAAACCGAAAAAAGTGATCTGTTTTCGCTAATTGCCGCTAGAGCTCGCCTCATATTCATGAGGACTTTTGCTATATTCATCCCTAGGTACCTTTAAATAAGTGTGCTATGTTTCAAAACTTTCGGATTTTTCAGGAGGTTAAACCTTGTTTTGACTGGACTAAATATGCTTTAGCCGTGACCTAACTACCGAAAAATGTCCCACGAGAGTGCAACGAAAGTAGCGCCAATAATTGTGATGATTTCCGCTTACAACCGAGTCGTTGCTAGGGATATGATACTTCGTCGTTTTTCATCCCACAAAATTCGTTGACCATTCGTTCGAAAGCTCTCGATTTATCCAACCATACTATATTAACTACTGCGAAGTGCGTGGCCAACAAGCTGAGTTATGAGCATGGTTATATGAATAATTGTTTACACACAGGTGATCATTCTCAATTATTGATATTGTGAACATGATTGCAACCGCTTGTTAATTTCTGATGATTTCATTGAGCTGGTGTTTCGATTATGTGATTCATAGCAGGTGGTCCGAATATTGCGAGAACGGTTAGATTTGTGAAGCGGTGGTTAAATTATTTTAATAGGTAATTTCTATACTTTACACTATAGGAAGCTGTAATTTCGTATGTAGCCTCTTTAGCCTCTTTCTATAATAAAGTGAATGTTTACTCGCGAGTTTCTATTAGGAGATCATGATCTCACAAGAGCTCAATCGTCGTGATCATTTCTATAATAAAGTGAATGTTTACTCGCGAGTTTCTATTAGGAGATCATCATCTCACAAGAGCTCAATGGTCGTGATCATTTCTATAATAAAGTGAGAGCGAGGAGCTTAAACATTTTTTGTTTTGAATGATAAACAGAGTTCAGAGGCCGATGGGGGGTCGGGTTCAGAGAATCGACGAGGAGTGAGTCGTGTACGGCTAAAGCATATTCATGTTTTTTAATTTTAGCCGTCAGGCTCAAAGGAACTGTGGCTTTTTTTCAAACAAATGAAATCTCATTTCATTCAAATGAAACTTTTCGGTCCACCATATTGCTGATCACCGCGACAGACTGCTCCAACTTCGTGATAACATGATGAGAAACTGCTGCAGCAGCTTCTGGACACCCACTTCACTAAATTAATTTGTAGTGCCTCTTTATTAAATTGTTTTGCAAAAATCTGAAATAAAATGTAATTTTTCTCTGGATGATTCGAAGAAGTTCCATTTGTTTGAAAAAAGTTTCATTTGGTTGAAAAGAGCTTTCATTTGATTGGTACATGGTTTCATTTGGTAGGTACGAGGTTTCGTTTGATTGGAACAAAGTTCCATTTGGTAGTTACGAAGTTTCATTTGATAGAAAAAAAGTTTCATTTGGTTGAAAAGAGGTTTCATTTGATTGGTACATGGTTTCATTTGATTGGTACATGGTTTCATTTGGTTGAAAAGAAGTTTCATTTGACTGAAAAATGCTATATTTATGTAAATATTTTCATGTCATTTCAACGTGTATCCACAAATAAGCGACCTTGGCAAGGACGTCAATAGTTGATAATAATTTTACAGTGGGTAAGTTTTTTTTTCTCTGGCGTACGTCCACCAATTATGTTAACTCATACTTTCAGAATCCCTGTTACTGTGGATCCTCAACCAGAAATATCAAGATGGTTGAATGACTTGAAAATCTGTGTCTTATTAGCAGTTATCCAGGGCATCAGAGGGTGAAGTGCCTCCAGCTAGTTTTTCTGTTACTCAGAAAAAGATCCATGCATTGAGGTTTTTGAAGAAGATGTCATTGAGAAGGAGAGATACAAATGTATATATCAAGCTAAAATGAAGAAGGGAGCCAAACCTTAAAGAGAACGAAGAAAAGTAAAGCAGAAAAGGAAGTACCAAATAAAAATGTGTGTGTGTGTGTGTGTGTATATATGTATATATATGAAAAAGAGCAAACTTCAGGAATCGTTTCAATATGCCTCAAACGGATTTCAATGAAGAAATTTTTCAAAAAAATTGATTTAAAAAATTTCCGAGCCATTACAATAGCTTCATTTTTTACGAAAATTCGCTAAAATGGAAGTAAACATGTGATCAAACACGTAGGTCGAACAACGATGAAGATTATTCCAGAATGTGGCTCAGATTATTGTTATAAGCATATAGTTATAAGTACATATATACTTCCTGCATACAATTAATCTTCTTCTTTAGAATCATCACCGCAGTTTTCAATTTTTTCATAAAATTCTTCTTTATTGATGTTGATTACGGGCAAATCATTACAGCAGCAAGAGCTGGTTCACTGGAGGTTGTCTTGAAATCAACATGTTCCAAACAGACAGGTCCCTTCCTTGCTAAGAAGTGCGTTTGAGAACTCTATTCTCGTAAACCAAACTTGAATTGCGTAAATGAACTAAGAAGGTGCGCTGTCAATTATATAGGGGAAACAGGGGTCACAGGGGAATAGGGAATACATAATGGCATACTAGACTCCACACAAGGACAACCGACTTCCAAGCTGGAGTTTGAATCAATAGTTTGGAACACGTTATTCAAATAAGTATTCCATAGATAGGGGGATCTGGATCTTCAGGTATACTCCGGTCAACCTGCAGATATCAGGATGACAGGTCTTCCTGCTTCTGAAGACATTCTGTCATTCATGAAATGTTTGTATAAGGAAGGGACATAGTTGTTTTTGGTTTCAACACAACTCACAGTTCACCAACTCTTGCTGCTGAAAATGCTATCAAGATTTGTCCATTATCAGCACCATCAGAGGAGAATTTTATGAAATTAATATTATAATAAATATAATAGATAATGCTTTAGTGATGAAGAATAAATGTATGCTGCAACTATATTCTTGTAAATTCATGCTGTAACTGTATAATTAGGAACAATAATACAAAATTCTGTAATAATTCTGTCGAATGGCTCCGGCTGTTGGGTCCTTGTGTTCTGCCTTCACAAAAACTTTCTCAATAATACCAAATGGACAAGGGTGACTGGTGGAGGGGGGGGGGGGGCATCGGCGCATCGCCCCAGCTTTTGGGAAAAATAACAAACTAGAATGAAAATGCGTTTACAAGCAACTCATCGTTTCATTTCAGTTTCTCAATTAGAACGGAACGGGCAGCGTTTAGCTCCATGCTGTGGCTCCAATGTGAATGCTAGAAGGAATAGCAAGGATCCATCTACCAACAACAAAATACGTAGATTGCAATATCGATCTATCAAGAGAGAAATTACTGTCAGGTTAGACTGTGAAGGGATAAGTACAGGGAAATAAAGGACAAGGAATGGGAAATGAAGGACAAATAACGGGAAAGAAAGGTCATTAAGGGATATTTCTTATGATAATTCGAGGCCTTGCCCCAAGACAGTGTTTCCTCTTTTCTCAATACCGTAGAATTCCACTAGAGGAGTTTCGGTTTATTCCATTAGCCAAACTGATTCTCTTCTGGTCATTCCATGATTCGAGGAGGGGAGGAGGGGTAAACTTCTAGTTTACCACGTTTAGTTTAGATGCCTTCTTTTACTCTGTGGTATCTTCCTTACCATCCATGCTAAGAGTTCCCTTTGCTCCAAGGCAGTGGAAAATTACAACAACCTCTAAAGTGTAAGAAGTAAGATCATGGTTCAGCTCCTAAGTTACATGTTACATCCTATTGAATCCTATTTATTTACATTATAGAATACCATTTATTCTGCTTTTTTAAATGTAAAAATGTGTTCATATTTCTCTAGTACATTCCCAGTTCCTACACTATGCATGTCTTACCTTTGAATAAGGATAGGTAGATTGTATGTTCAACAGCAGCACCTGGCGCCTGATCCTGGTGGAATAAGGACGATTTGGGACTTAAGATAAGTTTCCTTCACATTTTATTACATATCCTTCGTTTGTACATATGCATTAACATTGTTTTAACTCACATTATTGGAACTTGGTAGCAATGTTTGCACCCGAGTCAAACACTGTGCCGAAATTGCAATCAAAATCCTCTGCAGATCGTAATTATGAAGAGAGGGTGTTCATTAAAAGTTTGGGGGAGACACCCCTCCCTTGAAATTAACACAAGTTGCTAAAAACGGGAAGGGAACTTGTAAATTCAGCCCTGAAATTTATAGCAAACACGAATGGATCACTGGGTGCCACAGAAAGAATGCTCTGTTTTGTTTTCCTTGCTTAATATTAGGTGGAGATGGGTTGTGGACTCAGAATGGTGTGACTGATATAAAACATCTGACAGATCAGATTAAATCTCACGAATCTAATAACATCTCAATAACATCACAGAATTAGCTTTGACTGGCCGAGCTAACATAGCTCCACAGTTAGATTCCGATCATCAACTTGCTATCAAGAAACGCAATGAGCAAGTTGACAGAAATCTATAAATACTTTCTGAAATTATAGATTGCATCAAGTTTTGTGGTCTCTATGAAGTAGGATTAGAAGGCCACGATGAGAGAGATAGTTGATTGAACCGAGGAATTTTTCTGGGCTTAGTAACAAAATCAGCCAAAACTGACGACATTTTGAGGTCACATTGGGAAAAAGCTACTGTGTTCCTTTTTTTACAGCACCTCCAAAACCATACAGAATGAGTAACAAAAACATCTCAAATCAATATTTTCAGTAGAATATTGATCATTTTGGATATGTTGCATTACAGAAAAAGGTTATACATAAGTGAGTGGTGGTTGTGGGGTTGGACAACATTTCTATGGCCTTTTGAAATAACCGATTTTTAATTGAATCTGACGTCACACTTCTATCATTTCATCATAATTTAATTTGAGTTCTTTAATGTTCCTTCAGAATTATTTCTCCTAAGTAGTTCACTAGTGCACGACAATCGAAGCCTTGATAATTTTTAATACTTTTAATAATAATACAGTCCATTCCAAAAATTTTTTATACTTAGAAAGTAGGTACCGATAAGATAGTATTTTAAATTTAATTTATTTATATTTAATTTATGAATAATCTATACTATTTATAAGAATGAAACTCCGTCTGTCTGTCTGTCGTGTCTATGCACGGCCAAACGGCTGAGTGGGGGGAGTCTACGAGTGGGGGGATGTTCTTGGGATTTTCCGATAGGGTGTATAAGCGAATTTAAAATTGTCTAATCCCACCCGAACCATGGGCCGTAGGGCGGGAGGGGGGTCGAAGTAAGAATTAATGTGCGCTTTTTGGACTTCCCCGCTTCCCCTACCCCTCTAAACGGCCGTTGAAAATTCCGGAAAAATACGGGTTTCGTAGGTTTTTGAACGAGGAAGACGACGGCGCGATCGGATCGCGAAAAAAGTATCGGGAAATGCGTTAAAAAAATGCGAGAGTACGGACCCGTTTTCTCGAAAAGTCCGCCGAAAAACTTGGTTTTTTCCGATTAAAATATACCCCATAAAGGTACGTTTTTCGGAACGGTTTTTGCGGGCGAAATACAGCTTTGGGTCCGCCGAATCTGAATCCGAAATCGGATATCGAAAAAAGTGACGTTAAGTCGGTCAAATCGCGAGCGGAAGCGAGAAGAAGCGTTTAACATCAGAAATTAATTTTGCCGTGTTCGCGAGAAGGCTCTACAAAGTCAGGGGTTCGATGAGGCGGGGCTTGCACCTGACGGGAACGGGTTGCGAGCAGGTACACGCACTTACGTCTTGAAGGGTATACAGGTATACCTTGCGAGCGAAGCGAGAGCCATGTCAACAGAATAAATTCGGATTTTTTCCTACAAATATACAGCAATATTTAATGATCATGATTTATTATTATTTAGTAGTCACTTTCTTTCATAACGGTTGCCCATGGCGTTTGACATGACCCAAGGGGGATTTATGTTTCATGTGTTTAGATCAAAATTAATTCACACTGAAAACAAAACAAATGGAAGAAAAACCTCTATGCTCTTCTTGACTGTCGAATAGGTAAATATATTTGTACCCCACTCCTTTTGCAGACCACCGGCTCTAGAAATGACAGCTCTTTGGGCTTTGCTTCTCATTTTGGCTTTGTTCCACATACAAAACATAATGCCCTACATAGATAATGCTTGACAGTTTCATTGGTTATAGTTCAAACACTAACTAGATAACAAAGTTAACGATGGTTTAGATTACGTTGGCGATTTTAGATGACGTTTAGATTACGTTATTGTGTGAAGCTGGGTTCCTGCAGCGGTGTTGTGCGGGATTTGCATACTTTCGACAGCAAGGCGTGCGGCTCAACTGGTCATCCAACGACTCGAGCCGCAGCAAGTGGCCGCACGCCTTTGCGTTCCAAAACCCAAAGGGGTAAGTCACCCTATTGAAAATACATTGAAGGAGTGGTCCGCGGTGGGCTACACGCGTATGGGAAAGTCTTCCGTAAAACTGCTAGAAAATACAGGCGCTTTTGTGTGATGGTGGAACGTAAGTGATTCTTGGTCCTTGCGACAGTAGAGAACGATCTCTCTGCAGAGCAGTTTGAAGCAGGAGTGCAGAGATTTATTTTCAAAGTAATATTCACATTTGGATATAAATCTATCAAATTTTTTGAAACTAGGAACTGTGCATACCAAAACGCTAATATAGTGAAACTAAGAACTATTTGATAGTAAAATAACCGGATGGAGCAAATAATCAAAACTTCTTCAGCATACTTCATGAATAAATAATATAAATAAGTAAATCCGGCCCTAACCATCGGACCGGTCACAGAACACTCACGAGCATAAGCATCAAACTTTTCTCAATTTCCTTTCCTTTGGGCCCCCCGTGCGCAGGCGACCATTTAGGGTTAAACGCCTAGAGTAGCGCTATGGGGATTTTCACTTCCATCCCCGATTTCGCTTTATTATTTTCAATAATGAGCCTTTGTAATCGACCAAGAAAAAAAATTGTTAACCCCTCCCAAAATTTGTTGGTTTAGGTATGTTTCAAAATGCATAGAATCTAAAAATCGAAAAAAAAGAAAAAAAATCCTTCCGTCCGCCGTACGCCGCGCCGCACAGTGGATGGAAACAGCAGTTTTTGTGCAAAAACCTCTTAGATGAGCCAAGTGGTTGAACTTGATATGGATTTTCATGTTTTTTGGAGTGCTGAGTCGATTGAAACCATTCCCAACTCGCTAACTATAATGGCTAATCGGATAGCAACGTTTTAACGAATTTTCTTAGAAAATGAAGCTATTGCAATAGCTCCAAAATTTTTAAAATAAAAATTTAAAAAAATTTTCATCATGGAAATCCGTTTTGAAGTATTCTGAAACGATTCCTGGATTTTAACGCTTTTTTATATGTATATATATTTGTATATATAAGAATGCCCTGCTTTCTACATTGGAAAAGCCGAAACCAGTCATATCCCTTATTACTGCACCAAGTATCTACTACCAAAATGACAACTAGTTAAAAAAAGGTGTGGCGATGAATGGCAAATGAGAACCTTTTTTCATTTTTCATAGCGCGAAAGCTGAATCAATAGTAAATGAAGCTGAATAATTATTTTGAAGGAACGTAAGTATAACCGAAATGGGTTACTTATTTTTTATTCACCTGATGTAAAACCGTTTCTTCCAAATTTGGGTATCGTTCGCGTAGATCTTTCTCAAAATCACTTCCACTCTTAAATAAATTCTCGCAAAGCACTGAATATGGAATTTCAAGAGACTTTTTTTTTTACCACGATGTTACGATTTTCTTTTTCCACAATGTGTGTTTAAATGTTAGGTACCACGCTTCCGCTGACGTTGAATGATTTGATAGTGATAGAAGACTACTCTCAAATAACTATTTTTCTAGACGAAGAATGAATCGTAACATTCATTCTCGGGACAAGGTTCGCACCTAGTGGTTTATTTACTCTGACTCGTCATAGCAGGAGTTGATAGGCGGGTGCCGTCACATACCTTCCTCAACGTTTTCGTTCATGGTGATCACCGACGGCGGAGAACGGCGATCAAATTAATACACAAGGCACTTGAATGAGTGCGTAGTCAGATTATTCCAGTCCCAGGACGACCGGAGATGACCTGCACTTTTGGCACTCTATCAAAGTTAAATAATCACATGATTATTCCAAAAACCCTCATTATCACGGCTTACTCTTGTTGATGCACCAAAAAAAATTTGAAAAAATGATCAGGTACACCTAAACATGTATAGAATACATGGTATATTTCGTCTTGGCGAATTTCCCCAGTTTTGGAGGCGTAATAAATCATCAATACCTGCTACACCAAAACCTTAATTTCAAGCATACGACCAATTATCACACTCAATGCCTTCTCAAAAATTTCTACACGCCCAAATGGGGAAACTAAGGGCTAAGTTTGTGTCTGAAGGTATCTAGGAACAATATAAAAATGGAAAAACATTTTTATTAATGCTTTCATTTTTTGAGGTTTTTGCACGCTTCCATCCACTGTGCGCCGTCCAGAGCTTTTCTCCAAAACTACTGGACCAAAGTTTATGAAATTTGTCTGAAAAATCATACATCGGCCGGAGATGTGCCAGTACCAGCGGCATCTATTCTGGTCAACCATAAAGGGTAGTAATTAAGAGCTGAAATAATGAAAAATCGAGATCTTGAAAACTTTCAAGGTAACACTGATGTTTTATTGGTGACATTTACGTCTTATATTTTCGCAATAAATTGAATGAAATCATCCGGAAAGCCGTACGATCTTCCTTTCTCTCACTATGAGCAACAATGGAGCAGCGACTTATGATTTTTCGGGGGAGCTCACTAAATTACTTACATCAATGACCGCTAGATAGCAAGCTAGCGGCATTACTTTAGGTGTATTATTCAATTTTATTCATTTCTCTTCAGTAAAAACCTACTGCAGACACATTAGATACCTACCTAATTATTCGTTTAATAATATAGACAGGAGTTCTGCGTTGAAGGGCTATACAATACAGAAATAATAAACCTCTATGTAATAATTTGCACCTTTTTATCGTCTGAACTTGGTTTGGTTAAAAAACCAAACACTTCAATGGGAATGAAGAACTATGAAGAGTACGACTGGCTATTAGAATAGGAGACTACCGTGCCTACATAGAGATCCGGCCATTAGGGATTTATTGGTTCAGAGGTTAACACACACTCTTCTAACACACCTCTTCTGTTTTACGGGAGCCAAATTCACTTCGCAAATTTCAATTTTCACTCGCACGCAGTCACAACAGTAATCTAGGGTTAAAAAGCATTCCTATTGTAGTGAAGCAACCTAGTGAAGATCATTATTTATGAAAAGGTCATACCAGGTAGTAAAAGGTCTAGTGCAGTAAAATCAACTAAGAACTCTAATTTAACTGTTTAGGCTTGGATTACCTCCCCATGCCATTCCAGTTGAACTAGAGAGCAAATAATGTTTGTAGGTACCTATTTTTAATAAGTGTACCTAATACAGAATATAATATAATCAATCAAAATAAAGATTTGCTACTAAGCTGATTTTCTGAAGCTTTTATTTTCATTCTTGCACTTTTGGAACAATCACCTGGATCTGGTCATTTGGATCGGAATGAGTAGATATTATTCATCCGTCGGAAGAGGTGCACGAACTACATTTTCAAAAGCAGACACCACCCTGCAAAATAACGTTTTTGGAATAAATAAGTGGATTGTAGCAGTCGAGTTTTATTATTATTTTATCGTTATTGACAGTGTTGACTATAATGTGCCCAAAATGGCCTAAATTATTACAAACTTAGTTTAATGAAGTGGAAGTGATATGGAAATATGTGAGCTCCGAGTCCCAAGATGTGTTTTACGTATTACCTTAAAATAATCGTCCCTAAAAATAATTAAGTTTCTTAAGAGAGTTTTTCCCAAGTGACTGTTTTGAGCACACTAAATTGGTCAAGTTAGAAAAAATGTTCGACCATGACCTCATCAGAATTTTTTATTCTGAAAGATGGATTTTTTAGCGCAAGAGCGTGATTTTTATCTCAATCCCAAGGTGAGTTATCGTCTGGGATGACACACACAAGCACATACATATTTCACCTCACCTACAGGGTGTCCTCAATAAAAAAAGAGTTTAAAAAAAAAAAAAAAAACATTTCAAAATTAATGTTTTTGTGCGGATCTTGAAAATTACAAATTAATTATTGAGAATAATGAACCAGAACTGAAGTGTTCCAAGGTGAATATTCCTCACTTGACGAGTGAAGTGACAGGAATTTCTACAAGTAAAGTTTATTCATTAGATCTTCGACTGTCTACGTCACTCCTACAATAACGAAACCTACTCGAAGGAAATATCCACTGATTCGTTCGATGACGCCGGCATTCGTTATAAAAATCGTGAGTTGCCAACCATCATTTAGGTACTGGAGGCTTTGATAGAAGATGTCGTTGTCGACTGTGGAAAAGGGTAGGTATCTTCCACAAAGGTAAGATTTGTGGACGACTCCAATGGAAGACCTGGGGCCTATTTCATAAGGAAAAATGGAATGAAAAAATGGTTTATTCCTTTCAATTACATAGGCGGGCAAAAAAACCAATAAATACTTCAAGGAATTACCCCACACAAAGAGAATAACTCCGAGCTGTGTGGGGGAGTATACTTCCTAACTACTGAAAATTAATTTTTTAAATATTTGAACATTAAACAAAAGATATCCAAAAAATAAATAAAAAAGAAAGTTACACTTATATTTAGCGATAAATACTTATAAACATTGAATAAATTCGTTCCGGTCCTATTCCAATAAGCCATGTAAAAACTATTTTTTTAAACTTTTGTCGGGTATATAATAGTGGTGAGCGAATGGCAACTGTTGCATTGCAGAGAAGAATCGGGAGATTAAAATGAATATGATTATTTGATTTTAAAAGTCGGGAAGAAGGAGCTGAATGGATGGCCAAGCTATATTGACGTGTCTCAGCATGATATGCTTGTGAACTGTCGGAAAACTGAAACCAACCAGTATGCTTGTGATAGAACATCAGGGCTGATTTTGCATATAACTGTTTCAACGAAAAAACCTTAAACAGAATTAAACAGGTATTAAACAGAACGACTGAAGGGTAGCGTTTATTATGATGTGACATCACCTTGAGGATAGCCTTTTGCATTACGTAAAGAGATTCTAAATTACTTTTCCAGGTCCCTCCCCAAGCTATAATACCAAAACAAAGAATTGGCTGGACCAACGCCTTGTACAACATGATTAGAAATTCAAGTTTTAAAAATTTACGAATATTGTAAAATAAGTATAAGTATTTCCTCAACTTGGTAACCAGCATGTTGATATGAGGGTACCATGAAAGTTTTTCGTCTACCAACAACCCCAGATACCTCAGGTCAGTGACACGCTCCACATACTGGCAGTCTGTTACAAGGAACCAGTTACAAGCCGATTTTATGTACAAGTTGTAAAAAATGAGTGTGCAAGCGTTTCATAAAGGTACAAGTGTAGACTTGTAATGGACAGTGAAAATTAACAAGTGTAAAGGCGAATTTGGACAAGTAAAACGTGTTTCCCCATCATTTTGAACAAGTCACTGTTTTACAGTTGTAACAAAAAGCTGATTTTTAACCTACGTCCGTTCACCTGTAAACTTGTTATTTTCCAGCATTGTGAGTTGACAATTTTTCGGTGTTTAATATGTGGGAATCATCTTCTGCTGAAAAACACAGACAAGAAAGAAGCATTCAGCGTAGAAGACGCCAAAGATATTTTCGGCCACGAATAAACGCTCATTTCGTGGGTATTTTTGAGTTTAACGAGAGATTTAGGATGTCTTCCGAGACCCTTGAAAGATTCAAATGGTGCGTGACCCTGTGCAATTTTTCCTGATCGGGTATTGAGGATCTCCCCGTCATTGAAGAACAAAGTAAAGTGTGAAGATCATCTCGAAGTTACAGATGACATTCCTAACCCAGCGCATCAAGACTCGTTTTAATATTATGATTCGCTAACAAAACTTCAATTTCGGCATCCCGCTTGACGTTGTTCATTTCGTTTGTCCCCACACGCCATTTCGGTTTATTATTTCCAATAATAAGCCTATGTGATCGTGTAGCAAAAAATTTTTATAACCCCCCCTCAAACTTTGTCACTTTACGTTTCAAGGTGCGTAGAATCCAAATTTGAAATGTCCATCCGCCGTTCGCCGTCCGCCGTTCGCCGTCCGGGCCATAAAAGGCCTAAGAATTTACTTGAAAAACCCGTTCTTTCGCACATAGACTCCATTTGGGGTCTAGTTGGTCCTAACGTTTAACCATCCCGATCGCTTTACTCGCATAGATGCTATGGGCCAAAAAGGGCGAAAAAGTGTCTTTTTCGAGGCTTTGAGTGTTAGACGCACGCCTGGCTCGCTTGGCAGGGGGTCACGGTGGGTGGTGAGGGGGGGGGGGGGTGAGCGGGGGGTGGAGTGAGAGGAGGCGCCGCGGCACCTTGTGGTGGCTGGAGTGACCAGGGGCGTAGCAGAGGGGTGTAGGAGAATGGATATGTATTACTTTTACGTGTTACACCCATATAATACACCGCGGCACCATGAGGTGGGTACAGCGTTCCTTCGAGGCATGAATATATGTTTTTTTCTAGGTCATATTTGTGTGTTAATACCAATGCTTTTTAATAACATATCCTCTCGACTTTTCGTACGTACTTAGATAATGATATTATTAAGGCAATAACTATTTGAATAGATAGGAGCTCAAATCGATAAATATAAACATGCGTATATAATTATAGAAGTATAGGTTGTGGCAACTCGAAAGAGGACACGCCGAGGAGTCTGGACGGGCCTTATGACGTACGCAAGCCAACTAAAACTACGATCATACTCAATTGAAAAAATAATAAACCTTTGTGAAATAATTTGCAACGTTTTTCTTTCCTGCTACACTTGTAAACTTAGCTTCTACAAGTGTAACTTTTCTACTCATGTACTCTTTGTTTTGGTGAAACACTTGTTCTACTTTACCGTGCATTACAAGTACCTGTACATGTTAACTTGTACACTTGTAACTTGTGGTTTATGAAATACGCCCCTGCCGATCTAACCGCAGGTCACTAGTGAACGGCATGAACTCGGTTCTTGGCGCATTAGTAGATATTTTCACTACACCCCAAAAATTTATCAGAAGGTAGAAATAGAACTATTGTTCGTTTAAGCAAAATGCATGTCAATAAGGAGCGCAATTAAAAGGACATTAATCTATAACTTACATGGCATCACTGGGTTACATAAGCTTCAGAAATCAGCATTTTCCTCAAACGCTTGCATACGAGTCTGCAACACATTGGGACATTTCATGTCTTTAGTTGAAGACAAGTATGTGTTGCAGACTCGTATGCAAGCTCTAAGAGCCACTCAGCTGATCCGGACCCTGGGCATCGTCACGTAAATGTGCTAAAGAGACTACATACGAAATTACAGCTTCCTAGAGTGTAAAACATAGAAATTACCTATTAAAATGATTTAGCCACCGCTCCACAAATCAAACCGTTCTCGCAATATTTGGATCACCTGCTATGAATCAAATCATCGAAACACCAGCTCAATGAAATCATCAGAAATTAACAAGCGGTGGCAATCATGTTCACAATATCAATTATTGAGAATGATCACCTGAGTGTACACAATTATTCAAATAACCTTGCTCATAACTCAGCTTGTTGGCCACGCACTTCGCAGTAAGTGGAAATCATCAAAATATTTTCGTGAGCAATTTTCCGTAGGATTTCGTAGGATGAAAAACGACGAAGTACCATTTCCCTAGCAACGACTCGGTTGTAAGTGGAAATCATCAAAATATTTTCGTGAGCAATTTTCCGTGACGTTTTTTAGTGAGCTTTTACGTTTTGTAAAACTTTTACGTTTCGTTAGTGAGTTTTAGAGAGCTATGTGCCATAGCAAAGACATAAAATGTCAAAAGTGTTGGCTTGGCAGTCTTGAGGTGAACTCGAGACAATGAACCGCATAGGAAAGGGAGATCGTATGAATTATGAAAACTTGTTTGCCTCTATAATAGTGTAAGAAATAAATTATGAGTTTCAGCTGTCTGTGTTTAGATTTGAAATTTCCTTACTTCCCTTAAGAGAAAACAGCATGAATAACTTGGAATTAAAATCAATTATAGTCATGGGATACATTCATTTTTGGTTGTCTTTGGTTGGTTAGGAGGAGTTATGGGTAGGAATATACAAAAGGTAGGTTGAAGGTAAATAAGTAGGAATAGAATTTATATATTGTTTCATTGTACAGTGGATGTTGAAAAAAAGGTAATAAAGAGGTAGAGAACGCAATTTACACATTATTTCATTAAAAAAATCATTGATATGTTTTAAATGATCTTGGAAAATTCCATAGCGGATATGAGTAAATCAAGAAGTCGCGTGAAACGTCATAATTGATCAATTAAGAAACGAAAAAGTCCAGTCATGCAGCATGACCCCATGAGCAAATTTTTGAAGAAATCTTCGACATTTCAGTCGCTATTGATCGTGTTGAGAAATTTTAGTTTATGATTTTGATAGATAAACATGGAATCAAATTATTAAAAACGAGAGAATCGGAGGACGGAATATTCACAGAGTAAACTAATCAGTTGTGATTACTTTTTTTTTTAACAAGCACTTACTACCTACGTTTTAAACAGCATGGTTGTAGGATTGGTTATACAGGGATACTTCCATAAGAGTAGTTCAATCTGAATTTGGACAATGTTTCATGCAAAATATTTCCGATTTTTACAACTCGCGAACGGCATTATTTCGATTTTTGACTGATTTTTCAACTTTGAAATTTTTGAAAACTTGATACATATTCTTATAGGAAATTTTACACTGATTCCGAATATACCATATGTTAGTATGCAGAAAAAATTATTTCGCACAACAAATCGCAAAAAACAGGATATTTTGAAATTTTTGACTACATTTTTGAAAATTTCAACCCGAAGATGTAATCCGATCATGCTAGCCAACGAACTTGAACTTTCGTTTTGTGTCCTTAACATTTTAAAATTTGTTTGAAGTTTCTAGCACAATTCTACGGACAGTTATCGTCTGGAATGTCATATACATACATACATACATACATTAAAAAATGCGTTAAACTT